>OY992536.1:269434028-269915440 GCA_963921195.1 Pegoplata infirma
AGTAAAATACCAAAATCTTAGGACATTTTTGTTAATAAGTCGAAAAATATTAACTTCTTTGGCCCGTTGTTAGCACCACGAGATAGGTATTTTTAATACATTTAATCTGATACCACACATGCCTATATTAATTTTGTTTGAATATGCGTAAATCGTAAAAAACTGAAAAAGGTCAATTTCCTCCCATACAAATCGACCCCGCCTAAAAATGAGTTTGGGCCGCTTAAAAAAATACGTGTCGAATTAATTTTCGTTCTTAACAACATATCTAAAATTTTATGAAGATCGGAGGGTGACACCAGGGAGACTTCCTTTGTAAGAAAATTGCGTTTTTGGTTTTTCTAATTTTCAAAAACTGGACTTAGGAGACGTGGTCAAATATTGGAAAAATGGTAAAATTTGTGGCGAGTTACCTTGATTAAATATTTATCACATTAAAACGGAATGCAGAAAATTTCAGAACGGGTTCTGAAAATTTTCAAAAAAAAAAAAATTGAATCGATAGCCCATACAAAACTATATAAGAATGTAAATTTTTGAGATTGTGGTGCAATCCGTTTTAATGTGATAAATATTTAATCAAGGCAACTCGCCACAAATTTTACCATTTTTCCAATATTTGACCGCGCCTCCTAAGCCCAGTTTTTGAAAAATTGGAAAAGCAAAAACGCAATTTTCTAAGTTCCATATAGGTCTACCATACAACCTATTCAGCATTTTACATATACACGTGTTTTTTTTTCGCTTGCCATTTGGTGTGGAATGCCTCATATATAGTAAAATTTAATAGCCAACATTTTTGTAAATTATTTCATCCCCGCCCTCTGTCTCTTAGGGGTGGTTTAAATGTTTTGTTCGAATAAATCCAAAAATTACAGTTATGTGGGGAAGTTAAAAGTTGACTTTGGCGCGAAATCCGGTATCGATATAATGCTGAAAACCACCAAGACATCAGGGATACCCGAGCCACTTTAGAACACATTGTAGTTTCTTCTAAAGCTAAGATTATGAAAACATCTGCTTCTAAAGCCAAGATTATGCAAAAGCTGAAGCCAAGATTTTGAAAACATCTTCCTAGAAAACACCAGACAGTAACAAAAAATGTTTAACAATAAGTCCAATCGGATTTTACCATAATTACCTTGTACTTTGTTAAATACTAGGGTGATTAGACCGGTTTTTCAAAACCGGTTTCCACCGGTTTTTTGTGGATTGCAACGGTCGGTTTTTTTTTTAAATCTGAACTATTCGAAAACCGGTTAAACCGGTTTTTTGACTCTTGAAACCCGGTTTTTTTACATCAACCTTTTTAAAGCAGTTTAACTCGATATATTTCTTTTAAGTGTAATTTGATAACTAAAAAAGATGTTCAAAAAAAATCCCAACTGAATGCAAAAAAAGGAAAAAAATAATTTCGTCCTTGCCAAATTCATAAATACCCGAGTAAAAATGTTTAGATATATTTTTATATATCACGTCTTATCCGAGATTTAAAAGATCTTACTCGGATCAGATTAGATCAGTTTTAATCGGACGGATACAATGTTATCCGAAAAATGGGTTTATATAATTAGATAAACCCATTTTTCGGATGAAATTGTATCCGTCCGATTAAAACTGATCTAATTTTAGCGATCAATTTTTCGGATCAGTACTGATCCTTCACATTTTTACTTGGGTACCATTGACATTGCCAACCGTTTAGAATAACATTTAATTTGAGTGATTATTTTTGAAAGTTTCAAATTTTTACATATAAAAAAGTTTGAGAAAAATTTTAGTGAACATTTTTCTCGACTATTAAAATTTTATTTTATAGTTTTTAATTTCAACTTTGCCGAATTCATAAATACCATTGACATTGCCGACGATTTTATTTTAATTAATTTTTTAATATTCGCTAGTTATTTTTGTTTAAAAATAAAAAATGTTTGAAGTAAACATTTTGCATTTTAATTTTAAAATTTTCTAAATACTTTTCATAAAATTCCATTTGTATTGAAAAAATTTCCCTTTGTGTTTCAAAATTTTCTAAATGCTTTTCACAAAATTGCATTTGTATTCAAAAATTTCAAATGCTTTTCAGAAAATTTAATTTTTTCAAAATTTTTCGTTTATTTGTATTTCAAAAATTTTTACTTGGTTTTTAGAAATTTGCATTTGTATTTCAGAAATGTTCATTTACATTGCAATTTGTTGAAATGGAAACCTCTGGAATACAATTCATAATTTCTGAAACAGAAATTGAAGTTTTTGAAATATAAATGAAAAATTCTGAAACATTTTTCTGTAACATTTTTAAATAAAATTGAACATTTCAAAAACATATTTAGAAATTTCTGAATATAATTGGAAATTTCTTAAATATTTCTTAAATTTGTATTTTCTGAAATAGAATTTGAAATGGTGAAGACCGATTTTGTTGACAATATCTGCTTTATAATGGCCGTGGTCGACATTGTTTACGTAATTTTGTAAAAAACCGAAAAACCCGGTTTAACCGGTTTTTTTGTCAATTTTAAAGTCCGAAACCGGTTTTTTTTAAATGGTGATTTTCGAACTATTCGAAAACCGGTTTTTGAAAAAAGTCGAATAATTGGTCACCCTACTAATTACTCTTGACAATGGAATTTGACAAATTCCGAAACACGTGTCGAGTAAGTCTTGAAAAATTACCATACCAATCAATTTAAAATAAACAAGCTTTATAAATAGTTTCTTAAAAATTGATGCTTTGACAATATCATCGTAATAATTAGTAAAGAAACGTGACCTCGAGCTGGAGTTATTTTTCTCAATAAAATTTATAGGTCGAATAATAAATGATTTTTATTAATTTAAAAGTTAAAACAGAATCTTGTACTTCCGATATTTCCTAAAAGCAATTAACCCTTTTTTAGCAACAGTTATGTTTGTTCACATTTATTTATCGCATGTCATATTTAAAAACGAATTGAAAAAAAACATTAGCATATGTTTTACAAAACTCTTCCTCAACTTCACATTTTTTTCTCTCTAAATAATCGTGTTAAACATTTAAAAAGTTATTAGCCTTTTAAATAACACTAAAATCTGTTAACCCATTTTTATGGTTGTTGAAAAGAAAAAAAATAAAGGCAGATTGTATTAAAATGCGAAAATATTTACATACTAATCCGCAGGGCAGGAAATTGTTAAACGATTGAAATGAAGATGAAAAAGAAAAAAAAAAGCACGTAGAAAATAAAAGCAAAAACGAAACCGCCAACGAAGTTTTAGTAAGAGACACTACCGCAACTAGGAAAAAAAAAAACTGATGATGACAACAAACAGCTTTAAATAACAAAATGAAAAAAAAATCCAAGTTAAACGGGTGGCATATCAATTTAAGAGATGTTGAAGTACTCACTTGCAAGAACACCAAGTTTCACTCCACCACGTACTTGGACAATTTGTGGTATTAAACCATTGAAAGTTAAAAGCCAAAAGCGATATGAGCACAAAATATGTATATTGCGTACTACAAATTGATTTAGTTTAAATTGAACAATTTTACTTATGTAAATCCTGCTGCCGCGGATGTTTTTTTTCTCCCAATAAGCCTTAAAGGTTTAACTAACTGTTGTTATTTAGCATATTTATGGGTTTAATTGAAGAAAATTGCACAAATATTTTTGTTGGTCACTATTATTGATATGATATACAGTAATTAAATAGTTTTGGTATAGAAATGTTGAAACTGCTAATGGTCGAGATGAAGCGATCGTGGGACACCCTACACATTTTTTGGTAATTAAATTGAAATTTGAAAGAAAAACTTATTATACATGTGCTGTGTTATTCAATAAGTGAATTTATTTTCTGATTAATCCTTTTTTGTTTAAAAAACTAATTTTAACATACCAAAACAAATTTGGAATATTTTATCCATAATCTATATATCGTGAACCTAAATTCAAAATATGCCAACTCAAATTTGACGGAAATGAGTTTTGATGGCAAATAACTTCCCTATGTAATACCTATCTGCCATAAAAATTTCAGAGCAAAAAAATAATTTGTTGTCGTTTTACATCCATTTTTGTTATTCTGCTAACTCAAAGTACATATTTTTTTGGTGGAAATAAATGCCAACTCCCATTGTAAATTTCCAAAAATTTTTCAAAAATTTTTTAAAAAAAAAAATAGACCACGTATCTTATTGCATTTGCCATGCTAAACACGAATCTGGTAAAGATTTTGATATCTAATGACTGGTTCTCGAGATATTGCCATTTTAAAAATATCGGTAAATAGTGTTGGCAAAAAAAAAAATTGCTTATATTTATGTAACTTTTAAACTATTTATCAGATTGAAACATTATGAATGGGGCAAATAAAGTCAATGATATAAGCTTTCAAAATAGCTGGTTTGGAGTGACCCTATTGCAATACAGCGTGAGTTACAGAGTGCCAAAGTAGACCGCCCTGAGATTAAAAGGCTTTCGGAGCTAGTAACTTTTAAAAATTTGCAAAGATTTTAAATTTTTTGTTCAGTTTTTGCAATTACCGTACTAAGGATAACAAAAACAAAAAAAAAAAAAAATTTAAAAATTTTTCCAAAAAAAATGTATTTTTATTTTCCGACAAAATATGCCAACTCTAAAAAAATATTTGTTTTTTGATATAGTAATAAATGCCATGTCTGAAAAATATGCAAACAAGTGCAAAATATGAAAATTTTTGCATAGGTAAAAATTGTTTAGAATATTTAAACCATCTTGTGGAAGGTACATTGTTTATTATTGCAATAATACGCGAAATAACTAGTTTTTTAGCTCTCCTGAACAGTAAGCTTTTTCGAGTTGGCATTTATTGAATATAGTTCGACGATATATAAAAATGGATGTGTGTATATATGTATGTATGTGTGTATGTATGTTCCGTATGGACTCGAAAACGGCTGGACCGATCTTGATGAAATTTTCAGGGAATATTCAGAATAGCCTGGGGAGTAACACTGTGCGGTCAGATTTTTGATTTTCTGTCGGTGGGCGGAGAGGCGGGACAAAATCAAATTTTTACATTCCACCACTAATTACATCTATATATAACAAAAACGGATGGTCCGATTTCGATGAAATTCAAACCAAAAATAGACCTAACCGAGTACTACATATGTGCCAAATTAGAACACAATCGGAAAAATGGGCGTAAAATGCCATGCTTTTTTGCATGTGGGCGGAGGGGGGTGGCAAAATCTAATTTTTTACATCCCGAGTAAAAATGTTTAGATATATTTTTATATATCACGTCTTATCCGAGATTTAAAAGATCTTACTCGGATCAGTACTGATCCGAAATTTGAAAGATCAGTACTGATCCGAAAAATGGATCGCTAAGATTAGATCAGTTTTAAACGGACGGATACAATGTCATCCGAAAAATGGGTTTATATAATTAGATAAACCCATTTTTCGGATGAAATTGTATCCGTCCGATTAAAACTGATCTAATCTTAGCGATCCATTTTTCGGATCAGTACTGATCCTTCACATTTTTACTTGGGATTTGTTGAGAATTAGTTTGTGCTATAATTATTCGTTCATCTGTTTGCTTAAAAACCCTTTTTTATGTTTTTGAAATATTTTTATTGTATTGTATTTCTTTTTTATAAATTGTGAACGAATGACAAAGTTTTTATTTTTCATTTGATTTAAAATAAAAATACAATACAATAAAAATATTTCAAAAACATAACAAGTGGTTTTTTAAGCAAACAGATGAACGAATAATTATAGCACAAACTAATTCTCAACACTTCCACTTTTGTTTTATAATTATTTATCCATTTACATTTGTAATATTAAGTAATTTCTTTAAGTTGGTAAACTGTTGCTTTAAGAGCGGTTTTGTAAATATATCGGCCAACTGTTGTGATGTTGGCACATATTGAAGCTGGAAACCATTATTCTCGTAGACTTCACGGATAAAATGAAACTTAACTTCAATATGTTTGGTTCGCTTGTGAAACTGTGGATTCTTGACAAGCTTTATGGCACTCTGGTTATCCAAATATAAATTAGGAGATTGAATGCTGTCACCCAATAGATCTTTTAACAACCGTTGTACCCATACAATTTCCTTAACGCTTTCGCATGCAGCCATGTATTCTGCTTCAGTAGTAGAAAGGGCTATTGTCTGTTGTTTTCTTGACGACCATGAGATCGGCCCATTTGATAACATTACAACATAACCACCAGTAGAATGTCTACTTTCAGTATCCCCGGCATAATCTGAATCTGAATAACAATTAAGAATTAAGTTATTAGTTTTAGAAAATTCGATACCCTGTTCAATTGTGCCTCGTAAATATTTGAAAATACGCTTGATTCCAACAATGTGTTGCTCATTATAAGAATCCATAAAACGACTTGCATATGATACTGCAAACGCAATATCTGGCCTAGTTACTATAGCCAGATACATTAACGACCCAACTGCTTCCCTGTAGGGAAAATTTACGTTGTTTGATGCTGCACTTGTTGTTTGGACATATTCAGCTGGTGTACTTACTGGCTTGGCATCTTGCATATTAAATTTCTCTAACACTTTCTTTATATATGCAGTTTGACGAATTACTATCTTGCATGGTTCTTGAGTTATTTCCATGCCTAGGTAATATAGTGAATTAAAAACTTTTACGTCAAACTCGCCTCTCAAACAATTAACGAACTCATCTGCTGCTTCTTTTGATTCAGCAGCTATTATACCATCATCAATGTATATAGCTAGTATGATTGTTTTATTATCTACTGCACCAGTAAAGACACACGAATCTGCAGTACTAACTTTAAAGTTAAACTTCTTTAAAATATCTGTGAACCTTTTGTTCCAGCATCTTGAGGCCTGTTTCAGTCCATAGAGACTTTTATTAAGTTAACAGACTTTAATACTATCATCGCTATACCCAACAGGTTGGTGCATAAAAATTTCCTCCTCTAGGTGTCCGTACAAAAATGCTGTTTTGATGTCAAATTGGGTTAGGGAATAATTAAGAGATGCACTCAAGGCTAAAATTGTCCTAATAGAAGTAAACTTTGCTACTGGGCTAAAAGTTTCCTCGTAATCTATTCCTTGCCTTTGGGTAAACCCACGAATAACAAGCCTTGCCTTATAGCGTTCTACGTCACCTTCTTGATTTCTTTTTATTTTATATACCCATTTATTAGATATAGCTTTTTTTCCTTTAGGTAGTTCAACAAGGTTCCATGTATCATTATTAATGAGAGACCTGTACTCCTCATCCATAGCATTCTTCCACTGAAACTTATGATTACCACTCATGGCTTCTTGATAATTTTGTGGTTCTTCGTAGTCAGCTACTAATGCACAATTTGTTTCGCAAAGATCCTGGTTCCTAGATCGCAAATTGTAACGACTACAAGGTACGTCATGAACATTGACTTCTTCTGTTTCCTGTACTATATCATCTTCAGCATCTTCAAATTCATTAGTTGAATCAGCTGCTGGCGCTACAATAGCCTTTATCTCCCCCTCAATGTCATGATCAGTACCCTTATCAAAATTATCTCCTACTTTTATCTCATTTTCAAATTCTCTAATTATTACATTACGTGAAATTTCTATTCGTTTTTCTCCAGGTATCCACACACGGTAACCTTTAGTATTTTCCTGATAACCTACGAATATACCTTTCTTAGATTTCGAGTCAAACTTTCTACGTTTTTCCTGTGGAACATGAACATACGCATCAGAACCAAAAACGTGCAACATAGAGATATCAGGTGGTTTTCCGAACCATAATTCAAACGGGGTTGTGTTTTTCCGTGGGCTTTTCCCTGTTCTATTCAAAGTATAAACTACATTATTAACAGCCTCGCCCCAGTAATTAAGTTTAAGACCCTTGCTATGAAATTTAAACCAACGATAGTACTAACTATGTGCCAAATTAGAGCGTGATCGGACAAATGGGCGTAAAATGCCATGTCCCTATTTATTGAATTGAATGTTACTTCTGCATGCTCCGCAGTAACGCAAAAACTGTTGATTCGATTTTAATTAAATTTTCAGCACTGATAATGTTAACCGAGTGCACTGATAATGTTAGGCCATGTTATACTACGATTGGAAAAAGGGGCGTAAAATGCCACGCCCCTTTGTACTATACTGGACGTTGTCTGCCTGTTTCGCAATCACGCAAAAACAGCTGAACCGATTCTCTTGACATTTTCACTACATACTGTGCTAACCAAGTGCATGTGTAGGCCATATAAGATCGTTATTAGAAAAACGGATAAAAATTGTAACGCCCTTTGTACTATACTGACCACGATTGAACAAAGAGGCGTAAATTGCCACGCCCCTTTGTTTTATACTGAACGTTATATCCGCCTGTTTTGAAATCACGCAAAAACGGATAAGCCGAATCTGTCACTACTGATAGAGCTAACCGAGCGGGAACTGTAGGTCATATGTAGAGCGCGATTCGACAAAGGAGTATAAAATGTCACTCCCCGTTTTCATAAATAAAAAGTTATTTCCTCCACTTTCGCAGTCACAAAAAAACGGCAAAACTTATGTCAATGAAATTTGCAGCACAGATAGTACTAATCAAGGATGCAGCATGGAACTGTAGACTATCAGGATTCGATAAAAATGCGTTAAATGACACGCCCCTTTGTACTATACTTAACGTTATGTCTGTATGTTTCGACATAACACAAAAACGGCTGAACCGATTTTGTTGAGATTTTTCTATAGATAGTGCTAACCGAGGGTGGAACCAAAGGTTACTAGCTGGACCCGGACTTTAGTTTTGTCCGACACTATAAACTGTTTTTTTTTTAGGGCCAGCAACGCGGACCGAGTATAGCTAGTCTACTATAAATTAGCAATTATAATATGAAAAAAATAATAAAAAATTTAAAAAAAATGAAAAAAGAAATCAATTTTAATCCAAAACGGACTTATTTATGAGCTTTTCGGAAGCCAGTTTGGCCAAATCTAATTTTTTTTTTTTCTATTTTATCTTATTAAAATATGTAATCCAACACTAAGTTTGTATTTGCGAAACATCATTTTATTTAATTTAAGTTAACACAACTTAAAAAACAAAATTAATTTGGCTACGGAAAAATATATAAAAAATTTCCGAAGCCAAAAAGTTCAACTCCTGCTTTTTATGACCATTTTGCTTTAAGATATAAAAAAAATCTTTTGGAAATTTTTCTTACAAAAAATCTAGTTTTTAATGGTCTCGAAAAAAAATTTAAAAATTCTTTAGAGATTTTTTTTTTTTAATTTAATTTTATATTCTTAGCGAATTCCTTGGCTCATTTCATGAAAATATGTCCATTACGACCATTCCCAAAAATGCAAGTGTGCGAAATGGCAGCGGTTTGAAAATTTTCGGATTGGAGGTCGGAGGGTAGTAGGGTAAAATTGATAACTTCTGAACCAGGGGTCCGATTTTTTTGTTATTGGGCTTGTTGGAAAGTTCATTGGGAGGCCTTTCAGTATAATAAAAACAAAATAAAATTTGAAAAAAAATACATAAAAATTTGCACATAACCTCAATTTGCTCAGTCAGATGGCAGGTAGCTTTTGTTTTTTCTTCTCTTTAAAGATAGCCCTACGTCTTACCTTTCCAAAATACCCTAAAAGAAGCCCAGAGGTCTTACCGTTCCAAAGTTATGACCATTTGACTTCCAACAATTTTAATAAAATAAAATATTAAACTTGTTAATAATGACCCCTCTTGTCTCAATAATGACCCCTCTCAGACGCACCATTGGACCGGTAGAAGCTGATTAAATAAAACAAATTTACAAAAAATAAAAAAAATTTCATGGGAACCGCCTAACAATTAGAGATAGAGGGTAGGTGTGTTCAGAGATAATGTTTGGACTAAAAAAATATTGTGGGTCGGTCATACATTTTATTGCTCTAAGGGCACTATTAGGGCAGTTAGAGCGGTTGGAGCAAATTTTAAAAAATGACGTTTTGTGTGGGAGCCCCCTTAGAAATTGGAGATAGGGTATTAGTTTGTTCCAAAGAAATGTTAAGACATAACTACTAATGGGGGTCGGTCTTATAAATGACGCCTCTATGACGCACCATTGGAGCAGTAGAAACGATTTTTAGATTGGAAAATTACAATAAATTTTTTTCAAAAAATTTTAAAAAATAGTAATAATCGTTATCCCACGATCCTCCTGGGCAAAAAATTTTTGAATCGATAGAAGTTTTACACAAAAAAAATTTTTTTAGAAAGTACGTAAAAAAACTAAAATTTTGAAAAAAAAAAAATTTAAATTTGGACTATTATTGAAGAAGTTATGAGTAAAAGAAGTTTGAGTAAAGGAGCAAACTACCAATTTTTAAAAATTCGATATCTTTTGAACGGGTCATCAAAAAAATATGAAAATTTACCACGAAGGCGTTTTCGAAGGGTACTAAAAACTGTAAACAAAATGGGAAAATCTAAAAAAAAAAATTTTTTCAAAGTGTCCGATTTGACATGGATTGCCCCATATATATTCACGATGCCCGATCGATTTTAAGACATTCTAGCGAAGTCCGTCTGTCTGTCTGTGGAAATTGCTGTCATGGACAAAATATTGCACAGAGATGACTGAAACTTATCATATTTATTGGAAGTTCTTCCGCAAAGTTTGGTATTGCATTTGAGTGATATCGGTTTAGCGGTTCAAAAGTTATGAACGAAAATGTAAGCACACCTCAAAAATTTCAGTACAATCAACATAACCTAAAAATACAAAATGCTTTAATTCGGCTTCTGGTTGACATATGTAAACATAATTAAACACCAAATGGTATTTAAACAAGCAAGAACATATTTTTTGACATAAAAAGAAAAAAATCGTGGATTTTTTTTACCAAAATTTATTTTCCAAAAAAATTTTTTTTAAAATTATCTTTTTGAAATTGTGGAGGGTATCACTACATTCGGCAAGGCCGAATTTAACTTTTTTACTTGTTTAAGTTAATTTTATATTTCTTACTTATTTTGGTTTGTTTTAAGATTAAGAAAACATAAAAAAAAAATACGAAAATCGATTTTTTAATGTTTTTGGCCACTTTGTCTTCGGAAAAAATTGAAAAATTCTTCAGCGGAAAAATATATTTTTTTAAGCTAATTTTATGGTTTTAACTTCTTTTGGTTTCCTTTAAGATCTATAAAAAGATAAAAAAAATTAAAAAAAAAAATCTTACGAAAAATCTATTTTTTAATGTTTTTTGGCCATTTTGGCCTCGGAAAAAACTGAAAAATTCTTTAGAGAAAAAAATTATTTTTTTTAAGTTAATTTTATTTTTTTGACCTAATTTGGTTTGCATTAAGACTTAGAAAAACATAAAAAAAAATTCTACGAAAAATCGATTTTTAATGTTTTTGGCAATTTTGTCCTTGGAAAAAACTGAAAAATTCTTTAGAGAAAAATATTTTTTTAATCTGATTTTATATTTTTAACTTATTTTGGGTTTGCTTTAAGATTTAGAAAAAAAAAAAAGGGTTTTTTCTACGCTCAAAAAATTTTTTAAAAAAGTCTCAAAATTCCCTTCCGTTTACCCTTTCATAGACTTTGGAACAGTCTTTAATTTAAAACAAATTTGAGGCAAATCCGATCGTTTTAACCCGTGGCGCCCTTCGATCAAAATATTGGACTTTTGCAAAATTTCCAAAAAAAATTTGGATATGTGAAAATGAAAAAATAAAAATAAAAATATCTTGCGATACATAATTTTTATTAATTTTAGCATCCTGAATAAGGATATCAAAAAATTTCAAAATTGGGTGGAGCGGTTTTCGAGATATCGCCATTTAAAATTTGTCAAAAAAATTTCCAAAATGGCAGTTTTTTCCAACGTTCAAGAAATTAAAAAAAAAAATCTCTAAATTTCTTTACCTTGACCCTTTCATAGAACTTGTACAGTCTTTCATTTGAGCCTAATTAGAGCCAAATCCGATCATCTTAACCCGTGGCGCCCTTCGATCAAAGTCTAGAGTTTTTGGTGAAAAGTTTCGAAAAAAACCAAAATTTAGATCGATGGGCGCCACGGGTTAAAATTATCAGATTTGGCTCAAATTAAGTTTAAATGAAAGATTGTCTCAAGCTCTATGAAAGGGTCAAGGCAAAGAAATTTTGAGACTTTTTTAAAAAATTTTTTAAACGTAGGAAAAAACCGCAATTTTTTACAAATTTTAAATAGCGATATCTCGAAAACCGATTTAAAAATATTTTTCATAGGACAAAAAAAATTTGCCCGGACATGTCCGGGCACTGGGGAAAATCGAAAGTTGAAGAAAAAATGTCAGTCTAATGTAGGGTACACAGGTAAATTATTAAATGCTGAAATAAACCAATACTGCTTCTTTTCTATCATTGATATATGTTAATTGGTTTTTGATTTAAAACTATTTAAAGTACTCTTTACAATTAAATCGAAGCTAACGTATGTTATTTATTCATATTGTACTTTTTTGTTGTTTTAATCCATTTATAGGTCATAACTTGGGCCAATATAATTGAAGTGGTGATCATATAAACAAAAATATTTTATAAAAAGCTTTTTTTGTGGATATTATCCTAACATGACGCCTGCTGGGTTTCATTTTAACACTTTAAGTACATACGAGAATAATGATGATGATGTTTTCGATTTATATCCATAAATTTGTTGTTTTTGGTATATTATGGCTGTTGGCCAAATATAATTTTTTTTATTGTTAACCAAACAGTAGTAAATTTTTTGGTTGTTAGTACTTTAAACATTTGCCAATTATTGTTTTCATTATTATACCACAAATTGTTTTCAATCAGAATTTTATTTATCATTATTCGTATGAAAAAAAAAATAAAAAACATTAAACAAATAAACAAAACATGAAATAGAATTAATAGCTGCTCTAAACTAAAGTTAACACCCTTCATACATTATTTGGTGGTATTTTAAAAGCACCTATCCCTTGGTTATCAAGTTTCCTTGCAAAACTTAAAAATTATAAAAAAAAAATTAAGAAAAAACAGCCCGAGTAAAAATGTTTATATACATTCTTATGTATCATATCTGATTCGAGATTTGAAAGATCAGTACTGGTCCGAGTAAGATCAGGACTGACAGAGCTTAGAAGGATGTCATTCCTTAATTCGATTTGGCATTCTGAAAGAAAATTTTGTGATTGCATTCCCCAATCACATTTTAGCGAATTGAATGAATTCACTTTAGACTTATTCGATTTATAAATATCGAATTCTTTCGATTTATTTTTCAATCGACTTTCAAGAATCAAATGCACTCAATTTTTTTTTCTTTCGACTTTTAAAAATCTAGGGAAAAATCTACTAGGAAAAGTCTCGTAATCCCATTTTACCAATATTTGGCAGTTTTCCTTGTTTTTTAACAAACAAATTTGGATCGAAATTATTTTTTTTTTTTTGTAATTTTACAATTTTTTTTTAATTTTACAAATTTCCAAGATAATTTTACAAAAAAAATCTAGTAAATTCACGAGTATTCCTTGTTATTTTAATTGAATTTTTAATGAAATTTAAATTTCATTGGTAAAAACCTTGTAAAATTACAAAATTATTGTTAAAAAGCTTGTAAAATTACTAGGAATTTTTGTTAAATAGGAGGTAGCAAAAAAAGTTAAAAATTTTTCTTGTTATTTTACAAGGTTTTTTTTTTTTGAGTATAGTATGGCCGACACTCTTCATTTGTGTTGATCTAATGGGCGCTAATTTTTTATGTAAAAAAATTGGCATTTGCGAATTTTTTAAATGCGCATATCTCGCTAAATACTGCGGACACGACAAAAAATTAAAAATCATTTTTTTAGCTCTTGGCTTGTAAAATACGACCGTCAAACACCTGAAAGCTGTCTGAGTTACCGTTTTTTAGTTACTCAGTTTTTGAAATTCTTAAGACGCTATTAGGCCCCTAAATTTCAGTATCTTGGAAATTAAAAGGTAGACATACCCCCAGGTTCTACATTTCGAAGTGATTTCAAATCAAAAGTGAAAATGAAATCGAAATTACTTTTTCGTTGTGTTTTGGAAATCGAGTGAAATTCTAATCGATTTCATTTTTCACCAATTTATTTCAACTTTGTTTCATTAACAGCTGTTGCAAAAAATTAAAACAAACGAAAATTTTGGAACAGAATCGGTTTACTAAAGTGGCTCCAAACTTGATGAAACTTTCTGTATCGACTAAGGGGTCCTTTCTTAGAAGATTACACTTCTCACTTTGGAGGGGTCACGCCTTCTTTCAAGTAGGCGGCGCTTCATAGTTTAAACGTTTTTCAGGCATTTCTCTGATTAAAAAAAATATCGCAAATGTAACTTTTAGTGCTGTATCCAAAACCGAAAAAAAAAATTGTCGGCTTCCCACGGTTCCCGACTTATGGGCCTCCAAAGTTCGGATATCGAATTTGATATGTCTTCTCCAATAATGAACTGATCAGCACAAGATTGGTTATTCAAATACCTTTATTTTGACAATTAAAACAATTTGGATTCAATAACCCATGGTGGCACAACACCAAATTTTAGATTTTTAAACCAACGTTTTTGGAAAAAAATGCGTTATATTCTATAAAGGTCCAATGAAAGCTCAAATTAAAGCTTGATATTTAAGCTTTATATCTGGTTGTATAAATACCTTAATAATGCATAATTTTAAAATTTTAACATTATCTTCAAAAACTTAGGGTAAAAATCTAAAATTTTGGGTTGTGCCACAATGGGTTAATGAATCCAATTTTTTTTAAATTTATTGAATAAGCTTTCGAATGAACCTTGGTCTGATCGCACCATTATTGGAGAAGATTATCCAATTCGATATATGAATTTTGGAGGCACACAACTCGGGAACCATGGGCCGCCGACAATTGTTTTCTTTGTTGGACTCAACAAAGCAATCCCTATTTCAAAAAAAATAATCGGACCAATGTCTACCAACCAGACTTGTTCCAACGAAAGTTTATTCCAAATTCACTAAGGTTGCCTTTATCGATTTCAAATCACACAAAGCGTTCTAAATTTCGATTTGCAGAACATCGAACGAATCGAAATAAAATCGATTTGAAATCACTTTTTCGAAATATGGAATACAAATTTAGTGAAAATTTTTACTTTCACGTGAAAGTGAAATACAGAACCTACACTCAAAAAAAAAGTGAACTAAAATGTGGGAAAATTAACTTAATTTTAAGAAAAAGAGGGAATGATTTGGCTCCAAAGATTTTTTTTCTTGGTTTTAGTTCATAATTTTCCCAAAAATAAGGAAAACAAAGTTAATTAATTTTATATGTACCAATTTTAACTAGAAAATGGGAAAAATTATATTACACATTAGTTCATTCACATTTTAAAACTGGATTGGGTCTAGACCCAGGACCCATGGGTTCGGACCCCATGGGTCCAGCCCATTGTTAACTCAAGACCCAGGTCCTTTAAGGGTCCCCATAGATTTTGACCCAAAATTTATGTCTGTTTCGCTCTAACTTGCTTAGTTTTTGAGATACGGTAATAAGGGGTCTGATAGGGTCTTGAGAATCTTAAAAACTGGATATCTCAAATACTATTAATCGGAGGGCTACGAGTCAAGAGCTACAAAAATGCCGTTGGACCTTTTCTCGTGTTGGCAGTATTTACCGAGATATGTGCATATATAAAATCTCGGGAATTTCAAATTTTAGATCTAAATTTAGGGTCTTGAGACCCCGACAGATATGCAGAGCTAGGCTATTCCATATTTTTCTTTGTAATCTTTCTTTTGAAAATTTCGTCCGTTTCGCTCTATCTCTCTTAGTTTTCGAGATATCGCCATTTTGAATTTTTAACTAAATTCTCAGAAGTTATTTACTAAATTCTCAGAAGTTATTAACTAAATTCTAAGAAATACACTTCCTCAATTCAAAGAAGAGAAATACGATGATGTTTTTTTTAGTAAATTTTAACTTAACTTGAACTAAATTGTTTTTTAAGAAATATGTCTTAAAAATAAAGATACGTTTCTTAGATTTGTGGAAAATTTCTTTGGCAGTAAGAATTATTTTCCTAATATTTAAAAAGTCCATTTAAAGAAAACTATGAACTACTTATAAGTAAATGAACTAAACTTTTTTCCCCATAGTTAAGAAAATTTCTCATTTTTTAGTTAAAATTTACTAAATTTTAGGAAAATTCATGATAAATATTCAAAGACATTTTTTTCTTAATTTTAGTTATGTCTTTTTTTTCAGTGTAGCCGATAGATTTTTATCCAAAATTTTTATCCGTTTTGCACTACTTTGCTTTGTTTTCGAGACACTTGAATTAAAGGCCTCTGTACGGTCTTGAGAATTAAAAAAACTGGATAACTAAAAAACGTTTATTCGGAGGGCTTTCGGCTATTTGACGGTCGTGTTTTACAAGAGCTACAAAAATGCTTTCGGACTTTTTGTCGTGTAGGCAGTTAAATACTGTGTGATATGTGCATTTTTAAATTTTCGGGATTGTCAATTTTTTTGGATTCAAAATTAGGTCCCATTAGGGCCATCACATGTAAAGAGGGTCGGCGATACTGTGGACCAAAATTTTGCTCCATTTTGCTCTATCTTTCTAAAAATCGATTTCAGTTGCAGTGGAATGATAAAAAATCGAATTCATACGATTTTTCTTAATCGAATAAGCAAGAAATCGAATGCATTCTTTTTTTCCATTCAACCGAATGCATTCCAGGACTGCATTCAATGTTGATTTATAAAATCGAATGCATTTACTGACTTAAATTTAATGAACTTTTAGGAGAATTCATTCGAAAATGATTTTATTCTTCGAAGCTCTGATTATTGATCCGAGATTTGAAAGATCAGTGCTGATCTTAAAATTGTATCTCAAAGACTAGATCAGTTTTAATCGGAAGAATATAATTTCATCCGAAAAATGGGTTTTTATAATTAGAATAACCCATTTTTCGGTTAAAATTGTATCCGTCCGATTAAAACTGATCTAATCTTAGCAATCCATTATTCGGATTTGTACTGATCCTTCACAATTTTACCCGGGAAGTGAAAGTGTTTTATTCGGCTGTGTCGAAATTTTTATATCCTCCGAAATGTTAAAAACAAAAATTTTTTTTGCGGAGCAGAGGGCTCCAGTGTGGGACGTTTGGGGAACCCTCCCCTTGCAATAAACGTTAATAAATTCATTTGCTATGATTCATGTACTTAAGTAATACAATTTTGTCATTATTTAAATTAATATTTTTGATATAAGCTCACAAATCGGGGCTGGCCGAAAAAATTTAATTTTTCTTTTTTCCTAAGTCCAACTAAAGGACATTGAACTTCTTAGAACAATAAAATGGTAGCAAAAGTATAAAAAAACGGGTAAAAATTAAAGTTTTCTGGAGGTTGGTTTAGTTCTTTAAGGGGCAACCTTTTATTCCCTGGTCCGATTTTGCCCATCTCCAAACTTAACCAGCCTAATAAGACTGTGTCCCATGAATGTCTGAATAGATGTTATGTATAGCCCTATATGAAACTAAGAAAATTGCGTTTTTGGTTTCTCAATTTTTTAAAAATTGCACAAAGTAGGCGTGGTTAAATATTGCAAAAATGGTCAAATTTGTGACGAGATCTCTTGATTAAATATTTATCAAACTACAACGGAATGCACCACAATCTCAAAAATTTGCCTTCTTGTATATTTATGGGCTATCGAATAAAAATTTTTATTTTGCGAAATTTTCAGAATCCGTTCTGAAATTTTGAATTTTTTGAATAAGTCAATTTATCAAATGTCCGGTTACAATTTTTTTTTTAAATATTTTTTTAATAAAGTTATATGTTTGTTTCTGGTCGTTTTTCGAAATTTTCGAGAAAATCGCATTTGAGTATTAAATTTTATAAAAATCTGTAATCCTCTTGAATTTTATTGCATTAACATGGCGTATGAGTATCAAATATTTTCGAAACCAACGAATTTTGCAAATATTTGTAGCTCATACGCCATTTTGAGACATTCAAATACACTGAAAAATTAAGAATCCAAAAACGCAATTTTCTTAGTTACATATACTATCCATACACAGAAAAAATTGGAAACGAATTTCAATCAACAAAAACGCGGCTTCAATAAATTTTTTGATTGAAATTCCTCCAATTAAAAAAATTGTTATACCAATCATCAAACTGTAGGTGATTGAAATTTTTTTTCAATCAAATATTTTTTCGATTTTGATCTAAAGATTGATCAATTTTTCATTTATAGTCAATCAAAATAATGATTGATTTAACAAATGAATTGTAAGCTTATGACGAAAAAAAAAAATCGATTATATTGTATATTTTTGAATTAATCTATATAAATAAATTAAAGCGAAAAAAATCTGGTATGTTGAAAATTTGTAATTCGACATTTAAAGAAAATAACAAAAATTAAAGAAAATAACAAAAATCAAAACATTGACTGAATTATTTGAATTTTGTTGATCAATAGATTTAATTGAAAATTGTTAGCCAAAAATTTTTTGTGTGTACGTGCTAAACTTCAGAAGTCTAGCATTTTTATTTTGGATTGACATCGCTAGATTCGATCATTGATAAATAGTATGTATATATAATTTATGAGATCCTAGACCAATATTTCGATGCGTAACGAACGGAATGACAAAGTGAGTCGAACCCCAGCACAAAAAGTTATTGGCTAAAAATTTTCAATTAAATCTATTGATCAACAAAATTAAAATGAGTCAATTAATGTTTTGATTAAAATTTTTGTTAATTTATTTGAATAGATTAATTCTAAAGTATAAAAAATAATCTGGTTTTACTTTACATGTTGGAAATCAAAAAATATGATTTTTTTGATAATTTTGACATAAGCTTACAATTCGTTCGTTAAATCAATCATTATTTTGATTGAATATAAATAAAAAATTGATCAAATTTTTTATCAAAATCGAAAAAATGTTTGATTGAAAAAATTTTAAATCAATCACCTACAATTTGATGATTGGTATAACAGTTTTCTTAATTAGAGGAATTTTAATCAAAAAATTGATTGAATCCGCGTTTTTGTTGTTTGTGCTTGGAGGCTATAATAAGAATCCGCTTTCAATAATGAAGCCCCAAATGAAGGAGCCACAAGTGTAACTGTTAGTTTTTGGTAACTTTTTTTCTTTTTTGTTATTCACTCTCTGAGGTGAATGAATGATGATGAAAAATAAAAACAACAACAAAAATTCTCACGCGTCTTAAGTCACGAATCTTTATCAGCAGCTCCCCATACATACTTTAATATGACCATAAATGGTTTACACTCATACTCACATCATTTTCTTGTTTGTCTGTGTTTGTTGGAATAAATGAAGAATAATCACTGTTTTAATTAAATTTTTATTATGTTGCAGTTGCAGCTGAGAGCGTTGCTAAGTACTTATTGTTAGAAAATTATAACTTTAAAAATATTTTTATTACTTGGTGTAACTAAAAAAGAAAAACTATTTTTCCTACGAGTAATTAAACATAATTCAAGGGTATTTTAGTTTAAAAGCATGTTTGTTTTTAAAGAATTCATTAGATAATAAATCTAATGACATTCACTTAAGATTGTGTACATTTTTTCTTAATGTCTTGTGAACACTAAATATACCGCCTATACTTTTGACTGATTGCTATTTGGAACTAATATATTTCTGGAAAGCTTAATTAAGACTTTGGAGATCCAGCGGAGATATTTAAACTTATCACGTACACTAAAAGAAAAAGGTTTTTCTTATTGATGAAAAACTACATCAATATGATGAAATTTGTCAATCTTAATCAAATATGAGTGTGTTTTTCAGAACAAAAATTAATTAGATACGTATTTTTTAAGTGACCCAATCTGCCGTTTGTATTTTTCTGCCTGGGTCTCTAAATGATTTCGTTGAAAATTATTTTTGTTTCTGACAGTTTTTAACAAATGATGAATTGATCTTTAGTGGTATACAAATTGTAAACTTAAAAAAAAATCTAAAAAATTTTGACAATTTTTTTACAATTTTTGACAACAATACAAAAAATGCGTAAACTTTGTATGCCATCAAAATTCTGAGCGCCAATTTAAATAATAAAATAACGGAATTCTTAATCATATTTTATTTTTTGTCTAAAATTGCCACCACAATATATGTATAACCATAAAAACCACTCAACTATGTATTTGTCTTTTACTGCTTAATTTTGTATTCAACAAACAATTAACAAATTGTTAATTAAATTAACAGCAAAAGTAGTCATAAAATTTGTGTTAAACATTATCTTAACATTTTTATAAACACGCTATAAATTTTGTTAAATTTTTTTTTTTATTTTTTTTTTTTGTTCATTCAAAACAAATAGAGATAAAATAAAAATAAATAAAATACAAAAATTCTTTGAATGAGTAACTTTATACTATAATTTTGACCCAAAAATCTTAACACACGCCTTTAGCCTCTTGAATTAAAAAAAAAAAAACAAACAAATATAGCGAAAAAAATCTTCAAAATAATAAAGAAGCATTGAATTACCTTCTTAGCACACAAAATGTTAAATAAAAAAGTTTAAAATGTTATCAAACAAACACCCGTAATAATCAGTTGAATAAGATCTTTTTATAAACCAAAAAAATACCAAAAAAGCTAGTGAAAAATTAAAATTAGCTTGGCCGACTGCATCATACCCTCTATTGAGCGATTTCGATGAACTGCATTACTAACCTGATTGGAACTATTTTCACATATAAATGTCAAAAATCGTAAGCCGCCAATGACCGTCGTATCGTTGCACAGTGGCCGAAATGGCCAATCTAGCGGCGCTTAATTCGGAAATGTAAAATAATAAAGACTAATGCTTATTTGCGATTATAAAATTTAAAAATAATTAATTTTTAAACAATATTTATTTATTTTTATGTATTTTGGGAAATTTATGTGAATATTGGGAGGGTGGTTTGTATGAGGCCTAGAAATTAAAATGGTCTGATTCCATTAAAATTTAGAGCGATTGTTTACGAATATAAAAAACATTTATTGGTCGAATTTCAAGAGGATATCTTGAATACTATTGTTAGGGGTATTTAAGTAAAACTTGAAGGGGACATTTACATGGGGGCTATGGGTTAACATGGATTGATTTTGTCAACATTTAATAGGTTTTGTTCTTGCGATAAAAGAAACTTAAATTTCAAATTTCAGCCAAATCGATTGAAAATTGTGGTCTGTATCGCGTTTATACTGTTTATTTGGACAGCAGATGGACCCTAAAAAACTGAGCAACTTGCGCGAACTAGCACGCCATACTGAAACGTCACAACAAAAATAACCCAAAATAATAAACAAAACAGGAATTGGACCGAATACGATCGAATTTCAAAAGTTGCAGTCCATGAAACTATAGTTAATATCACAAATGTAAACTCCTATAATGAACTAATAATAAACTAGATACACACAGGCCACAAACATTTATTTTTTAGTTAAAACATACCTTTTACTTTCAATTAAAACTTTTTGGCTCAAAATGTGTAAACAATTGACTTAAAAGTGTCAAGAAAAACTCACTGAGTAATTAGGCCCCAAATTCCTTTAATACACTTGCTGCAGAAAATGTATATTTGATAGCTTACAGCTGTGCTAATATTAAGAGAAAAACAAAAGTGAAAACGTTAATTTTCTCTGTAAAGTATAGGCAATCGATACAGTGCAAAACATTTATCAGTTTTAATTTTTTAATTTTGACTAAAACGCCGCTAGATCAGTGATTTCGGCAACAGTGCGTTGTAGCGAAATCGACCAAAGGTTTTGGTAGGAATTGAACCCACGACCCGATGTTTCATATTTGTTTATATTGTTTGTCCGCTTTTAAACAATTTAATTGTATTGACAACTTATGTTGTTAAATAAAAAATCAATTAATTTCTTTGTCAATACAATTATTTTGTTTGTTAATACAACGTTTTAATTAAAAATTAACCAATAATCCGAGTTTTTCCTGCACTCAAAAAAAAAAACTTGTAAAATTAAGGAAAAACTTGTTATTTTTTTTGTTTTGGTACCTCCTATTTGACAAAAATTCTTAGTAATTTTACAAGCTTTTTACCAATAATTTGGTAAGTTTACAAGGATCTTACCAATAAAATTGTAAATTTAAAAATTTTTTGACAAGATAAAATTTACAAGGAGGTTTCGTAACTTTACTAGATTTTTTGCTAACTCTTATTTTACGAGTATTCCTAGTAATTTTACAAGCTTTTTACCAATAATTTTGTAATTTGACAAACTTTTTACCAATAAAATTGTAAATTTACAGGTTTTTTGACGAAATTAAAATTACAAGGAATTCTGGTGAATTTACTAGATTTTTTTTGTAAAATTATCTTGGAAATTTATAAAATTACAAAAACAAATGTAAATTTCGATCCATATTTGTTTGTTAAAAAACAAGGAAAACTGTCAAATATTGGTAAAATGGGATTACGAGACTTTTCATAGTAATTGGACAAAGTTTTTTTTTTTGTGTGTGTGTATCATGAATAGAAATATGGACCCTAGACCGTTATTTCGAGGTGTTACAAAAGTAATGGCAATTTTATATAAACTCTCTAGCACTAAGTAGAGAGCACAAAAAGCGCTAAATTAAACTTCATCATAAATCACGTGTACTGAATTTGTTGTTGGTGTTGTTGGTGGTAGTGTTGTTTAAAAAATGTTGTTTTGGTATTGCGGTATTGTATTCGGTAAATGTTGTTTAATGCTGTCGTATCTATTTGATTATTTGAGATTTAATCAACAATACTTTACTATTTTCTTTCTACATGATTTTGCGAAATATTTTTTTTTATTTTATTTTTTTACTTCGGGGGTATAATGTGGAAATAATTAACACATAAAGAAGTTAAGTAGGTACTTGGCAAATATTTGTTTACAAAAATTAATAGGTAAAGTACCTATGCATATGAAGACAAAGATATAAGAAATATATCAATTCAGTTGTATTTAAAATAATAGCATTAATTTTAAACCTCTTTGTAAAACATCTTATATACCAAAAGTTCTCTGACACTATATTTTTTATATAGTAAAGATTTTTAGAAAATTTTGATGCAGAAAAATTTTCAGACTCTGCAACCTTTTTTCTACAGAAAAATTCTTTAATTTTTATTTACACAAATTTTTTTTTTTGCAGGTATCCTCAGGTCGGATTTGAAAATTTCTTTGGTTCTGAAATATTTGTTTCTTTTCTATTTTTCTACTGAAAAAGACTAAGATACCGAAACGTTCTGATACTCCAAAATGTTCATGTTTTGCAAAACTATTCTATAGAAAGTACGTGAAAAAATTAAAGACTTTAAAGCTTTTTCAAATTTCCTAGATTTTGATAAAAAAATTTTATAGAAAGACACTTTTCCTTAGAAAAAATCTAAGATTCTCAAACATTTTCTAAGACTCAAACATTTTTCTATTGAAAGTCTCTGAATTTTAGACATTTTTCCTTCAACACAGTCTTAGGTTCTGAGGCATTTTTCCTACAGAAAAGATCTTGCTTTTAAGACATTTTTCCTATAGAAAGTTTTACATTTTCCTTCAGAAAAACTCCTAGATTCTGAGACATTTTTCAAATAGAAAAAATCTCAGAATCTTAGACATTTTCTCAGATTCTAGGACATTTTTCCTTAAAGTCACAGATTTTGATGTATTTTTTCTATAGAAAAGTCTTAGATCCTGCGTAATTTTTCCTAAAGTTTTTTCCATTAAAAAACTTACAAATTCTGAGATGTTTTTTCCTATCAAAAAAGACGAAGATTTTTTTCTAGGATTCTAAGAAATTTTCCTACAGAAAAGTTCTCAGCTTTTCCTATTTAAAAAGTCTTAGATTCTGAGACATCTATCAAATAGAAAAAATTTCAAATTCTGAGACATTTTGCCTAAAAAAAAATCTTAGATTCTAAAACATTTTGAAATAGAAAAATCTTAGTTTCCGAGACATTTTTTCTCTACGAAAAATTACAGTTAATCTGTGATTCTTTTCAAATTCTAACACATTTTTTCTTTAGAAAAATTTTCTTTGAAGAAAATTTTCTTATTTTTTGTATATAAATATTTAAAGATTCCTAGACTTTTCTCATAAAAAATTTTTAGATTTTAAAGCATTTTTTCTATAGATAATTTTGAGATTCTCGGACATTTTTCATAGAAAAAATTTTCATATTATTTCCTTTCCTTTTCTCTCTTTCCTTTTTACCCATTATCTTCTCAGATTTTTCGAACGAAACATTATCATATTTTTCCTATAGAAAACTCTTAGGTTTTTCCTAAAGAAAAACTCTCCGATTTTTTCTACAGAAAAAACTGTCAAATTTTCCTTACAAAAATTTTAAAATTTTTCCTTTAGAAAAATTCGAAATTTATTCCTATAGGAAAACTCTCAGTTTTTTCCTATAGAAAAATACACAAGCTTTTCCTATAGAAATATTCCCAAATTTTTCGTCCGGAAAAATTCTCAAATCTTTCGTCTTCAAAAATTCTCGTATTTTGCTAAAGAAAAAATTTAATATTCGGAGACTTTTTCATTTAGAAAAGTTCTAACGTTCAAGACATTTTTCCTTTAGAAAATTTTCAAGATTCTTAGACATTTTTCATAAAAAAATTTCTAAATAAAAAATTTCTCTTATAGAAAAATTCTCAGATTTTTTCCATAGAAAAATTTTAATGTTTATCCTATAGAAAAATTCGCAAATTATTCCTTTAGAAAAATTTTTAATTTTTTCCCAAAACAAAATTTTCACTTTTTTATGTAGAAAAATTCAAAAATTCTGGAAAATTTTTACTTAAGAATTTTCATATTATTTCCTTTTTGTTTTTCCTTTCCTTTTTTCTCTCTCCTTTCTTTTCTCTTTTTATACCCTCCAACTTCAGTATGGGGTATAAGGAGTGAGATCATAAAAATGTTAACACACATTTTTGCCTACAACTTTGGTGTAAAGCTTCCAAATTTTTTTTTTTTCGGCAGTTTACATTTTAAAAATATGTCAGTTAATAAATTAATTTACATCATGAGTTTTAATTTGCAATTTTTTACACAATGGACGATGAAAGAAAAGTGCGTTCAAAAATAATTAAATATTTTCAACAAAACCAAACATGGACATACAAAAAAATTGCCAAAGAAACTAATGTATGCCGCCAAACAGTTTCAAAAGTGGTAAAAAGGTATCTGGAACACCTAACAATTGAAAGGAAGCCGGGAACAGGAACAACGACTGGTTATCGTAACATTGGTAAGGCATATAAAGTTAAAAGCATCCTTAAGAGAGCTCCTAACACATCTGGCAGAAAAACAGCTCGGTTAGCCCAATGCTCAGACTTTTTTGTACGTAAAGTGAAACGTAAGGCGGGACTAAAGTCCTACAAAGTTCAAAAAGTTCCCGATAGAAACGCTTTTAAAAATTTGGAGGCCAAAACCAGAGCTAGAAAATTGAAATCAAATTTTATAAAAAAATACAACTGTTGTGTAATGGACGACGAAACTTATGTCCTGGCTGATTTTGCGCAGCTCCCTGGTCAAGAATTTTATGTTTCCGATGTTCGAGGAAATGTTGCGGAAAAATTTCGGTCAAAAAAGCAAACGAAATTCCCCAAAAAATTCCTAGTATGGCAAGCCATATGTAGCTGCGGCCAAAGAAGCCAGTCATTTGTGACATCTGGCTCTATAAACAGCGAAATTTATATCAAGGAGTGTTTGCAGAAGAGACTTCTTCCGTTCTTGAGTCAGCACAATGTATCCACTTACTTTTGGCCCGATTTAGCATCTTGTCACTACAGCAAGAAAGCGCTGGAGTGGTATAATGATAATAATGTGGTTTTTGTACCAAGAGAGGCAAATCCACCAAACTGCCCGGAGCTCAGGCCAGTGGAGAGATATTGGGCTCTTGTTAAAAAAGAATTAAAGGGCACAAAAAAGGTCTCCCAGGACATGCAAGATTTCAAACGTAGATGGACCACCTGCTCTAAAAAGGTGACAGAAACTACCATAAAAGCCTTAATGGGAGGGTTTCCGGAAAAAGTGGATAACTTTGTTCGTAGTGGTTAGAGTTCCATGCGGTTTTTTTGTTATGATTTTGTATTAAATTTTATTTAATAAAAATTTGGTTTGAAGTCTTAAAATTCAGTAGTCTGTTTTTTATTTAACTTTATGTGTGTTAACATTTTTATGATCTCACTCCTTACTCACTTTGTCATTCCGTGTGTAACGCATCGAAATATCGGTCTAGGACCCCATAAAGCAATGGTTCTCAAACGGTGCGTCGCGGCCCCCTAGAGGGTCGCGGAAGGTTTTCAGGGGGGTCGCAAACAATTTTGTTAAAACCTTAAATTTTGGTAAATTTAAATTTAACAACACATTTTTTTATTATTGTGTTATAAAAATATACAAATACTTTTATTAAAGAAATAAATTAGTTCCATCACTCCGTAATCACTGTGCAGTTGTTAATTTCCCGGGATGCGTCTGAGTTTTCGATGCTGATTCCGAATCTGGGGTTCAAATTTTTCTAGTACGTTAGGTTTTTTAGAAAATTAAAGGCGAACCCAGCAAACTTAGACTACCAAATAAGGTATAAAATAAGGTATAGGATTGCTTATTTTATACATTGCAGCATTGATGATTTTAACAGGGGATGAGACTCAAAGTAATGCATACGAGTAAGGTATATAATAAAGCATACCATAACGTAATATAAAAGGTGTTACGAGTAGTGAAAAAGTAGTTTTGTGTTAAATTTACTCGTGTGATTGTAAGTGAGTGTAAGTAAATAAAATATGCTCGTGAGTGAGTATGTGTCATTAGAAATTTCCTGTCGTGAGCCCATCTCTAGTTTAAACTTATGCATTTTTATATAAAATATTTATTTTTTATGTTATTGTAATGCATTATGCATCCAATTATAAATAATGCATTATTTCAAACTTTGAAATAATACATAATGTAACCAAATATAAGTCAGCCATCATTTAATGTTTAGAAATAATAAATATGAAATACGTTTTTTCCAATAATCATGCATTACGTTACAAATTATTAGTAAAGCATTATTTTTCACTTGCAAATAATATGTTGTGGAATAAATATTTTGTAAGACATCCTAAAATAATGCTACAAATAAGGTATATACATCACCTGGTAATGTGTTATATAATCACCAGCCATTACCAAAGTTTTGCTGGGAAGTTCACAAAAACGTATTCTTGTGCATTTTTTAGAAATTTGTTTTTGATATTTTTGGATGCGTCTGGGATCTGACCACTTTTTTTGATTTATTTTTTAATGCTGATTCAAAATCTGGATCCGAATAACGGATCTAGATTCGTGATCGAATAAAATTTCGATCAATACCACACATTGGTACATAATTTTGAAAAATGAACAATCATTACTCCAAATTAGACTTTAAATGCTTTCGTGGTAAACATTTCTTCATTGCTGATCAGGTTGAGTTGGTATTTTTCTTTTATTTTCGGAAATAAAAAATGGATGACGATAGTAAGTTTCGATATGAAATGCTATAGTTCCGGACCTGGTTTCCAAATTTTTGAGGAAATGAGGTCAAAGTTCACAAAAAGTGTGTTTTTTTTAATTTTTAGAAGTTTTTTACGTGAAATTTTTGGTATTCGTCTGGGATCTGACAACAGGGTTTCGATTAATCTTTTAATGCTGCTTCTGAATTTGGTTTCCAAAATTTTCCATTACTTTAGGTTTTTAAAGAAACTGACGCGAAAATTTCAAATATTGAAAAGGGGTCGCAAAGCAAAAGTTAGTGAGAAGCTCTGCCATAAAGTATATATATTATTGATCAGTGATCGATTCTAAGACATTCTAGCGATGTCCGTCTGTCCGTCCGTCTGTGGAAGACACGATACAGTCCAAAATAAAAGTGCTAGACTCCTGAAATTTGGCACATATATGTCTTATGTTCATAGTCTGGTTAAGTTCGGAGATGGGAAAAATCGGACTAGGGGGGAAAAAGTTCCGCCTTGGCGAAGTTAACCAACCCATGAAAAAAGGTAACTTTTTATAGGTTTTTTTGTATTTTTGTTAAACAAATGAAACATTTTTATGCCTGAAAAAGTTAAAAGTCTTGGACTTGGACCCAGGGAATTTGAAAATGACTTTTTTTTTTGGTCAGCCCCCTTTTGTGGGCGTGGATATTAGCAAATAATTTATATAATGATGAAATTGTATATCTTTTGTACAAAAAGCATAGTAATTAAATTTGTAAAAATTTTTGACCGGAGAGAAGGTGTCCCCAAGGACCCCCACAAACCACCCTCCTTCAAATAAAAAACGCCCCTGCAATATATATATATATATCTTTTTCGATCTCCTGAAAGAATGGTCATATCAACTTGATTCTTGGAATGTGGGATCTTCCATCGAAACCAAATATTATGACAAAAGACTTAGGAATTTCTAATACTTAGAGGGTAAAAATTGATAAAAAAAAATTTACTTTGGCACGTTTTCGTCGTTTTTATAAACTTAAATTTTTGAATTTAGGATCCTCAACACAAAAAAAAAAAACATTTCAAGACGCCATATATCGGAGACCAAAAGGTTTGGAGCTGGAAAGGTAATGATTTAATGAACACTAGAAATAGGCGCGAGAGTAACATTTTCTCACACTCACGACAGGATTTTTCCAATCACGTACACTCACTCCCAAGCATACTTTTCTACTTCTACATCACTCACACTTACGTTGAGTCACACTCACGAAACTCTTATTTATACAAAAAAAAAATAAAATCTTAACAAAATTTAAAGTTTAGCCACATTTAATTTTTTTTTTTTTTTTTCGGCAGCCAAATTTTACAAAATTTGTTGGCTTTTTTCGTGACGAAGGGAGATATGATGCGAAAATAAGTCACTCAAACTCACGCAAAAAAATTTACTCACTAATGCTCACTCACGGAAAAATTTTACTCACGTATACACTTTTTTTTCCACACTACCCATTTAAAATATTTTTGCGAATTTTATTAAAATCGGAGTTGACAATTCCGAATGCTGTGCGGTTTGACCTGGAATTGCCCATTAGTTCTTTATTATTCAGAACTTAAATTTTATATTGAATGTGTTCTTCAACACGTGCACTTTTAAATTAATTTTATGTTTTTTTTTATAAATTTTTGATTGTTTAATTAAAAGTTAATGCTTATAATATTGACGTTTCCTTTTGTTTCACCCACTAATGCCATGATTCGTCCAATTTCCATAATTACAAAAAAAAAATAGGAAATAATCATTAAATGCATTTTAAAAATAAAAGAAAAGCCGATAAAACAGCGCCATAATTATGATTAAAACAAATAAAACCGACTACTGTTTAATCAAAAAAATCTTAATCTTCAAGTTTTTTTTTTGTAAATTACAAAAAAGAAATGAATTCAAAATGTTAATTATTGTTTTGACCTTATGTTACACTTTTGAAGAAAGAAAAATAGAAAAAAAACATAAACAAGGGGGAGAATACTAATTAACCTTTTTGTCCAATTGAGGATTTTCATTCATTAAAGAGGAAATCCACGAGATCAAAAAAAAAACATAAATGAATTTAAAACAATTTTTATAAAAATCATGGTACGATATCGTATGAGTGAGTTAGTAACGTTGGTTTGAACAAGAGATGGACGCGTGAGTGACTTTTGATTTACACTCACGATAGGAATTTTACAATCACGCACGCACACTAACTCCCGAGCTTATTTTTTCTACTCACACCCACTCAAAATCATGAGAGTAAATTTAACATAACTCACACTCACTTACACTCACACAAGATGCACTCACACTCACGTTGACGCAAACTCGAGAAACTGTTTTTTATACAAAAAAAAATTTTAAATTAAAATTTTAAAAATCTTAACAAATTTTTAACACAATTTAAAGTTTTGACAAATTTTACAAATTTTTTTATTGCTTTTTTCGTTACATAATGAAATATGAAGAAATATATATGAAATACTCAAAAAATTGACTAACGCACCCTAACTTCCGCAAAAATCTTACTTACGCACACTCAATCACGCAATGTTTTTTTCTATTCAGAATCACGTGAGTAAAATTGAGTTTCTGCTCATGTGCCCATCTCTAGTTTAAACCCAACTTTAAAATATTATTGGAAAAAAGGTGTTTTCTGTTCAGCAAAAAAAAAAAAAATGTACAGAACATTTTACTACTTTACTAATAATTTGAAAATGTTAACACGAAATGTAATCATGCCATCCTCATAAATAATTTCCACCGAAATAAAAGTGTTTCGAGTATTAAATTGGATTGGATGAGTGTGTAATATTGTGTGTATTTATGGTATGTGAAATTGTTAAGACTTGCGATTAAAATCCAATTTTTCAGCCAAACACTTCTTTAGGTGAGAATTTACGTGTGTGTGTGTTTGCACTTAGGAGTGTTGGTGTAGTGTATGTGTTAAACACAGTTTGAGGCTGTTACAACTGGAGCGCTGATTAATTTCCTGTTGTATTAATACATAAAGCAGCCATAAGGCATGTTATAAAATTCTTCGTGGCATACACTCATGAAAAAATATAAATCTAAAAATGAGTCTGAAAGTTTTTCCATATGGAAAATGAGATACCAAAAAATCTTGTGACCATTGTTTGGGGTGACCAAAAAACTTTCTAAAAAGTTATTTTGTCAAAATATTTTTGTTTTTTTTCGCATTCCAAATTTCAATTTTCTAAAACCAATATCTCAGGAGATGGAAAACGTACACAAACAACAATTTTTCTCCTTTTCACTCCAATAAAATAAAAATCGTAAATGGAACCTTTTCTAAAGTATTTTTTATTTTTTTTTGCTAAAGGGTGTGAGAATTATATCAGGATGATATAAAGTATTTCAGGGAGTTTTTCAGGAATAGAAAAAGTACCATGGTACCTTAACCTTTTACCCCCATTAAAATCATAAATTTTTAAAGGTACTTTTTTCAAAATGTTTTGTTTGACCACTATTTCAGCAGAAATAAAAAAAGTACCATAGTACAATACCTTACCCCTTTATGACAGTTTTTTTATTCTTTATAGAATTGAAACTTTCTAAAAATAACTTCAGTCAGAATGTTTTTATCGTTGGATGAAACTTCATTCAAAATTTCATGTTTCTAGAACCCAGGAGGTAAAAATGTATCATTTCAGCGTCAGTTTCTTATGACAAAAAAAGTATTTCTTCCGATTTTGAATGTCCGGGCAATTCTGTATTCTACTAGGCCTTACACTTATGTAGTACAAAAAAAAAATAAGGAGAATTAAATTCGATAGCGCCCATCTATTAAATTTTTGGATTATTGAACATTTTGAAAAAAAAAATTAAATTTTTTTTTTTTTTGCGATATATTATATCAGTGGTGCCCAAAAAGAGAAACGATATTTTTTTTTTGTTTTTTACGCTCTCAGTTGTTAATTTCGTTGTTGTTCGGATTGTGTACGTGTATGTTTGTCGATCTTTAACAAGTGTTTGGGCACCATTGCATTATATTTATCAATTTTGATGCTCAAAAAATGTTTAAAATCGATCAAACGCACAGAAAAAAAAATATTCAGAAAAACAATTTGAGTAATCACTTGTTTAAATTTTTAAATAAGATTTGAGTAATTTTTTAATTGACGCAATTAAAAATTTACTCAAAAATTAAAAAAAAAAATTTGAGTATATAATTTAATAATTTTTTTTTAAATATTTTTTTATTCTCTTCGTGTTTTGAATTCTCATTTAGTTTACAGTTTTTTGTATATATAAATGAAAATTTGAAATCATCTTTATGAAATTTTCCGATGTCTTTAAGACATAAATGAGGAGTTCCGTCTAAGACTTAAATTTTGATGTAAAAAAGATGTGATTTTTGTACATCGATGAAAGTTGGTATAAATATTAGAAGATATTTAAGAATAAGAAATTCGTTCACGTCAAATAAATCGCACAAGGGGGTCAAAAGTTATGGAGGTTTTAAGATTTAGCGGTTTTAAAAATCTTAAAAATATTTTAAAATTTTGTTCTCTACACATTTGTTGCATGCGTTATTAAAACATGCCAGGATATATCATTTCTTCTAAAATATATGATATAAATTTAACCCTTTAATGACCAAACGATTAAAAAAAAAATATCTAAGTACCTAAAATCGCGATTAATTCGCGGTAAAAGAAAAGTTTCACGATTTTTTATAACATATTTAGGCAATGCACGTTGGTATTACTGAAAAAAATCACGGAAAATCGTATCACTGTACCAGTAGTTTAAAAAAATCGGTGATGCTTTTTTATATCAAGAAAATTTAATATGGTCCAAAAAATCTATAATCATCAAAATTTTTTAACCCGCCTCTGATTTTATGATGACACACACATCAAGTGGGCTTTCATTTAAAAAAAATTTCATCCGATTTCGTGTAAAGCCTTGGATGTGCCAGATCAAAACAGGTTTAGATAAAATCATCGCGCTTTCCGCTCAGAATGGCTTAATTAAAAAAATCAAAAAGCAAATCAGTTCTACTCGTTAAGGGACGTCTTTTGGTGTATTAAAATGAACATGATGCATTAATTGCTGCTTAAAAAAATAGGAAACAGATTTGCAAATTTCGCACAATTTTCAAAAATGCCATAAAATTTATGCAATTTATTTTTTATAAGCCCGCCAGTGATTTTTTTATGTAAACTCACAAAAAACTCGGTTTACGCAAAAGTCCACTAAATTTCGAATGAAACCGCGAATGTGCCTCGCGAAAAACTCGTATTTTAAAAATACTACGTTTTTTCTTTCGAGTTTTGATCTGCTGAGACTCCTTAAATATTCGTTGCACATAAACGGGATTAATTCCAAAATGTTAAGAATTACAACAGCTACCAACTCTAGTTCAATTTTTTTCATTCTATAGAGGGGGCCGATATCCCTGATCAAAAAACCTCTAAAATTTAAAAACTCTTAATTTTTGGTTTCAAAACTTAACCGTCTTATAACTTCTTACCAAGCAATGAAGCATCTATCAAACCAACATTTAAATAATCTCTTATGTGTACTGACTTTGTGTTATGCCGGAAAAGATTGAAATATAAGGAGAACTTAAAAGAAAAAGCGAAAGAAGGTAAAAACTATGGATTATTTCAAGCCATTTTTATCGATTTTTCAACTTTAACCCTCTGTAACTTTTACAGATAAAGTGGGATAATCCTTAAACATTGCTCAGTGATGGTTCAAGGTCTTGTTTACACAACTGCATTTACAGTTTTTCTAAATTCCAAAAACTGACGGTTTTTTTAAACATTTATTTCAGTTTCACTGAGTTGAAATTTAAAAAAGATTTTGTGAAATATATTTGGTAAAGTTTGAAAAAACATTTAAAAAAAATAAACTGATAAATTTTGAGTAAATTTTTACTTGACAAAATTAAATAGTTAAATTTTTCGATAAAAATCGAAAAGTTTTTAATTAAATTTTGTATTGTGTCTATTAAGAATTTACTAAAATTTTTTAGTAAGCATTTAATAATTTGTTATTAAAAATTTACTCAATACTATTAAATCGTTAACTAGTGCAAAATTAAGTAATTTTTTACTCAATAATATTAAAAATTTACTCAATTTTTTTTTTCTGTGCGGTTGTCGAGATATTTTGACAATAGCAAAATGGCGGTTTTTTTCCTACGTTTAGAAATTTAAAAAAAAAAAATCTCAAAATTTCCTTCCCTTGCTCCTTTCATGAAGCTAAAGAAAATTTCGATCAAAGATTTCGATTTTGGATAATTTCCACCAAAATTTAAAAATAAAAAAAATCCTTTTATACATTATTTTTTGAAATTTTGGCAGGCTGAATACGAATTTTAAAAAATTACCGAAATCGGTCGAGCGGTATCGTCATTTAAGATTTGTCAAAAAATTTCCAAAAATTATGATTTTTACAGACGTTCAAGAAATTTTTTAGAAAAAATTTCAAAATTTGTTTCAATTGACTATTTTATACAGAATTTGAGCCAAATCTGACCACTTTAACCCATGACGGCCGTCGATCAAAGTTAAGAGTTGTTGGTAAAAACTTTCTAAAAAATCGAAACTTTGATCGATGGGCTTGAATTAGTTTTAAATGAAAGTTTGTCTCAAGGGTCGAAGAAATTATTTTTTTTAATTTCTTGACCTAAGGAAAACATCGCCATTTTTTGAAAATAATAATTACCCAGGCAGAAAAATACAAACGGGCCAGTACAGCTAAAGTACTGTGCACGGTAGTACAAGTACCGCCAGCTTTCTTATATAAGTACTGCGTAAGTACGAGATATATAACACCGTTGCAATATAGTGCCGTAGGTTCTCAAAGCTCTGGCAAAGTGCCTTAAAACCAAAAATATATTGCTGTGACGGCATCTAAAAGAAATCTAGAGTTTTAGAAGAATTTGTGGTGGAATCCAATGTTTTCTTTAGAGAAGGTATTAATCTATGAACTTGAAATATATTTTTTTTTTTTGAAGTCATACCATTGAATGGGAAACCTTTTCAATTTAATGTGTTGGCTTTTTGCCGCGATATGCCAGCCCTAGCTTACATTAAATGTTGCAATAGTTATGTTGGTTTCTTTTCGTGTGAAAGATGTAGAGAAGCGAGTCTCGAATAGCGATTTTTTAACTACAATATTGGATTTTTTAACTACCCAATATTGTCTTCAAAAGAAATCGGATTGTAAAATGTTTAAAATTAAAATAAAAATATTGTTAAATAATAATTGTAATAAAAGAATTTAATAAATAGTTAAAATATAAACAAAAATATTCTAACAAAAATTGTACAAAAGTAATGCCAAAGCACTTTTAAGGTTGTAATTTGAAACGTTGGCAAAGCGCTTCAGTTTACAAAAAATAAGTGTTTTGGCAGTACTTAATTTTTTGTACTGCTGGCAATTTCTGCGTGGGTAGCGATATACAAAAATCGTTAAACGGATTTTTAATTTTTTTTAATATTCGTGTTCAGCGCATCAAAATCATAAAGTATGAAGTATCGCAAATAGAGATGGGCGTGTGAGAGGATTTTGACTCACACTCACTCACGCTCACGCAAAAAATAATCGAATCACTCTTATGTATTTCAGTAGTTATCAATTGTATTTCAGAATTAATCAATTGTATTTCAGACATTATCAATTGTTTTTCAGAAGTTATTAATTTTATTTCAGAACTTATCAAATGTATTTCAGAAATTATCAATTGTATTTCAGAAATTATCAATTGTATTTCAGAATTATCAATTATATTTCAGAAATGATCAATTGTATTTCAGATATTATCAATTGTATTTCAGAAGTTATCAATTGTATATTAGAATTTTCAATTGTACTTCAGAATTTATCAGTTGTATTTCAGAAATTATCAATATCTCAAAAAGACAATTGATAATATCTGAAATACAATACTTCTGAAATACAATTGATAATTTCTGAAACACAATTGATAATTTCTAAAATACAATTTATAGTTTCTGAAATACAATTGATAATTTCTGAAATTTATTGATAATTTCTGAAATACAATTGATGACTTCTGAAAAACAACAAATCGAAGGTTTTTGACTCCGGTCTGAAGTTTGATATAAAATTTTTAAAGATTTTGACTCGCTGATTCCAAATCTGTGCTCCAAATTTTTCCATCACGTCTAGAATTTTAATTATTTGCGGTTGAAAATGCGAAAAAACGCGAATTTGTAAACATTTCTGACGGGGGCACCCGATACACCGCCTCCCTCCCCCCTCCCCCCAAAAAAAAAACTTTTCCGAAACGTTCGTGTCAATATAATTTGTATTTATTTATCGTAGGCGGAAATGTTCACTACACCTCCACTCCCCCGATTTTTCTTTTCCTCACCCATATCTCCCCTAAAAAAAAAAAACTTTATGTGAAAAATATGCTGAAAATGAAAATTTTTCTATATAAAAAATGTCTCAAGATTTACTACTAACATTTGATTTCTAGTGTAACCTAATTTGTTCAAAAATACAATACAAAGTAGCATGCTTTTATTGCAGAAAAATGAATTCGTTTATATAATTGAAACCGTTTTTTTTTTGTTATTAAACATGCGTTTTTTATGCGTTTTTTAATGAACATAATCATAATTTTTTTTTTATTAAATTCTTTTTTTTTATTTAATTTCAGCACACCTTAACTGGCCATAGCGGTAAAGTGATGGCAGCTAAATATGTCCAAGAGCCGGTTAAAGTTGTAACCGGTAGTCATGATAGAACTTTAAAAATTTGGGACTTACGTAGTATAGCCTGCATAGAAACAAAATTTGCTGGTTCCAGTTGTAATGATCTCGTTACCTCCGATAGTTTAGGTTCGACAATCATAAGTGGTCATTATGATAAAAAGATACGATTTTGGGATATACGTACGGAAAAGCAAGCAGATGATGTAATGATGAATGCTAAAATTACCTCATTGGATTTATCAAAAGGTGGGTGAATTGAAATTTGATTTATCGGAAATACCCAGAAAAACAATTTAATTGTATTGGTGGCTAATTTTTAAGAAAAACGTTGTTATGTTAACAAAGAAAATAATTGATATTTTTTTCAACAACACAATTTGTCAATACAATTAAATTGTTTGTTAAAACAACGTTTAATTAAAGATGAGCCAGCAATAAAACCAAAACATTTCTGTGCATAAAAATACATTTTTAAATTTTTTATTGCAGATTGTAATTACCTCATTTGTTCAACGCGTGATGATACTATAAAACTTTTAGATTTACGTAAAAATCAAATTATTTCCACATTTTCGTAAGTTATCGAAGAAAAAAAACATTTTGTTACCTTAACAGCCCCTTAAAGATTATTTCTACACCATTGACAGATGAAATTTGAAAAAGATTAATTGTTATTCGATGATTCTACTTCGAAGATCCCATTTGTAATTCGAACGTTCTACTTGTAATTCGAAAATTCGAATTGATATTCGAAAAAGATCGATAGGAATTTGAAAAAGATTAATTTTAATTCGATATAGATCAATTGTTATTTGAAAAATATTAATTGTAATTTGAAAAATATCAATTTTAATTCGAAATAGATCAATTATGAATTGAAAAATATCAATTGTCATTCGGAAAAGATAAATTGTTATTCGAAATAGATCAATTTTAATTCGAAAAAGATCAATTCTTATTTGAAAAAGATGAATTGAAATTCGAAAAAGATTAATTTTAATTCGAAAACGATCAATTGTTATTCAAAAAAGATCGAAAAAGATCAATTGTAAACAGAAAAACACGAATTGTTATATTGACCCCCATATTTGTGAATACAATTAATTTTTTCACTGAAAGTGCTCCTATACGGAAATTTGTAATATCAACAAACGTTTTGTAAATTTTGATTGTTGAAAAAATAATTTTGTTTTTTTTTTTCAACAAAGAAATTCAACACACACAAACAAAATTTGTGATCTGACAAAAGTAAAAAATCTTAGTTTTTTTTCAACAAAGAAATTCTACAAACACAAACGCAATTTGTTGATCTGACAAATGAATTTTTTTTTCCATAAAAAAATTTAACAAACACAAACACTATTTATTGACATGATAAAAGAATTTTGAAATAAAATTACTTGACTGGGTTTGTTGCAAACAAAATCGAAGTTTTGTATAATGGACTAACCGGCGCACTGTGGTCAATATTTTGAGATAGCGGCCAAAACTCCTTTTGGTTTTTGTTCTCCGATTTTAAAGTTATTAGACTCATATGAAAGTAGACAGTAGTAAACCTCGGGAGCCAAAAAATTATAACTCTATTTCAATTATTTCACTGAGAACAGGGTGGTCCAAAATGGGATTTTTCAAAATTTAGTATATTTATGATATTTTTAGTTAATTTTTAAAGTTTAAATGATCATAAATTTTTTGTTTTTCAAGATTTTTGGACGAAATAAATTTTGTGTTGTAACTTAACTTATTTCCTATTACTGGTAAAAAAAATTGAAGCTCTACTGTTTTCAGAACAATTTAAATATTTTTTTTAAAAAAGGTCAAATTTCTCGGAAATTTCCTACTTCACAGAGCACAACTCCTGTGAGTCAAGCTGAGTCAAAACACAAATTTACTATTTTGTAGTCCTAACTCTCCCCTACATTCCTATATATACATGTCCATGCATCGGGGCTGCACTTTTTGAGCTACAGCAATTTTTCTGACCCAAGGTAAGATATTCGGTACAAATGCACATCATATTTTTTGAGAAGTTATTTTTATGTGAAAGTGGCTATTATGCTTATATTTTGATGAAATTTTGTATAAGAGTTCTTAATGACCCAAAAAAAAATTCTGTTGAAATTAGGAGAAGTTGGCCCATATTTGGACCTAGTCCACATAGAAGGGTGTATCAAAATTTTGACCAAAATGACAATAGAACTCTCAAATTATGTGGTATCTGGCTATTCATTTGGAAAAGGTAAAAAATTATTTTATTGCCATCTAATATTACATAACTTAAATACCTGATAATTGCAAATAAATTTAAAACCAATGGAAATAACCTGTGGATCCTTGGACCTATCAAAAAGACCTATCCTTGGACCTATCAAAAGGACCTATCCTTTTTCATATCAAAAGGACCTATCCTTGAACCTATCAAAAGGATCTATCCTTGGTCCTATCAAAAGGACCTATCAGAAGGACTTATGAAAAGGACCTATCCTTGGACCAATCAAAAGGATCTATCCTTGGACCTATCAAAAGGACCTATCCCTTGATCTATCAAAAGGATCTATCCTTGGACCTATCCTAGGACCTTGATCTATTAAAAGAACCTATCCTTTTACATATCAAATGGGCCTTTCTTTTCACCTATCAAAAGGACCTATCCTAGGACCTATCAAAAGGACATATCCTTGGACCTACCAAAAGGACCTATCCTTTTACATATCAAAAGGACCTATCCTTGGACCTATAAAAAGGACCTATCCTTGGACCTATCAAAAGGACCTATCCTTTGATCTATCAAAAGGATCTATCCTTTTGCATATCAAAAGGACCTATCCTTGGACCTATCAAAAGGACCTATCCTTTGATCTATCAAAAGGACCTATCCTTTGATCAATTAAAAGGACCTATCCTTGGACCTACCAAAAGGACCTATCCTTGGACCTATCCTTGGACCTATCAAAAGGACATATCCTTGGACCTATCAAAAGGACCTATCAAAAGGACCTATCCTAGGACCTATCAAAAGGACCTATCCTTGGATCTATCAAAAGGACCTATGCTTGGACTTATCAAAAGGACCTATCCTATGACCTATCAAAAGGACCTATCCTTGGACCTATCAAAAGGACCTACCCTAGTACCAGTCAAAAGGACCTATCCTTGTACCTATCAAAAGGACCTATCCTTTTACATATTAAAAGGACCTATCCTTTGATCTATCAAAAGGGCCTATCCTTTTACATTTTAAAAGGACCTATCCTTGGACCTATCAAAAGGACCTATACTAGGACCCATCAAAAGGACCTATCCTTGGACCTATCAAAATGACCTATCCTAGGACCAGTCAAAAGGACCTATCCTTGAACCTATCACAAGGACCTATCCCTGGACCTATCAAAAAGACTTATCCTTGGACCTATTAAAAGGACCTATCCTTTTACATATCAAAAGGACCTATCCTAGGACCTATCAAAAGGACCTATCCTTTTACGTATCAAAAGGACCTATCCTTGAACCTATCAAATGGACCTACCCTTGGTCCTATCAAAAGAACCTATCAGAAGGACCTATCAAAAGGACCTATCCTAGGACCTATCCTTGGACTTATGAAAAGGACCTATCCTTGGACCAATCAAAAGGACCTATCCTAGGACCTATCAAAATTACCTATCCTTGGACCTATCAAAAAGACCTATCCTAGGACCTATCAAAAGGACCTATCAAAAGGACCTATCCTAGGACCTATCAAAAGGACATATCCCTGGACCTATAAAAAGCACCTATCCTAGGACCTATCAAAAGGACAAAGGACCTGTGAATATTGAGACTAAATAAATGTCAGTGGCCAAATGTTGGCATTTTCTGACCAAAATTAAGTTAAGGAATAATAAATAAGTATTGGTTGTAAAATACGATTGAAGAAAATAAGAAAGTATAAAAAAATACCTATTTAAAATGTCAAAATATTCAACTTTTACATGGAAACTCAACAAAAAATTAAAATGCATTTTAAACTCCACATTACTTACGTTCCTATCAGTCGATTTTTACGTTTGAACACGCAAATTGAAGCTTAAAGTCCCTCCTATTGAACAAAACAAATTGCGTAAAAAAATACCAATCCGGTCAAAAGTTATATAGTTTTGACCGCTATCTCGTGAAATTGACCACTGTGCGGCGGCCGTTTTTACTAAATGTTTGGTTGATATCATGTTTGGTTGATTTACAATTGATGTTTGTTGATTTAAATTTGATCATTTGTTTTCTGTCTATATCGAGGATCCCAATTGTAAAGCGAAAAATATGAATGTCAATTCAGTTTTCGAATTACATCTGTAAATGGTGTAAATATTATTTACATTATTCCATTTTTAATATTTCTTGTGTGTCTGTTTTCTGCTTTAGCGATGAACATTTTAAACTAAGCTGTGATTGGGCTCGTGCCTCCTTTAATATGAATGCCTCAAAAATCGCTTGTGGCTCATCCGATGGTGCCATTTATATTTGGAATATTATGGGTCATTTAGAGGCAGAACTAAAAGGACATGCGTAAGTAAAATTTTTATAAAATTTTTGTAGATTTTTTTTGTGGTTTTGGTAGTTATATAATTTGTTTTATAAATTTTAATTTATAATCATCTTTTAATTTAATTTTCTTTATTACTATATTCATCAATACACAATAGAGTTGGCTAAAATAAAAATAACTTTTGAGAATTTTTTTTAGATGTTATTTAAAAACAAGTAAAAAAGTTAAATTCGGCCTTGCCGAATGTAGTGATACCCTCCACAATTTCAAAAAGATTATTGCAAAAAACTTTATTTTAAATTACTTTTGAAAATTTACTTTTGAAAATTACTTTTGAAAAAATAAAAATTGAAAAAAAATTTCCGCGAAAAAAAATTTTGTTAAAAAAAAAATCCGCAATTTTTTTCTTTTTTTGTCAAAAAAATATGTTCACATATGTCAACCAGAAGCCGAATTAAAGCATTTTGTATTTTTAGGTTATGTTGAATGTACTGAAATTTTTGAGGTGTGCTTACATTTTTGTTCGTAACTTTTGAACCGCTGAACCGATATCGCTCAAATGCAATACCAAACTTCTCGGGAGAACTTCCAATATATATGTTAAGTTTCAGTCATCTCTGTGCAATATTTTGTCCGTGATAGCACTCGGTCAAAATATTGTCCGTGTGACAGACAGACAGGACATCGCTAGAATAACTTAAAATCGATCGGGCATCATGAATATATATACTTTATGGGGTCCCAGACCGATATTTCGATGAGTTACAAACGGAATGACAAACTTATACATATATACCCTCTATCACTAAGTGGAGGGTATAAAAACACGTAAGAAAATTATAGTCGGTCAAGACAGACCATATAATACTCTACTCAGTGTTTTCCGGAAATGGGTCCCAAGTCCACACATGTACCGATTGAATCTATATTTTGTAAGGTGTAGAAAATACACGCAAACCAAATTTGATTTAAATCAGCTGATATTTGTGACAAAATACCGTTTTATCAGATTAAATAAAGGAACAAAAGTACATGTTAAATGTCAGCAAACACAATTAAAGTCAAATATCTCCAATTTCCAAATATTTTGATTTTGAGTTATATGAATATCGGGAGGTTGTTTTTTTTTGTATGGGGAATACCAGTAAAAATTGTCCGATCCCGTTGAAATTCAAAATGATGATTCATGAATATAAAATACATTTAACTGTCATATTTTAAAAGAATACCTACTCCAAAAAAAAAACTTGTCAAATTACTATAAAAAGTCTGGTAATCCCATTTCACCAATATTTGACAGTTTTCCTTGTTTTTTAACAAAAAAAAATTTGTTCGAAGATAAAATTACAAAAAAATCTAGTAAATTCACGAAAATTCCTTGCAAGTTTTATTGCGCCAAAAAAGTTTTAAATTTACAATTTTATTGGTAAAATGTTTGTAAAATTACAAAAAAATCGTAATTTTAACTAGGAATTCTCGTAAAAGAGGAGGTAGCAAAAAAAAAATAGTAAAGTTACCAGAATGCTTTGTAAATTTTATCCCGTCAAAAAAGTTGTAAATTTACAATTTTATTTGTACAAAGCTTGTGAAATAACAAAATTATTGATAAAAAGCTTGTAAAATTACTAGGAATTCTAGTCAAATAGTGTATTTTTTATACCCTACACCACTCTGTGGTACAGGGTATAATGAGTTTGTGCTGATGTTTGTAACTACCCGAAATATTGGTCCTAGACCTACCTTCAAGCATACCGATCGACTCAGAATTACTTTTTGAGTCGATTTAGCGATGTCCGTCCGTCTATCCATTTAAGCACAATACAGGTCGCAATTTTCAATCAAATGACTTATAATTTGAAACTTAAGCATCTTTTGGCCCAAGGACGAAGCCTATTGAAATTGGGGAAAATCGGTCCATATTAAGACCTAGCCCCCATACAAACGCCCCCTTTGGATTCGGCTAAAATGACTCTAATTACCGTATTTTAATAGATATCGCCTTGAAATTTACCAGGTAATCAAAATTTGTATGCAAGAATCACCACTACAAATTTCAAAGGAATCGGGTCAGTCCTTCTGATAGTCCCCATACAAACCACTCTCCCGATATTCACATAATTCCCTCAAAATTCGTAAAAATGGATATATTTGATAAAAATTTTATTTTTAGGTGTTAAACTTGTACTTTAGTAACCTTATCAAATCGGAATATAATTGGACCATTTTTGGACTTGGTCCCCCATAAAAAAATTTCGACCGATATTCAGTTAAATCGGTCAATTGACAAAAAATAAACCAATTCCACTAAAATTTTACCTGTGTGTGTTTTCTACACTAAATAAAGATCTAACAAAAGATAGATCCAATCGGTCCATGTTTGGACTTGAGACCCATTTTCCGGAAAACACTGGTGTAGGGTATCATATGGTCGGTCTTGACCGACTATAACTTTCTTACTTGTTTAATGTTACTAATGTTTAGTGTATTTTTATACCCTCTACTCTAGTGATAGAGGGTATATATAAGTTTGTCATTCCGTTTGTAACACATCGAAATATTGGTCTAGGACCCCATAAAGTGTATATATTCATAATCATCGATCGATTTTAAGTCGATCTAGCGATGTCCCTCCGTCCGTCCGTCTGTCTGTCTGTACGTCCGTAAAAAACACGCTAACTTTTGAAAGACTTGACAGACGCTACTGAAGTTTGGCATATATATTGGTCATTAACCGGGTCAGGTTGGTATTGCAATCCAGCCATATCAGTTCAGTGGTTCAAAAGTTATGAGCAAAAGAGTAAATTTCGGCAAGGGTTTTTCGCGAATTTAAGAGATAAAAAACACGATAACTTTCGAAAGACAATAACGAGACTCCTGAAACGTGGCATGTATCTTTGCTGTTCCTCATGTCTGCTTGATATTGAATTTCAGCTCAAGTTCAAAAGTTATAAGCAAAATCCCGAATTTCAGATTTTGTTCATCTTAAATGCCACGTGGTAACAAGTTTTAAAAGCATTGGTGGTAACTAAGCAATGCTTTTCAAACTTGTTTAGTTTTAAAGCAATGCTTTTTAAACTTGTTTAGTTTTAAAAGCATAAGTAACTTAAAAATTACACTCGAAAAAAATTTTACACTCGAAAAATATTTTACGCTCGAAAAAAATTTTACATTAAAAAAAATTTAGTTTTTTTTTTCTGCATTCACTCAGAAAAATGTTTACAGTAAAAAAACATTACACTCGAAAAAAGTTTTTTTTTATATGACAAAAAAGAGTTTTTTACTCAAAATAAAATATTTCTAATCAAAATTTTTAATTTTTTTCACGTTAAAAATGTACTATCCTTTAAAAAAAAGACATTGTGGAGGGTATTCATAGATTCGACAAAGTCGAATTTAACTTTTGTACTTGTTTTAATGTTACTAAGGAAATTTAAGCCCAATTTTAAAGGAACGTTGTATGAGGGCTATTTCTAAACATTGACCGATTTTTTTCCAATTTCATTAGGCTTCGTCTTTGTGTAAAAAGAATCTTGAGTTTCAAATTTCAGCCAAATATATTGATAAATTGCAACCCGTGTCGTTTAGATGGACAGGCGGACGAACGGACATCGCCAAATTGACTGAAAAGATATTTCTGAGTCGATCAGTAAACTTCAATGTGTGTCTTGGTTGAGTATTTCGGGTTGTTACCAGCGCTGTATCCAGGAATTTGAAAAGGGGGGCACAACTCCCAAAATTGTTTGCTATCGCCTATTTATATCTAGTTTTAACTAGAAGTACTTGAAAAGTAATTGAAAAGGGGGTGGGCACGTGCCCCCTGTGCCCACCCCCTGTATACGTCCATGGTTGTTACAAACATCAGCACAAACTCATTATAACCTGTACCCTACAGCAGTAGTATATAAAAAAAATCCGTTCGAGAAATTGGTATATGAAATTTCAAAAAAAAAATGGCACAAATTTAGATCTTTTTTTTTAATTCTTGAACGTTGTTTTCCTACGCCATTTTTTACAAATTCCAAATGCCTATATCTCAAAAACCGTTCTACCGATTTTTAATTTTTTTTGATGTTCGTGTTAAGCGCATCAAAATTAAAAAAAAATTAGATGTTTACGCAAGACAAAAATCCAAAATTTTGATAATCCGATTGTCCTCAAATTTGTACTATAAAATTTTTGGCCTAGAGTTAAAACACCTCAATTCAACCGAAAACAGTAGAATTTTTGACCTTACCCCTTTCGAATTTGATGAAACTTGGAATATTGTTGGGCCCTTACAAAAAAATCATAGTGCCAAAATTTTGGACTTCTGGTACTTTTTCTTCCCGAGATATGGGGTCTTCAAAATTGGCAAAATCGTATATATTTGAGAAAAGTGTTCTGAGATAAATAAAGATAACTCGAAAAGTAATTACAATACACGTCTCAGTCAGGTCGCAAGTAATAGGTAATAAGACAGCCTTTAAAATGGCATTCCCCAAGATTTTTTTTGAAAAAGGTCAAAGGCCATTGGTTTTAACCTTAATTTTTGGAGAGCTATATCTCAAAAAACGATCACGGTGCCCTGGATAGGATTTAAATAAAATGTTGGTGTTACTCCAATTTTTAAGTGGATTATGTTTTTAGAAGATAAAAGAAAGAAAATGAGCCAAAAAAGAAAAAAAAGTACTAGGCGCTTTTTTTTTGGCGGGCAAAAAGATGAATTTCAAAAAAACAAAAAATAATTTATTCTTTCAAATGCATTAAAATTTGAATACACGGATGTAAATTCATCACATATTTACTTATCAGTGAGATTTAGATATATATGTAACATATTTTTCCAGATATGAGACTTAAAAGAATAATTTCACTATTAATTGAAACTAAATGAAATATGTCCTTGTAAATTTTTTATAAATGTAAGTTCTTAAAAGTTTTCAGTGTACTACTCAGACGGACAGTAGAACACAAAGTTGCGTCAGTTTAGACCTTAGTGAGTCATAAAATTTTAAAAGAATTAATCCTTTTTTGTTAAAAATGTTTTTTCAAAACTAAGAAAAATCAGAAAACGATAGTAAAAATCATTTAAAATGTGTTTGCAATGCCTAAGGAAGAGTAAAATAAAGTAAATATTTTAAAACGAGATCCAGAAAGTGATTTGGACTATTTGTTTATTGCGAAACTTATGGATGGACTTAATATCCTTTTTTAATTTTGTTTATTTCGCCAAAAATCCTTTGTAAATTTTGTTCGTATTGTTGGGGTAACTTCCCCCCTTCAAAATCTAGAAACAGGATCAATATTAAATGTGAAGTAACTGCTAGAGTTAAAATTTTAATTAAAATAAAGAAGAAATTTTATCAAGTCTCACTAAATAGTGAAATTATTCTTTTAAGTCTCATATCTGAAAAATATGTCACATATATATTTAAATCTCACTGACAAGTGAATGTGTGATGAATTTGCATCTGTATAACAAATTTTTAATGCATTTGAAAGAATAAATTCTTTTTTGTTTTTTTGAAATTCATCTTTTTGCCCGCCAAAAAAAAAGCGCCTAGTACTTTTTTTTCTTTTTTGGCTCATTTTCTTTCTTTTATAGTCCAAAAACATAATCCGCTTAAAAATTGGAGTAACACCAAAATTTTATTTAAATCCTCTCCAGGGCACCGTGCGATATTTTTAAAATTTTGGAAAAAATATATGTGATTAAGAATCATCTATACTACTTAAGTTTAAATTTTCAGGATGGAGACTTCATTCAAAGGTCATATTTGGACTCAGCACGTCAAAAACATTCAGAAAAATGAACTTTGGTACCAGAATTTCAAAGACAAAAAAAAAATATTTTTTTTCTAAGGGAAATTACACCGCTTTTTCTTTCCTGTCACAACGTTTCTATTAATATAAAAAGTTCCAATGAAGTCTCCATCCTGAAAATTTAAACTTAAGTAATATAGATAATTCTTAATCACATATATTTTTTCCAAAATTTTAAAAATATAGTTTTTTGAGATATAGCTCTCCAAAAATTAAGGTTAAAACCAATGACCTTTTTCAAAAAAAATCTTGGGGAATGCCATTTTAAAGGCTGTCTTATTATCTATTATTTGCGACCTGACTGAGACGTGTATTGTAATTACTTTTCGAGTTATCTTTATTTATCTCAGAACACTTTTGTCAAATATATACGATTTTGTCAATTTTCAAGACCCCATATCTCGAATACTGGAATGACCAGAAGCCTGAAAAATTGGCAAAATCTCTTTTTTGTTAAAGTAAACATCAGTACTTAATTTCATTAAATTTTGAGCGGGTGCGGTCAACTCCTCGGTTGAAGTGAGGTGTTTTAGCTCCCTAGTGAAATACAAGTCAAAAGAAAACTTTTTTGCCATACAAAAAAATCCTTCTCTAACTACGTACACTCAAAATAATTCTACAGTAAAAGGTTTAGTAAGTGATGTTGTACCCAAATCTACTAATTAGTTAATAATTTTAGTATCTTCAAAGTACTAAAATTAGTAATTTTTACTGGTTTTGACTAATATTAGTTAAATATTTTAGTATTGGTTACCAATTTCTGCAGTAGGTCCTTTTGGACTAAAATTAGTTAAATTTTTAGTATTGAATACCCACGTTTTTTTTTTTGGTGTATTCGTAAGGAACGAAAATGTAAGGACACCTCGAATATTTTGCTACATTCAACATAACCTAAAGAAAAAACAAAAAATTTTTATGCGGGTGTAATGGGCACATGTGAATGGAATTTGATTTAAATTTTCATTGAATAAAAAGTTTGGAGAGATGTGCAAAATTTCTAAAAGTTAGATTTTTAGCCAACTCATTTTCATTAAAATTATACACTTTTTTACATTTTTTCAAAATCACAAACACATAAAAAAAAGTTTTTAGTTTTTAGCATATTTTCGCTTTTTTTATTTCTTTCTATGCGCTTCTTTACACTATACACAAAAACACACACACACACCTATAAAAACACTTAAATGAAAAGTATTGGTTCTGGATTTTTTCACAGCTCGGCGGTTAATGCAGTTAGTTGGAGTCCAAATTGTAATGCCATAGCCTCAGTGGGAAAAGGTAAAAAATGCTTAATCTATACGGAATCGTAGCTGATAACTCAAAGGAAACTAAGGAATCACATTTAGTGGAATAAGAATGGATACACAAAAAGAAAAAAAAAAATATGTAAAATACAAGCAACATTTAAGAGACACAAACTGAAAAAAATAAATTGCGAAAAAAAATTATAATGTTAAACAAAAAAAAAAAATTGTATTAAGTTGAGCAAAAATTGATGACAATTATTATTGATTTAAATTTAAAAAAAAAAAACTATTTTTTCAAAATTTAAAAATTTCTAAAAGAAACAAAAAACTGATTTAAATAATGTTTTTAAGTTAAGATTATTTTTTTATTAAACTGAAAAAAAAAAAATAAAAAACTTTTTTTAAGAGTTAAAAAAAAAAAACTTTTAGTCTAAACCACATTAAGGCAGGTTTTGCGATAATAGCAGCCCCTGATCCGGTCTTTTTTAAATCAACTCAATTAAAAATTGTTAGAACAAAACAACAAATGAATGAAAGAAACACATCAACACCTCTAAATATCGGTCAAGATCCCTGATCGATTTATCTGTCTGTTAAAAACTTGCTAACTTTTAAAAGACAAGTTGGAGATTACTTAATAGTGCAAATGTAAACTTTCGAATTTCGTGTCGTAATACCTGCCGAAGGGTGGCAACAGAAATGCTGATTGTGAAAAAATGTATGAACAAATTTGGCAAAGACATCTTAAGCCGGCAACCAGCGGTCAAAGTTTGATAAAATTACGTTCGACCAAAATTTATGTCCCAAATCCATCTCAAAAGTTATGAATTTTTGCGTGATTTATGGGAAAAATATTTAAAAAATTCCAAAAAAAAAAAGATTTTGGTCCACAGATACTGGTTTTTAACATAAAAATAATTTTTTAATTCAAACTGGTCCTAAAATTTGGAAAGTATTAAAAAAAATATAAACTGGTCCTAAAATTTGGAAAGTATTAAAAAAAATATAAAAACGCGACTAGGGTTCTATAGTCGAAAAGTCGATTAATCGACTTTTTGTATAAAAAAGTCGAAAATCGAAATCGACTTTTTTGTTCTAAAAAATTCGAAAAGTCGACTTTTGCTTTCGACTTTTTTCGATTTTTTTTTACTTTGCCAGATGAAAATATGTAATTTCTTTCTTCTGAGAAAAAAATTCAAATGAGTCGCGCAAAAATGTCAATGCCAAATTCACGAGTTAGAAAGTGTTATGTGCAATATTTACCAATATTTTTGATTATTGTAAACACCTCAGTGATAGGGTTCTATAAATCAAAAGTCGACTCTTTTGCTTTCGATTTCTTTAAACTTTTCCATATTTTCGATTTCTTCGACTTTTTTTAACCTTCATTGGTACCCAACATTGATAAATAAAATACAATAAAAAAATAGCACCTAAATGTTTATAACAAGTCAAAACTCAACTTTAATTTACAAAAAATTGACTTTTTGAAAGTTGGAAAAGGTCGAAAAAAGTTGATAAGTCGAAGAAAGTCGAAAAAATCGAAAAGTCGAAAAAAGTCGAAAGTCGAAAAAAGTCAAAAAGTCAAAAAAAAGTCAAAAAGTCCAAAAAAGTCGACTTTTTAAAAAGTCGAAAGATCGAAAAGTCGACTTTTTAAAATTTGAAAAAAGTCGAAAAGTCGAAAAATCGACTTTTTAGAAATTGAAAAAAGTCGAAAAGTCGACTTTTTGTTGCGACTACACTGATAGAAATTTGTACATGACAATAATGAAAATCTACATTAATGTTATGAAAAATGACGTTAAAAAGGAACCTATGTAGGGTTTCATTGAATTAATGAAATAGGTATCATAAAATTTTATTGCAAGAACAAATTTCATTAAATTAATGAAAATTGTTCATACAAAATATAAATTGTATTTTATGAAAATTTTTCATTACTTTAATGAAAAAAGTACTTAGTTCTTATGAAATATTTTCATTGAATAAATCCTACTTTTTATTTTTGAAATAAAATACTTTCATTGAATAAATGCTACTTTTATTTTTAAAATGAAATATGTGTATGAAATTCTAAAGATCTTTTTATTGAATTAAAAATAATAAAAAATGGTTTTCACTTAGTTTTCTCGCACAAAATTTTACTCCAACCTTAAATTGTAATACATAATTAAAACCACGAACCAATATAAAACAGCACGAATTTAGTAAATATAAAATTAATAATTTACTTTTTATTTCAAATTTCATAAAAAAAAGATGAAAATATCACAAAATAACCAAGTTAAAAAAACACTTTCACATATTTTTTATTTTATTTATAGATTTCACTCAGTTTTCTCTCACAAAATTTTACTATAACGTTTACTTTTAATACATAATAATTTAATTTAAAAAATTAAAAACAACCCCGAAATAATTTAAAACAACATGAGTTTAATAAATACTTATAATTAATCAACAACATTTCATTTTAAATTTCGTAAAAAAATTCTTAGAAAAAATCACGCTCGGATCAGCTGTTTTTTGCGCGCGTAAAATAACAGACTAAACAGACGTGACACGACAGGTGTCAAAAAACAGAAAATTTTGTAAACAAAACTTAATGAAATTTTTTAATGAAACTACGAAATCTAATGAATCAACATTAATGAATATCTTGCACAATATGTATGAAATTTCATTCAGCATATGAAAAATTTCATTGTTGCAATGAAGCAACGTTAATGAATTTCATTCATTAGTGATATGAAGCGTTTTTCTATCAGTGTATATAACCCTATTTTGGTCCAAAAATGCTGATCAGCAAACAAACTTATAGACACGACAAACTTGTACCCTTTTTCACTAGCAAGGGAGGTTTTTCACGGGCCACCCACTGATTGTTCTGAAACTTGCATATAGGAAGAGGGGGAGCAAAATAAGTGTTACCGTTTTTTTTTTTTTGTAGCTGCCAATCTCACATTTAGCGAATCAAAGGGGAGGGGAAAAACGGATTTTGTTTTTGGCTTTTTGCCGGCATCTTAAGCTGATTTTTAAACATAAACATTATATTTATTCAAACTGGTCCCAAAAGTTGGAAAATATTAAAAAGATATAAAAACGCGATTTTGGTCCAAAAATGCTGATCAGCAAACAAACTAGACAAGAAAATTGTTTATAGTGCATTCACATTGGCGTCGAAACCCCGTTTAACGAGGTTTCGAGCCAAACCTCATTTGAAAATACGTATTTTCCCACACAAATTGAAACCTTTTTGTATTGAGGTTTCAACGAATGTACAATTGAAACCTTTTAAATTCCATAGTTCTACTCTTTTTTACAACTGTTATAATAAAAGAAAATAAATTAAAGAAAGTGTCAAAAATAAAAAAAAATAAAAATATTTAAATATTTACATAAAAAACAACCATTAACAAACAATTTCGATAAATTATTTTAAAATATCGCGTAAATTAATTAATAGTGTGTTTTTAACGCCGATATAATCGCGAATTTTGTTCGGTAAATTTTGAAAACGTGATACGTGTCAAATTTTTTGGGTGTGAACGGTTAAGTTTTCAAAATGAAAATACGTATTTTCAACGAGGTTTCAAGGTCAGTCTGAATGTGCTATTACCCATTTTCACTAACAAAGGAGGTTTTTCACATGGCACCCACTGATTGTCTTGAAATGCTTATAGGATAGAGGGGAAGCACGATAAGAGCTTCCGGTTTTTTGTAGCTGACCAATTTCACATTTAGCGGGTCGAAGGGGAGGGCGAAAAACGGATTTTTTATTGATTTTTCCCATTTCTTCAATAGAAACTAGAGATGGCCACATGAGCAGATTAGAGCGTGATTCACGCGTGATCACGCGTGAGTGTGACTGAATTCAATTTTACTCACGTGATTGTGAGTGTGAATGGAGAAAAAAATTGCGTGAGTGAGTGCGCGTGAGTAAGATTTTTGCATGAGTGAGTGTGCGTGAGTCGATTTTTTTGCGTGAATTTGTGTGATTAATTTTCTCTTCATATTTCCTTTCGTACCAAAAAAAGCAACAAAAAAATTGAAAAATTTGTCTTAGCTTAAGATATCGTCCCGAAAAAGCAAGAAAAAATTTAAAATTTTGCTGAAAATTTTGTACGATTTTTGAAATTTTAGTTTTTGAACTTTTCTTGTATAAGTAATAGTTTCGTGAGTGTGAGTCAACGTGAGTGTGAGTGAAGCTTGCGTGAGTGCACGTGAGTATGAGTTTTATGAAATTTACTCACGTGATTGTGAGTGAGTGTGAGTAGAAAAAATATGATCGTGAGTGAGTGTGCGTGATCCAAAAATTCCTGTCGTGAGCGTGAGTTAGTGTGAGTCAATCACTCACGCGCCCATCTCTAATAGAAGCTATGAACATTTTATACTGGTGGAAATGTTTTTGTAATGGGGTGATATAAAGCCTTAGAAAATAGGTCCGTAAGTCCTTATTTTTCAACTCCTTGAGACCTTATTGCCTATGGCTTTATTTTTGGCGAAATTTTAGCTAGTTCGGCTTTTTTACGAATTTTCCCGAAAGCACTTATTTTTTCATAAGGTGGCAAACCTTTTTTAAATTTGAGATTGTGCAGCTAAAAAAACAGGTAACTCTTATTTTCCCCACTCATTCCCATATTAAAGATTCAGGACAATCGGTGGGTGCCGATTGCCCTTGTACCCTACTCTGAAAGACCTCCCTTGTAAGAGTAGGGTAAAACAAAGGTGTCATAACGGCTTTATCAAGGTAGTGCACTTTCGCTGCCCTAATGTGGTTTGTACTTCAAAATAAAACTTAATAATTTTTGAAAAATTTAATTTAAGTATTTTTATTTATAATGCTGTACTGCGTAAATGTTAAAACAAAGAAAATTAAAATTTAATATACAGGGTAATCACGCTAGAAATTAATTTCATTTAAAAAAACTAATTGGAGGAAATTGGAAATAAAATTTTGCATTGCTTTGGACCTCTGACGATTTCGTCCCCTCTAAAATGTTTAAATCGAAATATTTATAAGAAATAATTTTCGATATTTTAGTAAAATTTCAAAAACATAAAATTTTTAAAAACGCCTGACGGGGCCCCCGTAGGCTAGTTGGTAGCGTGCTAGCCTTTGAACGTGGGGGTCGTGGTTTCGATTCCCACTACAACGAGACGACGGTCATTGTTACCAGTTCTCGGTTAGGTTGAAATTATTAAAAATGAGTTGTAAATTAATAGAAATAATAAATAAAAATAACACTGTGCTACAGTGAAAAAATACTTCTGATGTGACATAGTATAGGTTGTTGGTCTTGTCGAGTAGATCACAAAAATGCCCATTAAAGTTGCCAGACACCCTCAAATTTTAGAGTTATTGTCAAAAAACGTTTTTTTGGGACTTTTCTCACTAAACCTTTTGTAATTCAGAAAATTTTCAACCGATTTTAAATTTTTTAACTGTTTTGGATAGAAGAAGGATGGGGCTTTCCATGTGTGTGAATTGGTCTATACATATAAGAAAGATATTTATTGATTTTTTCTATAAAATCTAATTTTTTGGTAATTTTTTGAAAATTTTTCGAGTTTATCGATTTTTTTCTGCTATAGTTCGTTTAACAACCTTTATATTTATAAACGTATTTTTAAAGAAAATTTGATTCTGAATACGACAAGCTTTATCCTGGAGAAATCGGATAACAATTGACAGAGTTGTGATAATTTTTCTAAAAAAGAAAATTTAGATTTTGCAGGAAATCGCCGTTCAGATATCCCAGGAAAAAAAATAATTTTATCATGAGAGGTCATGTACAATATTTTTAATAGTTTTTGGCGCTCTGAATCAGAATCTGGCCTTTAAATTGCTCTATCTCGTCAGATTTTTGAGATATTTAACATAAACCGATATATCAAAAACTTAATAAGATAGCGCAATATGAAGGTCAAATTCGAATTCAGGAGGGCAAAAACCTTTAAAATAATGATACGCGACCGCTTAGTATATTCGTTTATTTTTTTTGCCTGGGTTATCCGAACGGCAATTTCAAGCAAAATCTTAATTTTCTTTTTTAGAAAAATTATCACAACTCTGTCAATTGTTATCCGATTTTTTCGAAATAAAGCTCATCGTATTCACAATTAAATTTTCTTTAAGAATACGTTTATAAATATAAATGTTGTTGAACGAACTATAACAGAAAAAAATCGATAAACTCAAAAATTTTTCAAAAAATAACTAAAAATTAGATATTGTTGAAAAAATCAATACATATCTTTCTTATATATATGGACCAATTCACACACATGAAAGGCCCTATCCTTCTTCTATCCAAAACAGTTGAAAAATTGAAAATCGGTTAAAAAATGTTTAAGTCACACGTGGTTTAGTGAGAAAAGTCCCAAGAAATCGTTTTTTGACAATAACTTTAAAATTTGAGGGTGTCTGGCAAGTTTGATGGGCATTTTTGTGATCTTTTCGACGAGACCTACAACCTTAACTACCTCATTTTAAAAGTATATTTGAGTTTGTGTTTTTTGTAGCACAGTGTAATTGGTCATGTGATCAAAACTATTATTATTATTAAAAACGCCTGAAATTATGCTGTATTTTTTTTAACACAAATTTCTAGGGATGTCGCGAATAGTGTATTCGGCATTTTACCGAATATTTACTATTCGGTATTCGGTTTGAACCGAATACGAATATTTGCCGAATAATTTAATTATTCATACGCCTGTATTTAACATGTAAAATATTAAAAAAAAGTACCGGACTAAAAGATAACAACGCTGTTGTTGACACTATTTTTTCTGGAAACTTACCAATTCGAATTTTAATCAAGTGCTCAAGATTTTTTGTATAAAAAACAAACTAAAATGACTACAAAAGAGAGTCAAACGTTAATAAAAAGTGTTTTTTTAACTAATTTAAATTTTGCCGAATATTCGTCAAACTATTGACGAATATTTATTTAACCGAATATTAAAAAAACATGCCGAATATGCCGAATACCGAATAGCGAATATTCGCGACATCCCTACAAATTTCTGCTCGTGTGGTTTTTTTGTATTGGGACTTGGACTAAAAACTATTGCGCTTAAATTCGAATCAAGGATTTATGACTGAAAAAACTAATTTACAAACCCATGTAAAAATTTATTAGATCTAGCTGATTTATTAAGATCTATTATATCAATTGTATCTGATCAGATCTATTACATCCGAGATTTGTCCCCAATTTCGAGATCAAAGCAGATCTGATCCGTAATTGTATCTGATCAGATCTCGGAATTGGTGACAAATCTTGGATATATAGATCTGATCAGATACAATTGATATAATCAGATCTTAACAGATCACACCATATCTAATCGATTTTTACACGGGAACCGAATATGATAAGGGATTATTTATACGGGTGCTAGGTCTAAACATTGACTGTTTCTTACCAATTCAACAGGCTTCGTCCTTGTTTCAAGAAAAGCTTTTGCTTAAAACTTCATCGAAATTTACTTTTTTATACAAGCCGATCGTCATATCAAATTGGAGGTTAGCTACTAAAAGCAGCGCAAATTGGTCATACCCTGTACTAAAGAGAGGTAGATTACACAGGCAAAAAAATTTTTAACCCATAAACCACAGGTAACTTTTCTAAGGGTTTGAGTTGCACTGAATCCGAATCTGGTCTCAGAATTTGCCTATCACATCAGGTTTTCGAGATATTTTAGATTGAAGTTGAAAAACCCCCGTTTTTCGGCATATTCGAGCAGTAATAACTGTGAAAATTCCCCTTTATTTCTAAAACCTAATACGTAGTCTGAAAGTCCTACAAATTACCTTTAAAATGAATGTTTAACATTTATAATATCTTTTTTCATCTCTGAGATATCTTAACCTGAAGTTTGTTCTCATTTCGTGACTCTGGATGCGGCTGAAAGTGGTATGTATTCATTAAACACATTATATAAATTTCAACGGGCGATATCTCAGCAAATAGACAAGATATTTAAACAGTTCAAAATGTATTTTTTTTTGTTTTTTTAATTGGGAATTTAAGAATTTTATAAGTTCGTCGTAAAATAAAGGCGGAATTTAGCAAATTTGTATTCATAGAAAAAATACCGTGAATATAGCGAAAACCTAAAATTTTTTAAACTTCGTGTTAAGATATCTCAGAGAAGAAACAAGATAAAACCGAGGTTAAACATTTATTTTAAAGGTATGAAGTTGGACTTTCAGATTACATATCAGGATTTATAAATAAAGGTGAACTCGCGCAGTTATGACGTCACGAATATGGCGAAAAACAGTGTTTTTTTCAAACTTTAAGCTAAGATATCTCGATGGAGGTTCGGACTCAGTGCTGCTCAAACCCCAAGAAAAATATATTATAGTCCCCGGGGTTTCGACCTTTTTCAAATTTTGTTTGCCTGTGTTATCCAAATGTTGTTGACTTCAACAAGAGTTTAAATATAATTTTTCCAATTACTCAAAGAGTTTTAATTTCTGGCTTGACTACCCTTCCTATATGTTTTTGTTAAAACGAATTTAAAGTAAAATTTTTTTATGTAAAAGTCTTCTATATTAAAAAACAGAAAAACACAAACATCACTGTAAATTTTTATTACAAAAAAATATATATAAAAATCCAAAAAAAAAAATTAATAAAAACTTATATATGAAATTCTTTAAAAGATTTTTATATAAATACTCTCTTACAGAAATTTTATACATTTTTTAGATGTAGTACAACTGATAAAAATTTCCTAAAAAAAAATACAAACAAACAAATAAGTGCGACTTTAGAAAAAGGAGTAGCTGAGTAGCAGCTTTACTCCATAATGGGCCAACGATTAATTTCAAATAATAAATTTTGAACTGTAACTGTAACACAACCATTTATTGTTCAACACCACTCTATACAGCAAAACGAATTTCATTTGGAATATGTATGCAAAAAGTATCCAATAACAATAGCTTATCTTTGGAATTGTGGAACAAACAGTCATCCTTAAAGAAATTTATGAGTTTGTTTTCTAACTATGGAACACCAGCACCAATTCCAAACACACACACAACGCAAAATGAGAACTATTAAAGGTTATATAGTGTTGAAGACACCGCCGACAACAAATGATGTTGATGGCTTAACAAAAAATAAAAAAATAAATATATAAAAATAAAGTATTTTGTGAATGGTCAGATATACAAAAGCGTCTTATTTAAATAAGAGAATGGGGGTTTCTGAAAATTTATCAGAATCCAAAGGGCTTTCTAAGCAAAAATATCTCGGAATCTCAGAATGTTACATTTTTTATGTAAAATGTTTTAGAATATAAGAGCTTTTCAATATGATAAAATACATACACAAAAAAAAAAATGCCAATGAACGACTTTCATAGTATTTATGAACAAATTCATGCAATTTATTAACTTTTTCTTAATACTTATAAACCTTTTCATAGTATTTATGAATAAACCATAATATGTGAAATTTAAGAACTATTTAACATTTGTCCTAAATACTATGAAAAACTTCTAAAAATTTAATGTTCATAATTTCATAATTTTTATGTATTTGTTCATAAATACTTTGAACTTCGTTCATTGGCAAATATTTTTTTCTGTGTATAATTTATATCTTAAAAACTGCTAAATAACAGGTAAGAATTCGTTATAAAAAAATTATTTGTGTAAATTTTGTTGCTTTAGGTATAAAACGTCGCTACGCCTAAAAATGGAATCATGTGTTAAAATTTTATTTTTGATGAAGCCCAAGAAACAGCCAAATTTGGTTCTAACGCGGTACTTTTATGAACATAACTTCACATAAACATTAAACCAATATTATAAATTTCATGTTGATTAAAAGTTGACTTCTAAAAAGTACTGCGAAAGGACCACAAAAGGCTGTTTCTTGGGCCTCTTTGAAAAAATTTGAAAAACACATGACTCCATTTTTAGGCGCAGCGACGAAAAGCTGTACAGACAAAAAATGTATTGTTATGAAATTTATTTATGTTTGCACTTATGCTCTTTTGTGCTTTTGAATGAGAGACGGACGAACGGACATCAAAAGAGTGATTTAACCTACCTAAAATGATGAACAAATAATTGTTTGTGCTTTCCACTGAGAGAAAGAGGAGCGGACATCAGAAGAGTGTTTTTACCCAAAAATGATGAATAAATAATAAATTTAAAAAAAGTGTTACATTTTTTATTGATAATAACTTTAATTCAAAGTAAGTAACTGCATGGCTATTTTTTATTATTCTGAGATAAGATATTTCTGAAATTATTGCAAGAAAAATTATTTGGAAACTTTTTTAAATTCAAATATTCCTCAAATACTTAAATTTCAATAAAAATTTTCAAATGGAATTTTGAATATTAATTGGAATCTTCAATTTTTCAAATGTCTGCTCAAAAAATGTTGACAGTAGATTCCACTACAAAAGACAGTTAAAACAAAACAACTACATTTACTTCGTCTACTACTTTTACGTAAAACTAACAGCTACAGGAAAGGGTAAAAACAACATAAGAGTTTCTTCACAATACAGCAGCAAGCAGCACACAGCAAAATTTTTACATGTATTTTGTTGTTGCGCCAACAACAAAATACATGTCAAAATTTTGCTGTCTGCTGCTTGCTGCTGTATTGTGAAGAAACACTTAAATTACAGTTGTTTTGACTGTAACTCAAATTGTCTGAATTTTTTATTAACAAAAAAAATCTTCTAAAACTTTAAGAACGGTAAAATTGTTAAAAAAACAAAAAAATTATTTATTTTAAAATATTATTATATTTATTCGAGCTTTAAATTTTCAATCCTATATTAATTGACAAGCTCGAGGCCACAGTTGTTTTTAATAAATTTTTATTCTTTATTATTTTTCTTTTCAATATTTTTCCTTCTTTCGGATGGCATCTTTAGAAATAATTATTACGAGTAACAATAATAAAATACACAACGACTATTCGCGTTCACATGTAAAAATTGCACACAACAGCTGTGGCCTCGAGCTTATCAATATAGGATTGATTATTTATTTTATAAATTATATATATAATTTTATAAATTATACACACTCCCAACTTGTTCAACAAATCCGTTTTTCTAAACATTTCTAGAAAAATACAATTTTTCTATAGACTAAAAACAACTACATAAAACAACTGTTACTGCAATGTAGTTTATTTTTTGTATTTTTTTTTAAATAACTAAAAAAAAGTTGTTTGAGAATTTTCATACAAGAACAACTGTTATTGTAGTTGAAAACAACAACTACTACTTATACCCAGTTTACACTATTATACTTTTTCATCATACAAGCGAAATTTCACCATGTTAGGGAAATGTTTTATACAATTTTTTTGCCAGAAATTGTTCACTTATTAGATACGACCAGGTTTCAATCAAAAAGGAATACAAAAATCTTTTAGAAGTTGGTAAATTTCGACGTGTATAATTGAAAAGTGTGATAGTCTAAAATAGGCATTAATACACAAACCACCGTCATGTAGTAACTGCAATAATTTTCTAAGTGTAAAACTGGTAGACCCCACAAGATTTTTTTCTCAAACTGACTTTTATAATTGGAAAATAGTTTCTAAGCATTTTCAGTATCCAGTGAATAACTTAAGAGCCCCAAGCTGTATGTTAGCAAAAAAAGCTTGTAAACCTACAAGAAAATTTGCTGATTTTGAACCCACAATTTTTTTGGTAAAGTTAGCAAAAATTTTTTGCCAAAAATTAGTTAACTGAAATTTTTTTGATTTCAACTTAGTTCATACGCATTTGAGGACTCCATTGGGTTCGGACCCGATAGGTCCAGACCCCGATGGGCCTAGACCTAGTTGGGTTCCTTAAAAATCGTCATAGTTTTTGATCCAAAATTTGTGTCCGTTTCGCTCTACCTTGCTTAGTTTTTGAGATACGTGATTTTAGAGGACCACCGTGGTGTTGAGAATTACAAAACTCGATAACTTCTAAAATATTACTCGGAAAGCTTTTGATTATTTTGCGGTTCTAAGTTTTGAGAGCTACAACAATGATTTTGGAATTTTTGTTGTGTCGGCAATATTTACCGAGATATTAGCATTTTAAAATTTTCGGGAATGCAAACTTTTTTGGATCCAAAGTTAGGACCCATTAGGGTCCACATATGTGATGGGGACTGGCGATACTATGGAGAGCCCGAGATCCAAAAACAGCCTCCATTTTGCTCTATCTGGCTTAGTTTCCGAGATAGCGCCATTTTAAGTTTTCTGAAAATAAAAAAAAAAATTACCATTTATTTTTGCTAATGTTAGCAAAGAAGCTTGTAAAAATTTTGTCAACTCAATTTTAAATTTAGCAAAAAAAATTTGTTCAAATTTTGTTTAAAATTGCTAATGCGCTAAATGAAGTTTACAAGATATTTTTGCTAACATGCTAATCTCAACTAAAAATTTGCTAAAAGCTAGCTAACCAGCATTAGCAAAAAAAAAATTAGTAAATCTACTAATGTGTTATTTTGAGTGTACAAGTTAGCTGCACAATTTTACATTTAGCAGATCAAAGGGGAGGTAGAAAAACATTATTTTTTTAATTTTTTGATGATTTTTCACGTTTTTTCAACAGAAACTATATGAACATTTTATACAAATCGAAAGGTTTTTTGAAGGCCTATCCAATTGTGTTTTCGGTTTCTTTAAGCTCTTATTTTCAAAAATGTAAAAACTTTGGGGCAGTTTATATGGAGAGGTCTATATGTACGATCGCCAAAATCACATATAATAATCTCAAACAAAATTAAGCTGACCCCTATTTTTTCGTTTGGCGAAATTCCTGCTAGTTCGGATTTTCCCAAAAGACTACATTTTTTTATAAGGTGGCACCCCTTTTTTAAATTTGAGATTGGACAGCTAAAAAAACAGATAACTTTTATTTTTCTCCCCTCATTCCCATATGCAAGTTTCAGGACAATCGGTTGGTATCATCTATAAGACCTCCCTTGTGAGTCAAAAGGTTTTCGATATTTTTGTAAAAAAAGGATTGCATACTTTTAGGCTCGATAAATGCATATAACAAGGGAATCATATTACTAGCATTTATGGATTTATTTTGAGGCCTAAAACTATGCTATGCAAAATAAGTGTATCGTAAAATTAAATAAATGAAAACAAATGCTTTTAGTTAAAGTAAGACATCCTAACCTTGAAGAGGAAAAGTAGCAGAATCCTTCATAATTCTTGATTGTTTTAAATCAAATTTCAGTAAAAATATATTTGATTTCTGAAAACTGTTTTTTAATTTGCTTTTGAAATTTGATACTCTGTATTACATAAAAATAATAATAAAATAAAAAATTTTTCGGTTAGAAAAGTTTTAAGTAAAATCAAATACACAATTCAAAAGCATCAAATAGTTTTAAGTACTAAAAAGTATCGACAAAATACAACACTCTTACGCATTCTTCAAAATTAAAAAATTTTTTGCTTACGACCCTGCTTAAAATAAAGACGACCCAATAACCCGCCGTTGTAGGCGTTTAGTTTATTTAGTTAAAAAGATCAACAGCAACTATAACAATGCTAATAATGCTTAAATTTTATAACCATTTTTAGCAAAACCATATCATATTCATAATTTTCTTTATTTTTATGTTACAAATTTGTTTGACTTTACACATCTATAAAAAACATTTTTTTTTTAACCAAAGCCCAAAAAAATTTTAATTGTATTGTTAGAATTACAGACACACAATGTTGGCACTTGTAGGGCAAATCATAATTCTTTTTTTTTCATAAACAAATAGAAAAACGAAAAAGAAAAATTAAACTGTAATAAAAGCCGCCTCTAAAACTTTGGTGATATGCTGATGATGTGGATGATGATGGTAGTAATGGTGGTAAAAACACTGCTGATGATGTTGCTAAAATAAACGTTAACCCTTAAATGTTTGAGATTAAAAGTTATATAAAGAAATTTGAAGCTGGGGTAATCAAATAAAATGTGTAAATTTTGACTAGAAAACTCTTATTTTAAGTAAAAATATTAAAAAAAACATTAGTTTACTCCAAACCAATAGTTTGTTTTGAAATGATTACAAAAAATGATGCAATATCTAAATATCTAAATATAGATACAACATGTCTAAACATGCAAAACTTTTTGTCACATAGAGTAAAATACTAAAATTTTAGGACATTTTTGTTAAAAGTCGAAAAATTTTAACTTTGTTAGCACTACGACACCCAAAAAATTATGTAAGTAATATCAATGAAAAAGCAAGATTTTTTATAGCTTAATTTTAGGCATGTAATAAATGTATGATTTTTGTTTAAAAACTCAACATATTGCTAAATTTATATATCAACATATTGCTTAATTTATAAACAAATATAACAATTTATTAATTCTTAAGTCGATTTATTAAAAAAAATATATAAATGTCATTGTTTTGCAGGGACTTAATTTTTGGATCATATTTACAAAATGCCTAAAATTATGCTACAGCAAAATCTTACTTTTTATACCCTCCACTCTAGTGATAGAGGGTATATATAAGTTTGTCATTCCGTTTGTAACTCATCGAAATATCGGTCTGGGACCCCATAAAGTATATATATTCATGATCAATTATTAATATGTAAAAAAAAAAACACAAAAGCTCTTTTTATATAAATTGTAATTTAAATACTTATAACCGACTGACGACAGTATGTCAAAGTCGTAAGTTCTTATTTTATTCATATTTTTTTGTATTTAAACTTATTAAAAACTTTAAATAATGTATTTTATTTTTAATTTTATATCTTTTGTAAACTTATTATTTTGAAAAAAAAATAAAGAACAATTAACTAACTAACTATTCATGATCCCCGATCGATTTTAAGACATTCTAGCTATGTCCGTCTGTCCGTTTGTCTGTGGAAATGGTGATCACGGCCAAAGTATTACACGGAGATGACTGAAACTTAACATATTTATTGAAAGTTCTCCCGAGAAGTTTGGTATTGCATTTGAGCGATATCGGTTCAGCGGTTCAAAAGATATGAACGAAAATGTAAGGACACCTCAAAAATTTTAGTACATTCAACATAAACTAAAAATACAAAATGCTTTAATTCGGCTGCTGGTTGACATATGTGAACATAATTGAACACCAAATGGTATTTAAACAAGTGCGAACATATTTTTTGACAAAAAAATAAAAAAATCGCTGATTTTTTTTAACCAAATTTTTTTTTCGCGGATTTTTTTTTTCAAAAAAAGTTTTTTTTTCAAAAGTAATTTCTTTTTAAAAAAAGTTTTTTGCTATAATCTTTAAGAAATAGTGGAGGGTATTAATACATTTGGCAAGGCCGAATTTAACTTTTTTACTTGTTTTTTATAAAAATCATCGAAAATAAACCGATTCACAAGGAAGGTCTTTTATAGGGCACCCACCGATTGTTCTGAAACTTGAATATGGGGAGGGGGAAGAAATAATAGTAACCATTTTTTTAGCTGCCCAATCTTAAATTTAAACAAGTAAGAAATCGGTCAAGACCGGCCATATAATACCGGTGTTTCCCGGAAAATGGTTCTTAAGTTCAAACATGGACCGATGGGATCTATCTTTTGTTAAATCTTTAATAAGTTTAAAAAACACCCACAGCGAATTAGGCTTCTATTTGTTTCAAATATACCCAGTTAACTGAATATCGGGGAAAATTTAAATATGGGTCTAAAAATGGTCCGATAATAATCAGATTTGATAAGGTTATTAAAGTACGCGTTTAATACATACAAAATTAATTTTAATAAAATATTTTTGATTTTCATGAAATTTGAGAGATTTTTGTGAATATCGGGAAGGTGGTTTGTATGGCGGCTACAAGAAGAACTGGTCCGATTGCTTTAAAATTCGGCATGGTGATTTCGATTGGATACCTTTTATAAAACCTTTGGTAGAGTCATTTGAGGCAAATTAAAAGGGGACGTTTGTATGGGGGCTAGGTCAAAACATGGACCAATTTCAATAGGCTTCGTCCTTGGGCCAAAAGAAGCTTAAGTTTTAAATTTCAGTCAAATCGGTTGATAATTGCGACCTGTATCGTGTTTACACCGTTACATGGACAAACGGACAGACAGACGGATCGACTCAAAAAGTGATTCTGACTCGATCGCTATGCTTGAAGGTGGGTCTAGGACCAAAATTTCGGGTAGTTACAAACATCAGCACAAACTCATTATACCCTGTACCACAGAGTGGCGTAGGAGTGGAGTAAAAAACAAGTAGAAAAGTTAAATTCGACTTTGCCGAATCTATGAATACCCTCCACAATGCCTTTTTAAAGAATAGTACATTTTTAAATTGAAAAAAAAAAATACTAATTTTGATTAGAAATATTTTATTTTGAGTAAAAAAACTCTTTTTTTGTCATTAAAAAAAAAAATATATTAGTTTTTTTTTGAGTGTAAAAATTTTTTCGAGTGTAATGTTTTTTTTACTGTAAAAATATTTCTGAGTGAATGCACGTACGTATGTATGTACTAGAGATGGGAGCTGGTCACGTGATTTGCGTGATTTACGTGAATCACGCGTGATTCACGCGTGAGTGTGAGTGATTTTCATTTCAATCACGTGATTGTGAGTGAGTGTGAGTTGAAAAAAAATCTGCGTGAGTGATTAGTGAGTGAGTCATTTATTTTTTGCGTGATTAGATTTTTTCATTTGCCCAATTTTTTTTCATTTTTTGTAAAAAATTTTTTTTTGGAGTTTTTTTTTTTTGGTAAGAAAATTTTATTGCGTGAGTAGTAGGGCTGTCAAACGGGACCGGTTTTTTAAAATCCCGGGATTCGGGATTTGAAAATCGAAATCCCGGGATTTTTCGGGATTACGGGATTTTTCGGGATCCCGGGATTTTTCGGGATTCCGGGATTTTTTGGGATTAAATTTCTTTGATTATAAAAGTAAAAAAAAATAGTAGACTCTTTATGTTTCAATTTTATTGTATATTAAGTATATTAAGGGGGCTACTGTGGGTTAGTTGGTAGCGTGCTAGCCTATTAAGCAGGGAGTCGTGGGTTTAATTCCCACGAAAACCTTTGGTTCGATTTCGCTACAACGAAAGTACTAAAAAAGATTTCTTATTATTCTGATTGTTATTTAAAGGCAATTAAAAAATTAAGTATACGCCACTTATGCAGTTTTCAAGTAATTATTATTATTAAATATTTAGCAATGAACTAAAAAAAGCCTTGAGGGGTTTGTTATGGAAAATGACAACTTTAATTTGCTTTTGGTTTCATCCCATTCCGATTTTGGTTATTGCACTGTATAATTTTAAAACTAGTTTAAAGAAAATTTTAAATAATAAAGACATTTAGGGCGGATTACTCAATGAAAAGTTTTATTTTTATGTCAAAATTTGCATCAAAAAGTTCAATTTAACGGAGAGTTATTTTATAACGGAGTATTTTTATTCTCCTACGCTTAAGACTTATTTGGTACAAATTTGAGGCCAATCGTTTTAAATTTACCCGTGGCGCCCTTTTGGTCAAAGGGCTCCGTGACTGTGGATTAATGGTTAGTGCGTTGGACTATTATTCAGCAAGCCTGGGTAAAGTTCTCAGCTTAGCCAAATTCGTGGCCAGCTACGTTGAAAATTAAAAAAAGTTTTAGTTTTAATTTGTTTATGTAAATGTAACTATAATTGAACAAAGTTGTATTTTTAAAAATAAATTCTCAAACATTTTTAATATTTCAAAAATCCCGGGATTGAGCTTAAAAATCCCGGGATTCGGGATTCATTTTATGACAAAAATCCCGGGATTTCGGGATTCGGGATTTCGGGATTGACAGCCCTAGTGAGTAGATTTTGCGTGACTCACGTGTGAGCGTGATTGAATCTGGCGTGAGTCACGCGTGAGCGTGAGTAAGATTTTTATTACTCACGTGAATAGTGAGTGAGCGTGAGTAAAAAAAAAAATGCGTGAATGATTAGTGAGTGATTCGATTATTTTTTGCGTGAGCGTGAGTGAGTGTGAGTCAAAATCCACTCACGCGCCCATCTCTAGTATGTACACAAAATATTGACAATTTTGTAAAAAAAAACTAAATTTTTTTTGAGTGTAAAATTTTTTTTGAGTGTAAAATTTTTTCGAGTGTAATTTTTAAGTTACCAATGCTTTTAAAACTAAACAAGTTTAAAAAGCATTGCTTTAAAACTAAAAAAGTTTGAAAAGCATTGCTAAGTTACCACCAATGCTTTTAAAACTTGTTTACCACGTGACATTTAAGATGAACCCAATCTGAAATTCGGGTTTTTGCTATTAATTTTTGCACCACTGGACGGATTAAGCTGAAATTCAATACCAAACAGACCTAGGGAACGGCAAAGATACATGCCACGATTCAGCAGTCTCATTATTGTCTTTCGAAAGTTACCGTGTTTTTTATCTAGTAAATTCGCGAAAAACCCTTGCCGAAATTTACTGTTTTGCTCATAACTTTTGAACCACTGGACAGATTTGGCTGGATTGCTATACCAACCTGGCCAGGCAAATGACCAACATATATGTAAAGTCTTTCAAAAGTTAGCGTGTTTTCTACGGACGGACCGACAATCAGACAGACGGACGGACGGACGGACATTGCTAGATCGACTTAAAATCGATCGAGGATCATAAATATATATACTTTATGGGGTCCTAGACCAATATTTCGAGGTGTTACAAACGGAATGACAAACTTATATATACCCTCTATCACTAGAGTGGAGGGTATAAAAAAAAAGCGCCAGTGACGTGCGTTAGTCGATTTTTTGAGTGAGTTTGCGTGATTTATTTTCCCTTTATATTTCCTTTCGTCCCAAAAAAAATTTTAAAATTTCGAAAAGTAGAACAATTTTGTAAATTTTGGTTAATCTTAAAATTTGGCGTACGGACATTGTGCCCAAGTGCATATCGCCCAATTTAAAAAAGTCATTCCACCCAAAACAAATGTGTGTTAGTTGTTGTTGCAAAATTTTTTGGACATTATGGCCATTACTTTTGGGTATTTTAACAATTTTCTTTAAATTAATATAAATTATCAAAAATGTCATATTACCCAAATATCAAAATGTTATTAAACCCACCCTCTCCGCAAAGTAAAGTTTTCTAGGGTAGCAGGCCTTTACGCTATCAAATTTGTTATGCCTCAAAAAGGCCTTATAACCAAAATAGCTTTGGATTGCAGAGAGGGTGGATTTAATGCATGGAGTATGTAATCCCTAATATAAGCCCGGTTACGCAGAAAACCTTTATTACAAAAATAAAAAAACAAATCATAGAAGTCGTGATTTCGACATTTCGCCCAAAAAAAATATTTCGGATTTTTTGACAATTTTGTTTTGGGAGAAATAACATTTTTAGACCTATCATTTTGGGCTATATGTCGTAGCTTAGGCGATATGACATTTACGGCTTTGGGCGATAAGACCTTGGGCGCTATGTCCGTACGCCTAAAATTTTCCTAAAAATTTGTTAGGTTTTTGAAATCAATTTTTTTTTGTATAAATAAGAGTTTCGTGCATGTGAATCAATGTGAGTGTGAGTAGAAAAAATATGCTCGTGAGTGTGCGTGATTGGAAAAATCCTGTCGGGAGCGTCAGTGATAAGTGTGGGCAAAAATCACTTACATGAACATTTCTACTTCTACACTCATTTTCATTGCAAAAGGTCGTAAGCTTTTTAAAGTCAAATATACGATTGTAGCTTTGACTTTAAAATCATACGTAATATATATATTTTTTTTTCTTTGAGCCTAAAAGTATGCCCTCCTTTTTATGCAAAAAGCATCGAAAACCGTTTGACTCATTGGTATCGTCAAAATTGATCTTATTCAAGAATAATCTAGTTTATGCGAGCAAAATTTTACCAAAAACCCTGTAATAAATTGAATTAATCAGTAAATTTACAGCTATTTTGTTCCAAATCATAATACAGCATTTTTTGCAGAACATTTTCTGCTGGCTCATCACAGTTCCTTGGCAATTTAATAAATTTCGTATTTTGATTCCTAAATTTTCTATTGAACAAAATTTCTCAGAATTAAAGAAATTTTTACAAAAAAAGTGTTGACTCTCTTTATCTCAAAATATGTTTATCCATCTCACCTCTCTCAATCACTTAAGGATTAATACATAAATTTGATACTATGTAAAAGCTAGTAACAAATTTAAATTTCCTTGTATCTTATAGACATTTTTTTGTGTTATTTTTTTTCGATTTTTCGGTTTGTAATACATCTGAATTGTATACAAAAGAAGAGATGTTGGTCACGACAATTTAAACGTGTTCCAATAAGCAATTAACAATGGTAAGAATCATATATACATACAACCGAAAACTACAGCAATAGTAAAATAACGAAAAATTGCAAGCAAAAAAATAGAAAAAAATGCCGCTTTATTTAGACACACAATTGTGTTAAAAGACAAAAGGTCTCTGAATCGTAGCATAATACAGTGTTTGTATGAATTACTGGCTATAAAATATATATGAAAACATAGTATACCAAAACGAACGAAATATGTAACTTAACTTTAAGGAGTTTTTCTTTTTGAGGAATTTTTATTTTTGGCATTTGGAAAAACTCTCTCTCTAATATGCTTATGGAAAAAAAAATATTGCAGTTGCGAAAGTTTAAGTTAATAAAGAACGATTGCAGGGGATGCTACTAAAGGTATGAAAATGTTAAATTTTTTTGTAGCATAGTTTTAGGAAGTCAGTAAATATATGAATTTTTTAAAACTCTACATTTTTAAAATTTAAAAACAAATTTAAGAAATTATTTAAACTAAAGTCGATTTATTTAAATCACAAATGTAATTTTTTTGGTCGCTTTTAATTTAAGGATCATACTTTTACTAAATGCCTTAAATTATGCTACACAAAATCTTAACTTTATCATTAACTGTATATAATATCGACTTCGAATCATTTTTGCGGAAAAGCTTCGAAAAAGTTGTCGCCTCGAAACTGTGCAGACTGGGAATTGACCTGCAATATTATCATTTTCTTTGAGCCTAAAAGTATGCACTCAATTCGTACAGAAAACTTAGAAAACCGTTTGACTTATTGTCAGTGGTGTTTTTCAGAAAAATTATTTTAAAAATATTTATAAAAATAAAAATTGTTGAATAGAAAATCGTAGAGAAAAAGTAGAGTTAACATAAGTGCTTGTTATGTTAATTCATGACGGGGAACAATAAATGGCCTCGAACTAGAATAAACTCTTGTTGATTGTTAAGTAAAATTTACCAGCATTTTACCATCATTACTGTTGTTTTATTTTTAAGTGATTGCTTAAACAATTTGCCTGAAAAAATTCATGATTTTATGGAGGTGCAACAAATTTGTTAACAAACTTGTAATACCTTCAAAGATAAATATAGCGCTTTTGATATCAAAAACACGAAAAAAAATATTCAAAAGATTATTTATGGTTTGTTTTCATTTTGGCAAGAAAATGAAAAATGAAAAAATAAAATCGTATGTGGTGGTCGATTTTCATTTTCTTGGTCACTTATTGTGGGGTGGAGAATTTCGTTTTGGGTTTCCCATATGGTGGGAACTTTTTTTTTTCATCCAACAATTGATGATGAAGACATTAAACAGACTTTCAGCATTGAAACGATGTAATGTTTTTTGTTTTGTTGTTTGTAACTTTAAAAGGAAAGTTTTTTTGTCGGTTTTATTTTATACCACCTCCGCTAGCATATCAGCTATATGAAGCCAATATTGGTTTTTTGTCAGTTATGTTTTTTTATAGTTTTCCAAGCTTTTCATTTCCAATTCATATTGATATTGCAAAAAAGGAGGTTACATGAATTATAATTATGACATATTTTTCCGTTTTTTTTTTTCTTTTTATTTAGTTTTGCTTAACCATTGCAAATGCAATCATAAATTGTCGATATTAAGTTCATTTTAGTGCTGCAAACTATGGAAATTTAAATTAAAATAATAAATTTCTCTATTTGGTTTATATGCATAAATACTCACCCTATCTTAGAGATACAGTTTTGTAATTCATTGTGAATGGATATTTTTTTTTTATATCTTAAATGCATCTTTCATTGTTTTTTTGTTATTATTTTTAGTTAAAATTATTTATTTATGAACATTTTAACATTCTTTCTTTTCTATTCAGCCTACACATCCGTTTTAAAAATTTTTATAAAACGATGCTATTAAGTATATGTTTATATGAGGCAATTCATATAGAATGTTATATTTAAAAATTTTCTAGATTTCTTAAAATATTCGCTGTAAAAAAATCTACAAACTAGTAATTTAGCACATTTGCTACATATTCTTAGGTTGCTTCCAAGAAATAGGACTTGATTTAATATGAAATGGACCTCCTGCTTTTAAAATTGCAATCTAAATTTTTCTAGCATTTTATGTTTTCGAGATATTCGCGTCCGAAAATTTATCTCTAACACGAATATCTCAAAAACTGAATATTAGAAAAATTTGGATTGCAGTCCATTTTAAACAAAATCAAGTTCTATTTTTTAAAGGAACGTAGGAATATGTAGCATTCGACCCCCAAGTGCTAAACTTTTGCTTTTTTGACTTTTTAACAGTGACTATCTCAGTGTAATTATTCAGCAATAAGTGGAAAACATAAACTTACTTAAGAACTTACCGATTTACCTGAAACTTAAAATGTATGTAAAAGAGACAATTCTAAGGTTGGGGTGTCTCGGGGCTGTAGGCAAAACCGCCCAAAGAAAAATCGCACAAAAAAATTTTATGAAAAATCGTCCTAGTACAAAGTCGCAAGAAATATAAAAAAATATTTTTAAAAATAAAAATTAAATTTCGCCCAAAATAAACAAAAAAAAGCACAAGGGAGAAATGAAAAATGACCCTTAATAAAATAAAACAAGTAGAAAAGTTAATTCGACTTGGCGGAATCTATGAATACCCTCCTCAATGCCCTTTTCAAAGGATAGTAAACTTTCTAACGTGAAAAAATTAACTATTTTGATTCGAAATATTTTATTTGGAGTAAAAAACTTATTTTTTACATTTTTGTAAATAAAAAGAAAAATTGCTAATGTTGTTTTTTTGCGCGCAACATTTTTTTTCGAGTGTAAATTTTTTTTTTTTTTAAACTGGTTGCCACCTTATAAAAAAAATAATGTGGTCTAGCAGAAATTTCGGCAATATATCCAACTTTTTTTTGTAGAAATTTTTAAATAAAAACTTTAAGTACTTATTCGTATTGCCATATTCACCAATTTCAAAAAAAATGGTACCAAATGAACTATTGAAGACACTAAAGCAATGGTTCCCAACCTTTGATTCTTGCCCCACTGGGGGGCAATTTGAATGCTTCAGGGGGGCAACGAGCAAATTTTTAAGATTTTTTTTGTCAAATAAACTAAAATAAAATCATATTTTAGCTAAATTATTTAGTTAATTGTTAGAAACTTTTTCTAAAAACATTGTTTAAACGATGCTTTTTTAATAAAAAGTTTGCTTTACCACAAGTAAATTTTGAACTTTGAGACAACTTTGAAAAATTTACAATTTTTTTTTGAGTGTAGGGGGACATTTTAGTTTTTTTAACTCAAAAGTGGGGCATGGCGCAAAATAGGTTGGGAACCAATGCATTAAAGTGTAGTCAACTAAAATATTTCTCTTTGAAAGCGTTAAATATGAAATATAAAAATTTTATCTAAAAAGTACCTACATATTGGTCGAAAAATAAAATCTGTTACTTTTCCCATACGCTAACATTATTTACAAAAAAAAAAACTATTTGCAGTGATTTTCCCCCTACTATTGGCAACACTGGCAGAGTCTGAGACTTTTTCAATAGGAAAAAAAGTCTTCGAATCCTGGACTTTTTTTTAAGGAAAAAGGTTTTTAAATCTGAGACTTTTTCTGTTGAAAGAAGTCTCTGAATTTAAAACTTAGAGTAGAACCAGAACAAGCACGGCACGGGGGTCGGTTGCCGTTGCCGGAGAATATAGGCCCAAAATAATGACGGGGGACGGTGACGGCAAAAAATGTCATTTGTTCGTTCAGTGGTGCTAACTTTTAATAAAATTATAGTAATTTTACGGAAAAAATCGCTTATCACATAGTCAATGTGATTAAGTTGGCACTACTGTACGTTTGTTACATCATTGTGAATGAAAAAATAAAAAAAATTGTGAAAATGCGGCAACCCTGGAGTGTGAGAGGGAGGGAGATTGAGAGAACCCGGAGATAAAATAAAATAAGTTTTAATTTTTTGTCGTGCCGGTCACGGATTTTAACTGTAAAATCGTATGGAAAAGGTCGTGCCAGGCTTGTTCTGTTCCTACCAATTCTAGTGGATGGTCTCAGAATCTGAGACTTTTTCTTAAGGAAAAGGGTTTTCGAAGCTTGAATATTTCTATAAGAATAAAGTCTCACAATGTCAGAATTTGAGACTTGTTGCTAATTTGTTTTTTATTCTACGCCCAAAAAAGGGGGGCAGACCGGAAAAAACGACATTTTTAAATTCTCAGGGTCAAAATTCAGGAATTCGAACTTCTTGTAGAATAAAAATGTTGCATTTGTTAAACAAAAAATCATGTAAAACAAGTGAGAGTGTTAAATTCGGCTGTGCCGAATCTATTATACCCTTCAACATGTAAAAAAATTAAAAAAAAAAAATTTACAGGGGCGTTGTTTTAAGAGGGAGGGGGGGCGGGGGGTAAGGTATGGGAAGTGGTCAGTGAGCTGGGGTGACTCCTTGGCACTCACGGTATATGTTTACAAGTTAATTTTTGTCTGCTTTGTGCACCGAAGTATTATAGTTTTATAATTATTAAAATTATTTTTTTATCCACGCCCTTAAAAGAGGGGCGAGGCAAAAAAGCGACATTTTTCAATCCCCTGGGTCCAAGCGCAGGATTGTAAACTTCTACGAACATAAAAATGTCTCATTTGGTTCACAAAAATACAAAAAAACGTCAAAAAATTAGCATTTTTAAGAGGTTGGTTTAGTTCTTCAAGGGGAAACTTTTTTCCCCCTGGTCCAATTTGGCCCATTACCGAACTTGCCTAGGACCATAAGACATATTTATGCCAAACTTGAGGGATCTAGCTCTTTTATTTTGGACTGCATCGTGTTAACTACAGACGGACGGACAGAAAGACGGACGGACGGATGGACATCGCTAGAATGTCTTAGAATCGATCACAGATCAATAATATATATACTTTATGGGGTTCCCGACCGATATTTCGATGCGTTACACACGAAATGACAAAGTGAGTATACCCCCATACTGTAGTTGGAGGGTATAAAAATTATATATTTATACCCTCCATTCCGATTTTGCCCATTTCCGAACTTAACCTGCCTAGGACCATAAGACATATTCGTGCCAAACTTGAGGAGTTTAGCTCTTTTATTTTGGACTGTATCGTGTTAACTACAGACGGACGGACGGACGGACGGACGTACATCGCTAGATTGTCTTAGAATCGATCACTGATCATAAATATATATGGGGCATTCCATGTCAAATCGGACACTGTGAAATTTTTTTTTTTTTAGATTTTCCCAATTTGTTAACAGTTTTTAGTACCCTTCGTAGACTCCTTCGTGGTAAATTTTCAGATTTTTTTGATGACCCGTTCAAAAGATATCGAATTTTTAAAAATTGGTAGTTTGTTCCTTTACTCAAACTTCTTTTAGTCATAACTTCTTCAATAATGCTCCAAATTTCAGATTGTTTTATTTTCAAAATTTTTGTTTTTTTACGTACTTTTTAAAAAAAAAAAAATCCCAAAAAATTCTTAAAAGCACTCTAGTATGCGAATTTTAAGTTTTAAAATTTAAATCTCATTTTTGAAAATGTTTGTACACTTCGATTTTTTTGAAATTTTTTTGTGAAAAACATCTATCGATTCTACAAATCTTTTGCCCAGGAGGAACGTGGGATAACGATTATTACTATTTTTTTAAATTTTTTTAAAAAATTTTATTGTAATTTTCCAATCGTAAAATCATTTCTACTGCTCCAATGGTGCGTCATAGAGGGGTTCTTTATAAGACAGACCCCCATTCATTTTTACGTCTTAACATTTCTTTGGATCAAACTAATACCCTATCTCCAATTTCTAAGGGGGCTCCCACGATCCTCCTGGGCAAAAAATTTTTAGAATCGATAGATATTTTACACAAAAAAATTTCAAAAAAATCGAGGAGTACAAACATTTTCAAAACTGAGATTTAAATTTTAAAACTTAAAAATCGCATACTAGAGCGCTTTAAAGAATTTTTTTGGGATTTTTTTTAAAAAGTACGTAAAAAAACAAAAATTTTGAAAAAAAAAAAATGAAATTTGGACCATTATTGAAGAAGTTATGATTAAAAGAAGTTTGAGTAAAGGAACAAACTACCAATTTTTAAAAATTCAATATCTTTTGAACGGGTCATCAAAAAAATCTGAAAATTTACCACGAAGGAGTTTTCGAAGGGTACTAAAAACTGTAAACAAATTGGGAAAATCTAAAAAAAAAGTTTTTTAAAGTGTCCGATTTGACATGGAATGCCCCATATACTTTTTGGGGTCCCTGACCAATATTTCGATGCGTTACACACGGAATGACAAAGTGAGAATACCCCCATACTGTTGTTGGAGGGTATAAAAACATATAACTTTTATTTTTTGCTACACTCAAAAAATTATGTTAGTAAAATCAACTGAAAATGTCAGTTAAAATAACTACTTTGTAAGTTATTTTGGGGTCAACTATTTTTTCAGTTAAATCAACTAACAATGTTAGTTATTTTAACTGACAAAAAACAACTGACTTATGTAGTAAAAATTACTAACATTTGTAGTCAAAACAACTAATATGTAGTAAAAATAAAATAAACAAAAAATTTTTCTGAAAAAAAATTGAACACCAAATTTTTTCCAGGTTGTTTTTTTTTTAAAAAAGTTGTGAAAAAAAAGAAAATTTAATTTTTTTTTGGAAAAAACTTTGAAAATTTTTCAGAGATAATAAAATAAAATTAACAGTGGCGGGTACAGCTTTTGGGTTTGGGGGGGGAAAATTTTTTTTTACTTCGAAAAAAAATCATAAATTCTACTTTGTTGACGAGCAAAAAAAAGGGATACGTTTTTTTTTCAAAAAAAAAAAGTGATGGGATAGCTATAAAATCATCAAATTTATTAGTTTCTGCCGAATTTCATGATCATATTTCGTTTAGATCATTTTTTTTTAATTTGTTTTTAATGAAAATTGTATATTTTTTGTATACATAAGAAGAGAATTTTTTAAAAGAAGAAATTCTCCCTACATAGAAAACTTCAGATGTTGAGACATTTTTCGTGAAAAAATTATTTTTTTATAGGGAAACTGTCTTAGAATGACTAAATGTCTCAGAATCTGAGACTATTTCGTATAGAAAAGTTTTCGGATTTTTAAAAGAAATTTAAAAGAAAGTTGTATATTTTTAGTATACATAAGAAGAGTCTAAATCTGTGAATTTAATAGAAGAAATTCTTTTACATAGAAAATATCAGATTTTGAGACATTTTTCGTAAAAATTTTTTTTTATAGGGAACATGTCTCAGAATATCAGACTTCTTCTTAACGAAATATGTCTCAGAATCTGAGACTTTTTTCGTATAGAAAAATTTTCAGGTTCTAAGAATTTTACTGTAGAAAAAGTCTCATATTTTAAAGCATTACTGAAACATTTTTCCTATAGAGAGGTCTCTGATTATTAGATTTGTTTCGTACTGAAAAAATTTTAGATTCTGAGACCTTTTTTCTATAGAAAAAGTCTTAGATTCTTCGACCTTTTTCCAATAGAAAAAGTGACAGATTCTGTGACCTGTTTCTGATTCTGAAATCTTTTCCGATTCTAAGACACTTTTCCTATAGAAAACGTCCTAGTCGGAAATGTTTTTCCTATACAAAACGGCTCAGACTTTAAGAGCTTTTTCCTATAGAAAGGTCAAAGATTCTGAGACCTGTTTCCTATAGAAAATGTCTGAGATTCTGAGACATTTTTCTGAGATTAGTCTTACATTCTAAGACCCTTTTCCCGTTGAAAAGTCTTAGATTCTGCGACCTTCTACCTATTCAGTTAGTTTCAACTTCTGAGACTATTTTTCAACAATAAAAAGTCTCAGACTTTGAGACCTTTTTCTTCTTAAAAGACTCAGATTCTGAGACATTTTTCCTTAAAATAAATCTCAAATTCAGAAATTCTGATATTTTTTTCCCATAAAAAAATTCTTCTGCAACCTTTTTCCTATAAATAAGTTTTTGAGACCTTTTTCACATAAAAAAGTCTCAGATTCTGAGAATGTTTTCTTTAGAAAAAAGTTTATTTTTTAGAAAAAAAAAAATAAAATAGTTTTACAAATGTAAGTTCGACTATCAACATTTTTAATTTTCAGATTGATTCACTTTTTCCTTAAAAAATTTAAAAATTTTTCCTTTTAAAATTTTCATATCTTTTTCTATGAAAAATTTTTGAACTTCGAAATTTTTTTAGAAAATTTCCTTCTTTCTTTTTTCTTCTTTTTCTTTCCTTTTCTTTCTTTTTTCCTTTTTTTTTCCTCTTTTTTTTTCTTTTTTTCCTTTTTTTTCTTTTCGAAATTTGGTCTGGGGGGGGAAATTTCCCCTTTTTCCCCCCCCCTTGTACCCGCGCATGAAAATTAACTACTTTTAATAACTGTTACTACATTACAGTACTTTTTTGTTAGTTATTCAAAAAACGACTTTAAATAACTAACAGAAATAGTTGTTTGATATTTTTCATACAAAAATAACTGACTTTGTAGTTGAAAACAACTAACTACTGTAAAATATACAAACAACTAACATGTAGTAACTTACATAATTTTCTGAGTGTACCTCCTATTTGACAAGAATTCCTTTTACAAGCTTTTTCTAGTAATTTGACAAAGTTTTTTTTGTGTGTAGTGGAATGCCTAATATCTATACGCAACACTTTGCATACACATTACTAAGTTTAGAACGTATATAGCATGCTCGCATATGAATGGTGTGCTATATAATCAATGATCTTTATAATATTTTATGTTTATTGTATTGTAAAATATGTAACAAATTTACATAAATGAACACTAGTAGGAGTTAATGCTAATGTTCCAATCTATTTTCTAAAAAAAAGAACTGCAAAGTATGGTAAATTGCGATTGCATTCGCAATATTTTAAGTGTTAATAGTAGTATAAGAAGTGTGGCTGCAATACATACAAACCGTTAAACGTTTATTGGGTTATATTTCATAGATATTTCTTCTTTCTTTTTTGCGCAGATGATGATATTCGCAACAGAAGTAAAGGAAATTAACACATAATGTTCAGTGGGTCAAATTTTAATAAATTTCAAGCAATACAGGATCATTTATAATAATTTAAAACGATTGTAACGAGACACTTTAAAAGTGGTTAAAACATGACTCCTTAAACATTTAAAATTAGGTCATTAAAATGTTAAACAGCTGAAGCGGGGGAGGCTAAATTATTAATTCGTTTGGTACTACGGTTATTTTGGTTACCTGATATCTTTTTAGATATAAATATTAAACTTTCAATTTACAAATAAATTTAAAATTTAAATAATTTCTGCATTTAAAAAAATATTTGTATTGCTGCCAGTTACAATCATTTCATCATCATTTATTTTTGTAAACCCTTACTTGCTGCACTACACAATGGTAAAATATAATTTTGATTTTGTTTCCTTTCTTTTTTTTAATTTGCATTTCTAAGAAATTTTTAAGTAAAATTGAAGAAAACATTTAAACATATAACAGTGAAATGTTGCTGTTTTTTGTGTTGGCTTCTTCTACCAACGATTTCATGTTGCAAGGTAAGATATGCAACATACCAATATTACCAATACCACCATTCTATACAATTGATTATTCATCAAATGTGTATGAAGTGTCTTGTTAGTTAGCAAAAATCAAAAAAAAAAAGTTAAAGTACGAATACTTTCATATGCCTGGTTAAAATTTTAAGATTGTTTGAGTACTGAATTCTGCCAACTGTCAGTTGAAAATGATAAAAACAAAACAAAAATTTGCTGACATTATACAGTACATCATCAAAACTTAAAGAGATGAAACAAAAAAAGAAAATACCAAACCAAGCGAAACAAAAAAATCTGTTAAAATGTCAAACAGTTTAAACTTCCTAAATGCAAAAAAAAAAAAACACAAAAAACAAATAAAAGCAAAAACCGGGAAGGTATCAAACAGAATTTATAAATTCCAATAACAAACCACTGTACTATACACTGAAAGATACATCCAACACAATACCAATACAATCTGAAATTCTTTAGTCACACTAAATAGCTAATAGGATAAGCAGTTTATAAACTTTTTTCTCTAATCGGAAACGGGTACCCGGAAAAGTGGCCCACCCATACCAGAATTATACCTGCAAAATATTTTTGGAATCAGTCAATATCCTTTGATCCGTCTTTGAACTACATAACAACAAATTTAAAATTTTAATCCCATTAACGCGCATTATACAGATATCACAGATAGAAAAAAACTAAAAGCGGATACGGCTTCAAAAAACTGATTAGTGTCAATAGTGCTTTGGGCATATGCTACCAGAATGTTAGGGGCTTGAACACTAAATTGACTAGGTTGTTTGTGGACAGTTTTAATTTTGACTACCAGGTAATCACGTTTACGGAAACGTGGTTAAATGGTAGGATATTAAATTCTGAGATTTTGTGTAATGATTTTAGGATTTATAGGAAAGACCGCGTATGCGAGGAGGTTGTTGGTAATTCAAATATAAGTGGTGTTGGGAAAGTTTGGAACGTTGACAAAATTAAAAAGACTGAGAAGATTGAAAAGATAAAAAAGGGTGGCGGTGTTTTAATAGCTGTAAAAAGCTGTTTACCATCGGATGAAATTGTATCTGATAAATTCGTGAAAATAGAGTTTGTTGCAGTTAGTATCAAATTTGGGCAGAAATCTATTTTTGTTACTTGTTCTTATATTCCTCCTCTGTCTGATTCATTAGTTTATGACACTCATTTGGATGCTATTGGTTTTGTTGTTTCTAGGATGAAGAATACTGATTCTATAATTGAATAGTTCATGCGAATAAAGACGAATAGACCATTTGTAGAATTTTACAGGGGACAATAAAAACGCAGGAAACGGTTAAAAAATAATATTTTTGTCAACTTTTTGGTATTAGCTTAAAGATTTAGGTCACATCTACCTATATACAAAATTTTAGTAAGGTATTCGAAAGAGAACTTGCCAAAAATTGGACTTCAATTTTTTGCTTAAATGGAAAAAGGGCGAATATCCAAAAAAAATGTATTGAAATTTGAATTAAAATGTGTTATTTTGCAGCAGATTTTGACTACATTTTCATGAGACTTGCAAAACTTGACGAACAATGGTTGGTATTTGTTTGTAACACTTTAAGGACTTCAAGGATACACTTTTTAAGGATTGCCAGGACATGCAAAAAAAAATTTTTTGTTAATTTTTTTTTTTAATATTCCTGCCATTTGATGCAGTAGTAATTCTTTATGACACTAAATACATTTTTAGGAATTATAATATTAACCCTTGACTGCATATTACGACGTAACATAAAAGGACATGAACAAATTTTTGTTTTTTATTCCTGACATTGGATGCAGTATTAACACTAAATATTTGTATGTGCTAAGATTGTTTTTTTTGTGTACAATTTCAAATTTTAGCTAATATCAATTTTAAGCACGCAGCTAAATAATTTTTATATAATATTTTGTTAAGGATGGATATTCGCCCTTTTTGCTTTCCACACTTTAAAGTCTTATAACTCAAGAACGGTAAAATTTTTTGACAATATAATAAGTGTGGTTTGTTCCTCGTAATGTTTTTTTAACACATTGTTACCGAAAGTAAAATTTTTGTATGTTTTTGTGTTGTATTTAATCAAAATTGTGCGTTAGTTTACTCCCAATTTAAACAAAAATATAAAAATAAACGAATTATTGCACTTTCAAATTCATTTTTTTAGCCTTAAAAGTCAAAATTTCCCCAAAATTTCTGCATAGGATTGTAGGGCTCTGCTAATAAAATGCATTTATGCAAAAAAACGTGTTTGCGAAAAAGTGGTCTATTCGTTCTTATTCGCATGAATTATTCAATTGTTTTAGGTGATTTTAATTTACCTTACGTCTCATGGCATTCTTTGCCTGATACACAGTCATTAATTCCATTGACTTCAGATGATATTTCGCTAAAATTTTTATCTCCACTGACTGATTTAAATTTATTTCAATTGAATTATGTTTTAAATTCCAAACGTAGAACTTTGGACTTAGTTTTAGTTAATGACCCATCGTTATGTGAGGTGAGTAGAGTTGATCCCGTATCAACTCCTGAGGATTGTTATCACCCAACTCTATGTATTACTTATTCGTTTCCTTTTGGGACTTTGCCATTATCTGTTTCGTCTCACAGAAAAGTTTTTTGTTTTGAGCGCGCGAATATTGCGAAGTTAGATTCGCTTCTTTCAAATGTTAATTGGTCGGCATTTTGCACTGATATTGAAGGGGTGCGTGATTTTGATGAAAGGTTGAATATGTTTTATGAAATTTTGTTTCACTGCTTTTTGGAATCAGTTCCAAAAATACAGATTCGATCTGAAAATGGTCCCCCTTGGGGGTCTAGGCTTTTATCTAAACTGAAAAATGTTAAGAGTAAATGGTTTAGGAAATATAAAAAATCGGGTTCTAATGAAGATTTTAATAGATATGCAGTTGCTAGAAGTTCGTTTAATGTGGAATCTCGTAGGGCGTATGCAATTTATTTAGATAAGGTTAGGGAGAATTTTAAACGTGATCCTAAATCTTTTTACCGCTTCGTTAAGTCAAAGCGGAGTTCTTCAACTTACCCCACAGTGGTTAAATTAAATGATGTTGAGTTTTCAGATGATTATTCAATTTCGAACGCATTTGCGGATTTCTTTGCTACTACATACTCTGATAGGGAGTATGACTTGGACTCTCTGTATCCGTTTGAGATTCAGAGAGCAAGCTCTCTGAGTCTTCCTTTATTGGACGTAGCTTCTGTTCACTCAAACATGAACAAGTTAAGGATTACGTATAGCGCTGGTCCCGATGGGGTTCCGGCCTCTGTTTTAAAATTTTGCTCGGGGACTCTGTCAGCCCCATTGACCTTTTTGTTTAACTCTTCATTGAAAATGGGTTACTTTCCTTCATTTTGGAAGAAATCCTTTTTAATTCCGCTACATAAATCTGGAAGTGTTGTGAACGTTTCAAATTATCGGGGAATTGCTAAATTGAGTGCAATTCCTAAACTATTTGAGAAACTTGTCACTGATATTGTGTCCTACCATGTATCTTCAATTTTAGTGCCATGTCAACATGGTTTTCGTAAGGGTCGATCGACTAATACTAATTTGCTTCAATTTTCTACTAATATCATTAGTGGTTTTACTTCAGGTCTACAGACTGATGCGATTTATACTGACTTCAGTAAGGCATTTGATAAGGTCAACCATAATCTTTTGCTATATAAGTTGAGTGTAATTGGATTTAATGGTATCGTATTGAAATGGTTATCTTCATATTTGAGAAATCGTGAGCAATGCGTTCTTTTTAGGCAGACACATTCTAGATTTATAAGTGTTGCTTCTGGTGTCCCACAGGGCAGTCATCTCGGTCCTATCCTATTCTTGTTGTTTATAAATGATCTCCCATCTTCTATTATTCATTCTAATATTTTGATGTTTGCTGATGATGTTAAGCTTTTTCTGTCTTACAGTTCTCCTGTTGGACAGGTATTGCTGCAGCATGACTTGAATAGATTTTACAATTGGTGCGATTGTAATCTCATGGAGCTGAACTTGAAAAAGTGTAAGCACATGACATTTGCTAGGTCGAAGTTTTTGACTTCTCAGTACTTATTAAATGGTTCAATTTTGGAATCGGTTGATTCTATTTTGGATCTTGGTATTCTTTTAGATAGAAAGTTGACTTTTAATGCGCATGTTGAGACTATGGTAAATAAGGCCTATGGTGTTCTTGGATTCATGAAACGCTGGGCGAAGGAATTTGCTGACCCCTATATAACGAGGCAATTATTTACTTCATTGGTAAGACCAATTTTGGAATTTGGTTGTATTGTTTGGGATCCATATTATGCAGTTCATAGTGATATGATTGAATCCGTACAGAAACAATTTTTACTTTTTTGTCTTAGGAACCTCAACTGGGGTCCGGACTATAGCAATCTTCCATCATATAATGCAAGATTGGCGTTGATAAAACTTCCTACTCTGAAGAGTAGACGTATTATCCCAGTAAAAACTTGGTAATAAGTCCCCATTACCGCCTGCATTCTATGTAATGAGGGCTCGTTACCTGCTCGATTACTTCTTGTTAACAAATAATGAGTTACCGATAGCCTAATACATAACCGGTTACATCTTGTTAATAAATAATGAGTTACCGATAACCTGATACAGAACAGGTTACTGGTAAATACGATTTAAAATATCTAAGTTGTCTAAATATTTTTTTTTAATGAAATTAAAAAAATGCTAAAGAAAATTTAGAAAGAACTTGCACATTTAGCTTAAAAAAGATTTACATTTATCTACTTTTTCTAATAAAACTCTGTTAACAGAAATTCAAATTCAGGAATTCTGATTAAAATTGGGACAAGGCAAAAAAAAGTTTAGAAAACCAAATTGATATTCAGAAAACTTGATCTAGCTGACACTTGATCGTGATTTATGAGCCTTAATTAGTCTTTACATAATTCTATTGAAGTTTTCTGGATTTTAATTGGGTTTTTCTAAATTGTTATTGTTTTTTCGAGAAATTTTGTGGTGTTCTCCATATTTTAATTTAACTTTTTTTTGCCTTGTTGTTTAAATTATGTTAAAGCCGGTAAAAAGGTAAAAAACCATCACAGACAGTATTTCCCTTAAACCCTAACTCACTCTTATATAGACTTAAGATGGTGTTTAATGCGGTTTCCATTGGCTGAGCAGCAGTCGCTTCTGTATATTTGTTATTGGTAATGTACTAAGAAGCCAAAAGTCCCTTTCTACGAGGTTCCAAGATATATTTTCGGTCCTGTAATATTTGAATTTTACAATCAAACATTTGGAGGGAACAATATCAACGTAAACATTGGTTCCGTTGGCACATTGGATCATTTCCATTTCCGCATTTGCCCGCTTGGTTGCTCTTGAAATAAACGCGTTCAACATGAATTTGTTCAATTTCATATTGGCGGAAGTTGCCCGAAGTTAAAAATTTATTAAAAGAATCAAAAGCTGTTATTTGGTAGCATTTTTGTAAGGAGTGGGAAACGAGTTATTTTTGAGCAACTGGTAGCTACTTATTTTTGGGACTAATGTATGCTGTTATTTGGTAGCATTTTTGTAAGTAGTGGGTAACGAGTTATTTTTGGGCTACTAGTAGCTTATTATTTGTGGTACTAATGTATGTAGTTTTTCAGTAGCATTCTCGTAAGCGAGTGGGTATGCGTTCATTACTCCAATGACATCGCCATGTTAAAATAATGAGTGTTTCACAAACATAGTAACTAGCTACCACCATCTTTTTAAAGGCGAAAACCTCATTACGCGGTAATAGAAGTTTTTACTGGGATGTTAAATACTGTGTTTATTTTGAAGATTATTAAGGGCGAAGTTGATTCTGAATTTCTTGTTGGGAAGTTGTTTTTTAACGTCCCTTTTCGGCCTACTAGATATTACAGCTTTCTTTATATTGATATTTGTCGCACGAATTATGCGTGTGCAGATCCTATTCGTAGGATGTGTACTGATTTTAACTCGTTATACAGGTTTGTTGACTTTTCGGAGAATTATGCTCTTGTGAAATCAACTATTTTGACATATTTGAATAGATTGCGTGACGATGATTATTTTAATTTCTTTGAACGTTTATAGTTAATTTAGGATTATTAATACTAAATTATCTGTAGAAATTTTGTAGTTGTAGTAATTGTATATAAATGTATTTAGTGTCCATATAATAAACAGACTGATGACTAAGAGTTTGTAGTTGGTTTATTACTATCCTTACTTATCCAGCCTAATCCGCTATGGTTCGGACCATGGTGTGTACGTGTTCCCCCGTCATGGGAACGAGGTCAATGTTTCCTTTACTAATTAAAACTATGATATTCCCATAGAATAATTTTTAAGAAAACTAATTTTCTGTTTTAAATTTATTTATGTTGGTCACTTTTTCAAGACTTTGTCGACCCGTGTTTCGGAATTTTTCAGATTCCATTGTCAAGACTATTTATTCTTAAATACCATTTAAAATTTTTAACAAAATATTTTAATATATTTTTGAAAGGACATTATTTATATCCTTTTTTCTGATAAGGCAAAAGAAAAAAATGGAATAATTAGCGAAGATACTCTTTCATTTCCCAAAAAAAAATAACATTATAAGACAAGTACAAATATTTAAAAAATATTTTACAAAATGTGATCCTGTAAGACATTGAAATCCTTAAAAGGCAACAAGATCACAAAATGAAAAACTTTAAATGCTTTAACTCCATTTATCCTGTACATTCAGACGTGTATAATCCGGTTCATGTTTAATTTTTGCTTAAGGACTGTGTAACTAGTGACATGTCACTGCACATGTTCATTAGAACATAATAACGACATGTTACGGAACACATCACAGCTGCATCCACCTGTAACACATCCCAGAACTACTCCCTGTGACCTAATTAAAAATATTTTTTTATACCCTCCACTTAGTGATAGTGGGTATATATAAGTTTGTCATTCCGTTTTTAACTCATCGAAATATCGATCTGGGACCCCATAAAGTATATATATTCATGATGCCCGATTAAAAAATTAGTAAATTTACAAGAAAATTAGTAAATTTACAAGTTAATTGGTAAAAATCTTGTAAAATTACAAAAAAACTCGTAATTTTTACTAGGAATTCTCGTGAAATAGAAGGTAGCAAAAAATTAGTAAAGTCGCGAAACCTCGTTGTAAGTTTAAACGCATCAAAAAATTTTAAATTTACAGTTTTATTGGTAAAAAACTTGTAAAATTACAATTTTATTGGTAAAAAGCTTGTAAAATAACAAAGAATTCTTGCCAAAAAAGAGGTAGCAAAAAAAAGCTTACAAACATTTCTTGTAGTTTTCCAAGTTTTTTGTATACCCTCCACTCTAGTGATAGGGGGTATATATAAGTTTGCCATTCCGTTTGTAACACCTCGAAATGTTGGTTTAGGACCCCATAAAGTGTATATATTCATGATCCTAGATCGATTTTAAGACGATCTAGCGATGTCCGTCCGTACGTCCGTCTGTCTGTCCGTCTGTCTGTTGAAAACACGCTAACTTTTGAAAGACTTAACGGAGGCTCCTGATGTTTAGCATATATGTTGGTCATTTATCTGGTCAAGTTGGTATTGCAATCCAACGAAATCGGTCCAGTGTTTCAAAAGTTATAAGCAAAAGACTGAATTTCGTCAAGGTTTTTCGTGAATTTACGAGATAAAAAATACGATAACTTTCGAAAGGCAATTCTGATGAAACTACAACTTGGCATATATATTTGTCGATCCTCTAGCCTTGTTCATATTAAATTTCAGCCAAATCGGTCCAGTGGTTCAAAATTTATCGGCAAAACCGTGAATTTCAGATTAGCTTTACCTTAAATTCACGTGTTGAAAACCGGTTAAACCTGTTTTAAAAACATTGGTAAGTCACAAAAATATTTTACATTGAATTTTTGTCACTCAAAGATATTTTTACATTAAAAAAAATAAACTCAAAAAAAAGTTTACACTCAAAAAAAATTTGTAAATTATTTTTTTTTTAATTAGTTAAAAAAAGTTTTTTACACAAAATAATGTATTTATTATCAAAAATTTTATTTTTTTCATGTTTGAAAATTTACTATCACTTAAAAAGGGCATTGTGGAGGGTATTCGTAGATTCGGCCAAGTCGAATTTAATTTTTCTACTTGTTTTTGAGTGCAATTGCCTATATATAGGATTATATGACATTTATTTAAAAATTTGCCAGGTCGTTGCTGACTGGGAAGACTTTTGTCGGCGAGTGAGTTCCACATACGACTTGTTCGACTAAGAAACGAATTTTTTCTGTAATGCGTTGTACGATTCATTGGACAGTCGACAACTAACGGATGTGCTTTTTCTTTCAGTGTTAAAAAAGTACCAGTACTTGATGGTACTTTAAATGGTCTTTCTAACAAGAAGTCGTCCTCTTTTACATGTCATTTACTTTTTTGTTTGTTGCGTATGTTCAATTTTAATAGAACTTCATAGAAGACCAGAAGTAAGATTTTTGTTGTACGGTTTAAGTGAAAGCAAATAACAAACAAATAAGATAACAGAAAAAAATATTTTTGTTTTACAATGTAATAGGCAAATATTTGTAACGTACAATAAGCTGTTTTTCAAATCAATAGATGTTAGAAAATAAATGTCTTTTCGAATCGAACAATAGGTACCCTATGCAAATACTATACTTTTCTATAGGAAAAATATCTCAGAATCTGTGACTTTTTCTATAAGAAAAATGTCTCAGAATCCGAGACTTTTTCTATGAATTTCTCAGAATCTAAGACTTTTGCTTTAAGAATTTGAGACTTTCTCTATAGAAAAAATGTCTCAAATTTCTCAGAATCTGTAAATTTTTCTGTAGAAAAAATGTCTCAAAATCTGACACTATTGCAAAAATGTCTCAGAATCGGAGACTTTTTCTGTAGCAAAAATGTCATTTTATGGGAAAAGTGTCGCGGAATCCAATATTCTTTCTACAGAAAAAATGTCTCAGAATCTGAGACTTTTTCTAAGGAAAAATGCCTGGGAGTTTTCTATATAAAAAATGTGTCAGAATCTGAGAACTACTCTTTTTTACAAATTTCTTAGCATCTTAGAATGTTTTTGACTTTTTCTATGAAGAATTCATCAGAATTTTGGAATATATAAATTAAGTGTTACAAACCAATGAAAGAAATAAAGATACCTCCATAAAATGTGTATAAAAATGAAACCCATAAAGTCAAAGGCCTAAAGGATAGATCAAAAATATTTACAATACAATTTCCTTGAACATTTTTTTCAACGTACAGAAAAAACTTTGTTGCTAACCAAAGATTTGAACGCGTGTTTGAATTTGATTTGCTTAAACGCGTGTCTAACATGCAATTGACATTCTTGTCATTTGAATGTACAAAACAAAAGTCCTCTTAAAAAAAGAAAAGCGAACCATACAAGAAACTCAAATCACTTTTTATAACAATAAAATCAGTTACAGAAAAGTATAAAAAATTCCACATGTCTCTGTTTTTGTTTAATGATATGATTTTAATTTCTGTCAATTAATTTGAAAATCATATGAAGGTTGGTTGGTAAAGAAAAAAAAAAAAACCCTGGCAGGCATCCATCCGCCTTAAATCATTTTTGCTATTTTGCCACACACACAACCACATTCTCTGATTTTTACAATCAATGATCCGCGTTTATTGGGTAAGTGATAATAATGTTGAACATTTATATCTTTTGTAATTGTAGCAAATCGTAAAAAACTAAATATCATATCCGTTTAAAAGAGCTTAAGGTAACCATAATATTGTAATTGCCAATGTGATGTGACTACACCTGTTGGAATAACAAGTGGTCATGTTTGTTTAGCAAAAACATTCCTGGCAACCTACTCATTCTGGATTTTAATTTTAACTATTTGCAGGTTTTCTTCGTTAAAATTGTTTAAACACGCAATTGTAATTATTGTTTGGTTTTAATAACTTTAAATCATTTTAAATCTTCAATTTTCTATTTTTATTGTTTTTTCAGAGTCATTAAAAAATTATTGAAAATATTTTTAGTTTAGGCAAACAGAAGGTATTTAAAACCGGTAGTTTAAATGATAATTTTAAACTAAAAAGAATATTTGTATTTAATTTAAATTAACAAGTTTTTAGGAGCTTTTTTAACATGATAATGTTTTTAGGCTGGTGTCTAATTTTAAAAATGATGCAGGACGACATCTCAGTTTGACTATATAAGCTAACGACTAACAGAATAAGAATTACTGTTTTCGGTTTCTTAAAAACAAAAAGGTTTGGAACTTCGATTTGTAACTTGGATAATAACTCACCTGCTGGTGACGCCCTATGTTCATTATGAACTTTTATTTAATGTAGTTTATTCATACACACAAAAAATTATTGGCTAACAATTTTCAATTAAATTTATTGATCAACAAAATTTATATGAGTCAATCAATCTTTTGATTAAATTTTTTTTTATTTTCTTTAACTGTCGAATTACAAATTTTCAACATATCAGATTTTTTTTCGCTTTGATTTATTTGAATAGATTATTTTCAAAAATATACAAAATAATCGGGGTTTACTTTTTTTTGTTGGCAACATCATGGAATTCAAAAAAGATGAATTTTTTGATAATTTCGTCATAAGTTTACAATTCATTTGTTGAATCAATCATTATTTTGATTGACTTTAATTTAAAAATTGATAAAATATTTGATCAAAATTGAAAAGATTTTTGATTGAAAAAATTTTCAATCAATCACCTACAATTTGATGATTGGTATAACAATTTTTTTGATTGGAGGAATTTCAATCAAAAAATTGATTGAATCCGCGTTTTTGTTGATTGAAGTTCGTTTAAATTTTTTTCTGTGTATTTATCATACTATTTTATGTAAATAAAAGAAATATGTATGGGGCATTCCATGTCAAATCGGGCACTTTGAAATTTTTTTTTTTAGATTTTCCCAATTTGTTTACAGTTTTTAGTACCCTTCGAAAACTCCTTCGTGGGAAATTTTCAGATTTTTTTTTTGTGAGACCGACCCCCATTTATTTTTACCCTTCAACATTTTTTTAAAACATACCTATGCCCTATCTCCACTCCCTAGGCTTCCATACAAATTACAGTTGGATCAAATTTTATAAAAATGTAGTTTTGAATGGAAGCCTACTTAGAGAGTGGAGATAGGGCGTAGGTATGTTTTAAAAAAATGTTGAAGGGTAAAAATAAATGGGGGTCGGTCTCACAAATGACCCCTCTCGGACTCACCATCATCGAATTTTTTTGTTCATCAATTTTTTTTCATCAATTTTTTTTTTCATTAATATTTTTTTTCATCAATGCTTGTTTTCATCAAAAACTTTTTTTTATAATTTTTTTACTGTCAAAATTTCTTTTTTCATCTTTTCATTTTTTCGTATATTTTCACCAAAAGTACTTTTTTTATCAAGTATAAAATTCTGACATAGAATGTTCCATTTGTTTTTTTTTCATTCTTTCTTATTTTTTTTCACCAAAACTATTTTTTTACCAAGTCTTAAATTCTGACATAAAAATGTTCCATTTGTCCAAGTGAGATAATAACTCACCTGCTGGTGCATAAAAGCGTTTTTCACCAGATGGTGAATAAAACGTAACATAATTATTTTTAACAAACATTTTTTTCAAAAACAAAAATTTGTTTTTTTCATCAACATTTTTTATCAATTTTTATACCCTACACCAGCGGTTACCAACCTATGGTACGCGTACCACTACGCGAAACTTTCCGCGCGGGTACGTAAAATTTTAGTAATTTGGACATTCGTTTTAGATTAACCTTTCAATGCTGGTTCCGCATCGGGCTTCCAAAGTTTTCCATATCGTCAGGTTTTTAAGAAAGTTGAGGTCAAAGTTCACAAAAAACGAATTTTTGTGCAATTTAGAGAGCAATTTTTTGCTATATTTTGAGATCTGACCACTTGTTTTCGATTAACCTTTCGGTGCTGATTCCGAATATGGTTCCCAAATTTTTCTATGATGTCAGGTTTTTGAGAAAATGTATGTCAAAGTTCTCAAAAAACGTGTTTTTAGACATTTTAGAGACGGGTTGTGATAGAGTGGAAATTTTAGTACCATTTTGTTGAGCTCAAAATGCCCCATCATTGTATATACGAGGGTGTTTTATTTATTATTTATTGTATTAAAAAAAAACATTTAAAAAAATTAAAAAAAAAACATTATATTTCCGCCCTCTGTGATGTGTTTTTGGAACTTTTTTTAAGAGTTCAGAAAAGGTTCGTGGTTTAAATTTTTGAGCCACCCCAAGGAGCGAAAATTTTTCCCAAAAAAATACCACCATTGTTTTGATCTCCCCTAAATCCTTCAAAAAAACAAGTAAGAAAATTATAGTCGGTCAAGACCGACCATATAATACCCTACACCAGAGTTTCCCGGAAAATGGGTCCCAAGTTCAAACATGGACTGATTAGATCTATATTTTGTCAAATCTTTAATAAGTGTAAAAAGCACTCACTAATCAAACTTGAGTGGAAAAGGCTTCTTTTTGTTGACAATAAATCGCTTCAACTGAATATCGGGGGAAATTTCCACATGGGACCTAAGTCCAAAAATGGTCCGATGATAATCAGATTTGATAAGGTTATTAAAGAACGCGTTTAACATACACAAACAGAATTTTAATTAAATATTTTCTATTTTCATGAAATTTGAGAGATTTATGTGAAAATCGGGAAGGTGGTTTGTATGGGGGCTACAAGAAGAACTGGTCCGATTTCTTTAAAATTCGGAATGTTGATTTGTGTGGATAAAACATGATTACCTGGCAAATTTCGAAAAGATACCTATTAAACTGCGGCTATTAGAGTCATTTGAGCCAAAACTAAAGAGGAGCTTTGTATGGGGGCTAGGTCTAAATATGGACCGATTTTTTCCAATTTCAATAGGCTTCGTCCTTGGGCCAAAAGAGGCTTAAGTTTCAAATTTCAAGTCAATTGATTAAGAATTGCAACCTGTATCGTGTTTACACCGTTTACATGGACAGACAGACGGACGGACGGACATTGCTAAATCGACTCAAAAAGTGATTCTAAGTCGATCGGTATACTTAAAAGTGGGTCTAGGACCAATATTTCGGGTAGTTACAAACATCAGCACAAACTCATTATACCCTGTACCACAGTGTGGTGTAGGGTATAATGATAATACCCGCAGATCAAAAATTTCAAAATTAACTCTAATATTTATATGAGAAGTTTTTAACGAAAACAAAAAACTCGTTAGGGGGTACGCAGCTGACAAAATTTAAAATTAGGGGTACGCGAGCCAAAAAGGTTGGTAACCGCTGCCCTACACCACACTGTGGTACAGGGTACATATAATGAGTTTGTGCTGATGTTTGTAACTACCTGAAATATTAGTCCTAGACCCACTTTTAAGTATACCGATCGACTTAGAATCACTTTTTGATTCGATTTAGCGATGTCCGTCCGTCCGTCTGTCCGTCCGTCTGTCCGTCCGTCCGTCTGTCCGTCCGTCTGTCCGTCTGTCCGTCCGTCTGTCTGTCCATGTAAACAGTGTAAACACGATTCAGGTCGCAATTTTTAATCAATTGACTTGAAATTTAAAACTTAAGCCTCTTTTGGCCCAAGGACGAAGCCTATTGCAATTGAAAAAAATCGGTCCAAATTTAGACCTAGCCCCCATACAAAGGTCCTCTTTAATTTTGGCTCAAATGACTCTAATAACCGCATTTTAATAGGTATCTTTTCGAAATTTGGCAAGTAGTCATGCTTCATCCACACAAATCACCATTTCGAATTTTAAAAATTTAAATCGGACCAGTTTTTCTTGTAGCCCCCATACAAACCACCTTCCCGATTTTCACATAAATCTCTCAAATTTCATGAAAATAGAAAATATTTAATTAAAATTCTGTTTGTGTATGTTAAACGCGTACTTAATAACCTTATAAAATCTGATTATCATTGGACCATTTTTGGACTTAGGTCCTATGTGAAAATTTCCCCGATACTCAGTTGAAGCAATTTATTGTCAATAAAAAGAAGCCTATTCCACTTAAATTTGATTTGTGAGTGCTTTTTACACTTATTAAAGATTTGACAAAATATAGATCTAATAATCAGTCCATGTTTGAACTTGGGATCCAATTTCCGGGAAACTCTGGTGTAGGGTATTATATGGTCGGTCTTGACCGACTATAATTTTCTTACTTGTTTTTATTTTGTTTTAATTTTTTTTTCAAAATCTTCAAATGTCAAAATGTCGTAACTGAAATAATTCGCAATAAAACACTCACTAGAAAAATTAAATACCCTAAGAACCTAAACCTAAAAAACCTCAACCTAAAACAAGTAGAAAAGTTAAATTCCAATTGGTCGAATCTATGAATACCCTCCAGAATGCCCTTTTTAAGTGATAGTAAATTTTCTGATTACTAATTTTTTTTTGAGTGTAAAATTTAAAATTGTATTTTTTTTTTGTTTTAGTGTAAAAATATTTTTGAGTGACAAAAATACGTTGTAAAATATTTTAGGTCCTCCTAACCCAGAAATCAAATATTTTGAATTAAATCTTTAAAAAATAAATAAGAAAAAAACCCACCATTCATAAAAACATTAATATTTAAAAATATAAAAATCCCGAGATTTCGGGATTGAAAAAAGCCAGAAACTCCTGTGAAAAACTCTACAAACAAGCAAACAAAAGACTTAAGAAACAAACTTGAATTTTTATTTAATTTTCAATTTTTGGAATTTGCATGTATTTTTTGTTTTGTAGTGCATATTAGGGCGTCCCAAAATAAAACCTTTATTCGATTTTCTTGGGTGCTCAAGCATAATTTGAAAGCTTATATTGTAAAGTATTTTTGAGATTTTTTTCAGATTTTTCGGAAAAGTTTTTAAGGTCGCGCAAATCGATTTTGTGCTTAAAATCGGCTTTGACTCTTTTCTTTATAAGTTCGCCAATAGTTACGATATTCTTTACTATTGAGGTAGCATTTTTAAAGAAAAATTTCCAAACTTTATTTTTGTATGCATAAATTCAACGTTTTGGATATGCTTTTGCTCATTTGGGTACCCTACATAAGGTTTTTTTCGTAAATTTTTCATAAATTTTGAAAATAACGCTTTGTAACTTTTAAAATTTCTATGAAAGTCAAAAAAAGTAATAATGCAGTTTGAAAGATAAATTAATTCTCTATAATTTAGCAACAATAATTTTTGAATTTGTTCTTACCGTTCCAGAGTAATACAATTTTAAAGATTTCTATCCATTGTTCAAAACTAATAAAAAAATAATAAACTTCTTATAAAGACCTGAAAAATTCGAGTTATGGTCAGTAACAGAAATGTGAGAAGGAGGATCCTTAAGATTGTTTGATGCTGAACACAAAACTGCTTTAAGCAACTCCCTAAAAAGTCACGTTTGGTGGTAATTTAGGGCAGTAGGTCAAAATGTCCGTCCGTCCGGCTGTATAAGACACGATGGAGTCAAAAATAATAGAGATAGACTACTGATGTTAGGCACAAATATGGCTTATGGTCATAGGAAGGTTATCTTCATAAATGGGAAAAATCGGTCAAGGGGAAAAAAGTTGACCCTTGAAGAATCAACAAATAACGTATTTTTTTACATTATATTTTGTATTTTTGTTAAAAAAATAAAACTTTTTTGTAAAAGATGATGAATAAAGTCATGTATCTGCGCCTAGGAAATAAGAAAATGCTTATTTTCGGCTCGCGCCATTTTGTGGGCTCGGATTTATTCAAATAATGATAAAAATTTGATTACTTCAGTGGAAAAAGCACAATGAATGTATTGGTAATATTTATCGCGAGGGGAAAGGTCTCCCCTTAAGGCCGCCGCTTGGGACCACCACGACGGCCTTGTCAAAAAACATTTTTATATATATTTTTTTTACATATTGCAGGGCATAAAATATTCTGCACAACCGAATTTAACACTCTTGTTTGTTATTTCTGAAAGCTGCATCTCATAGTCCCGGTATTCAGCTTTTAGACCCATCATAAATAGCCTATTTACAAGTTTTTACCCTAAGATATTAAATAGTGGAAGGCAATATCTTTTTTAAATTCAATATTTCATTTTATTATTAGTTTTATACAATGGGTTGAAAGCTTTAAAATGGAATTACTTTGGAACGGTAAGAGCGAATTCAAAAATTATTGTTGCTAAATTATAGAGAATTAATTTATCTTTCAAACTGCATTATTAGTTTTTTTTTGACTTTCATAGAAATTTTAAAAGTTACAAAGCGTTATTTTCAAAATTTATGAAAAATTTACGAAAAAATCTAATGTAGGGTACCCAAATGAGCAAAAGAGTTGCCAAAACTTATAGTTTATGCACACAAAAGTAAAGTTTGGACATTTTTCTTTAAAAATATTACCTCAGTAGTGAAGAAACTCGTGGCTATTGACAATTTTATAAAGAAAGTTAAAAAAACGGTTGGCAAAGCCGATTTTCAGCAAAAAATCGATTTGCGCGACCTTAAAACCTTTTCCGAAAAATCTGAAAAAAATCTCAAAAATTCTTTACCCTATAAGCTTTCAAATTATGCTTGAGCCCGGACAACTTTTTTTTTGTGGGACACCCTAGTGCATATGTTTGTCTTTTTATGATGATTTCTTCATTTATTATAAAGAATTTTCTATGGGAAATATTTTTTTTAAACTTTTTCTAATACAATGTAGTGTAGGTGCTGCCAAATTCATGTATGTTTTTTTTTTTTATTTTTATAGAGGAATCTACAATTTATAGTGGCCATAATTTTTTTTTTTTTTGGTTGATAGTAACGCCTAATGATACACCTAGCAATTAATTATAATTTATTAATAGCAGACACGTAAACATAACGGTCATAATACAAATTGTATTAAGCCGATAAACATAAAACTAACAGAATTGTTAAGAGATTAAACAATTTACTACTATTAATAAACTATAGAGTGGGATGAAAATAATGAGTTTTCTAAAATTTTAAAAATGTAAAGGAGGGGTAGTGGTTCAGTTAAATCTGAATTGAATTTGAAAGATCACTTAAACAGTCTCTTGGCATTGAGCAAATTTACATTTCAAAACACCTAGAAATTTCATGCCACTCTATTGAACTCTCTCAAGTAACATTTACTTCTGCAACAATAAGCGGATATGTTAATTAATGTTTTATTAAAGAGACATGACTTAAACTCTTTTATGGTGTTTTCTATCTTCTACTAAATCTGTGTATGATAAATTGGTCTCTACCCTCCTTCATGTAACAAAATCTACTCTGAAGACCACCCATTTATGTAAAGAGTAGATGTTAATCTTAGAAAAAAAGTCATAGATTTCACTTACTAGATAAGAGTAGGTACTCCAAGTTGTAAGTTCTAAATTTATCTTGGTAGCAAAGATAAATTGTCGTTTTAGTTATACTTCACTAAAAAAACAGACCTGCAAAAGCAAAAGGTAAAAGCAAAATATAAAAAAATCAATTTCATTTAAAAAATAATCATCATAAATATTGGAGAATTTTATTTATAACTTTATTAAATTTTTTAAATTTTAAAAATGAGCTCATAAAATATGATATGCTCTTAATATCAATGAAATTGAAATTTTTAATATATTTATGTTGCTTAATCGTTTAACATTAATTTAATGTTTAAATAAGTATTATGCGTGTATAATGGTATGTAAGAGTATAATATTCCGACATTATGATCCCTTTCTTGTATTCCGTTTTAAATAAAGGTGTTACCACGAGATTGCTTTTGAACGAATCGCTTCTTGTTTTTTTTTTTCTTGTATTTTGTATCATTAATTTGCATTAAAATGTTTTTCGGCTACAGTGTTTGTTCTTCGTTTTAAGTGATGCAGCCCCTTGTAAATGTATAATCATCTTAAACGAGTATTTATTTGTTTGTGTTAAAAAAAAAACAAAACCTTTTATTAATTGTAATTTACATACATAAAAATTATGTATACAAAAGATTATTCAATTTATTGATTAAATTAAGTTGCAAAATTTAAATGCCTGACCTGTTAGAAGTTATTTTTATTAATATTTAACTGCAAAATAAAGGCTGACAAATCATTTAATTGATTAATAAGTATAAGACACTCCATACCAAATAATACATCCCAATTAGAAATGTCGTTAAGACATCTCAAAGACTTCCTTATGACAATGTCAGTGTACCTGCTGACTGAAAAATCTCTGACCATACATAAAACCTCATGACACCTCCTGACTTTTTCAAGTATTTTGTCAAAATTCCTCGCCGACAAGTATGCAGGTAGTCAATAGTGCTGACTACATTATGACATGTACATAGTACGTCTGAGATCGCCCAAAAATTTAAAATTTATTAATCACGTCTTTTAATTTACACTACTTACTATTTTTATCTGTCTATTTCTTAAATTTTATTTTTTAAAACTTACTATTTTGATCTGCCTCACTTGGTCCGCGAACTCAGAACCTTCTGCTTACTGGCCTAGCACCTTACCCCTTTAGCCAAACTTTGATAATAAATGTGTTTATTTAAAAACAAATTTAAATTAATTTATTATTTGAATTGTCCTGTTATATATATTTCGTCACCTGAATTGAAAAATGCTACAATATGAATTTTTCTTTCTCAAATATAACATTTTTTTAAATATTATTTGGAATTTGGTTTCATCCTATTTAACAAGATTTTGTCAGAGTTATTTAGGCGTATCTTAGTGGTTTTTAATATTATTTATTCAAAACAAAAAAAATTATTTACAAAAATAATATTGCAGGAGCCCTTTACAATTAAGGTGACGATATATTCAATTTATTTTGGTTTTGACAAATTTGAAAATATTATGATTTCAAATTATATTTTATTACAAACAATTTTAAGTTGTGATTGGCCTAGTTGTCTAGCAGGTTCGACAGCTTACGTGTTGTAGATTTTTGGCCTCGGTTCAATCCCCGGTCGCGGATTTTTTTTTTTTTACTTTTTTTATTGTTTTAAGACCAATTCAATTTTATTTTTTTAATTACAAAGAAAACTAAAAGAGTTTTAAAGGATTATACAAAATTACATCGATTTTACATCGGGAAAAAAATTTTTAGTGATTGGTCGGATTTGCTACATAATTGTCAGCATTAAAGGCATGATTTTTCTAAACTGTTAAGACAACTTATATGACAAGTCAGTACATTTATAGAACTTGGGGAGCTCCGACAAAAATTATGACATGTCCTTAAGTTGCCTTTAGTAAAATGTATTCACTTGCTGACTTCTACCTGATGAATCATAACTGACAATGTCTTAAAGACAAAATTTCTAATTGGGATTGTATTAGAAAATACTAAAGAAATATTTCCTATAGAAAATTCAAAGTAAATTTTGTAAACTTAAAATTCAATCAAATTTCAAGTTTGTTTCTTGGGTCTTTTGTTTGCTTGTTTTGCAGGAACCATTTTTGTGAAACATAGTGCTCGATTCTGGAAAACGATTTCACCATTCACCTAATTTTTAAAAATTATTAAAGATATTAACTAGATCTTTAATTGTTACAAGACAAAAATTTTAAAATCTTAAAATTCGAAAGAATATCAAATTTTTAAAAATTGGGTGAATGGTGAAGTCATATTCGAGAATCGAGCTCATAATGTTTTTCCAAAGTTGATTTAAGTAAATTTAAAAACAGAGAATAAAACTGGCTTGAGCCCCTCAATTCCCTGTAATCGGGATTCCCGGGAATACCGGTATTCCAGGTTCTGTTCTTGGTTCTTAAAAAACAAAAAATACCGGTAAGGAATATATTTTAAATGCCCTCCATTCTAGTGACAGAGGGTATATATAAGTTTATCATTCCGTTTGTAACACGAAATATTGGTCTAAGACCCAATAAAGTATATATTCATGATCCACGATCGATTCTAAGACGATCTAGCAATGTATGTCTGTCCGTCCGTCTGTCCGTTTGTCAGTCTGTCCGTCTGTCCGTCTGTCCATCTGTCCGTCTGTCCGTCTGTCCGTCTGTCCGTCTGTCCGTCTGTCCGTCTGTCCGTCTGTCCGTCTGTCCGTCTCTCCGTCTCTCTATCTGTCCGTCTGTCCATCTGTCCGTCCGTCTGTTGAATACACGTTAACTTTTGAAAGACTCCTGAAGTTTGGCATATATGTTGGTCACTTACCTGGTCAGGATGGTATTGCAATTCAGCGAAATCAGCTTAGTTGTTAAAAAGTTATAAGCAAAAGAGTGAATTTCGGCAAGGGGTTTTCTTAAATTTACTAGATAAAACACAATATAACTTTCGAAATATAACATAGGCCAACAAATTTTTAACCCATGAGCCAGAGTGTACTTTTCTAAGTTTTTGAGTTACACTGAATCCGAATCTGGTTTCAGAACTTGCCTATCACATCAGGTTTTCGAGATATCTTAGCTTGAATTTGAAAGAAAAAGTTTTTTTGCCATATTCGAGACGTTCTTACTGCAAACAGTCACATTTATTTATAAAACCTGATATGTATTCTGAAAGTCCTACAAATTACCTTTAAAATGAATGTTTAACCTTTACAATATCTTGTTTCATCTCTGAGATATCTTATCCTGAAATTTGTTCTCGTTTCGTGACTCTGGATGCGGCTGAGAGTGGTATGTATTCATCACATCATATAAATTTCAATGGGCGATATCTCAGCAAATAGACAGGATATCTTAACATTTCAAAAGGCACACGAAATATAGCAAATTTGCATTCACAGGAAAAATACCGCGAATATAGCGAAAACCTAAAATTTTTTAAACTTCGTGTTAAGATATCTCAGAGAAGAACCAAGATTTAACAGATGTAAAACATTTATTTTGAAGGTATGAAGTAGGACTTTCAGATTACATATCAGGATTTATAAATAAAGGTGAACTTGCTCAGTTACGACGTCTCGAATATGGCGAAAAACAGGGTTTTTTCAAACTTTAAGCTAAGATATCTCGTAATTCCTTTAGTAATTATAACTATGAAAAATATTTTTTAGGCCGAATTAAACAATTTTTATTTTTTATTAAATATAATCAGAATTTTAACAAAATGGTAAGCACGCCAAGGTGGAATTCCTCCTCTCATAAGTATTCCACCTGGCGTGGAATGTATTTAAGTCAAATAAAACAAAAAACAAGTAAGAGCGTTAAATTCGGCTGTGCCGAATCTTGTATACCCTCCAACATGCAAAAAAATAAAAAAAAAAAAACAGGGGCGTTTTTTTTGGGGGGGGGGTCAGGGGTTCGCTTGTAGTTATTGAGGGGTGCAAAATTTCCCTCGAATTTGTGTTTAAAAATTTATTCTTATGCTTTTTGCACTAAAGAAATACAAGATTATCATTATTTAAAAAAAAAAATTTTTCCACGTCCATAAAAGGGGGGCGGGCCGAAAAAACGACATTTTCTAATTCTGTGGGTCCAAATGCAGGACTTTTAACTTTTTGTGGCATAAAAATTATGCATTTGCTAAACAAAAACACAAAAAATCATGTAAAAATATGGTATTTTTCAGAGGTTGGTTTAGTTCTTCAAGGGGAACTTTTTTGCCCCTGGTCCGATTTTGCTCATTTACGAACTTAACCTGCCTATGAACATAAGACATATTCGTGCCAAATGTCGGGAGTCTAGCTCTATTATTTTGGACTGCATCGTGTTAACTACAGACGGACAGACGGACGGACGGACGGACAGACGGACGGACGGACATCGCTATAATGTCTTAGAATCGATCACTGATCATAAATATCTATACTTTATGGGGTCCTAGACCGATATTTTGATGCGTTACACACGGAATGACAAAGTGAGTATACCCTCATACTGTAGTTGGAGGGTATAACAAGTAAGAAAATTGTAGTCGGTCAAGACCGACCATATAATACCCTATACCAGATTTTCCCGGAAAATGGGTCCCAAGTTTAAACATGGACCGATTAGTTCTATATTTTATGATATCTTTAATAAATGTAAAAAACACTAACAAATCAAAATTGAGTGATAAAGGCTTCAATTTGTTGACAATAAACCGCTTTAACTGAATATCGGCCGAAATTTTCACACTGGGCCTGAGTCCAAAAATGGTCCGGTGATAATCAGATTTGGTAACGGTATTAAAGTACGCGTTTAACATACATAAACAAAATTTGAATTAAATATTGTCAATGTTAATGAAATTTAAGAGATTTATGTGAAAATCGGGAAGGTGGCATGTATGGGGGCTACAAGAAGAACTATTCCGATTCCTCTAAAATTCGGAATAGTAATTTGTAAAGACAAAACATGTTTACCTGCAAAATTTCAAAAAGATAACTATTAGAATACGGTTTTAAGAGTCATTTGAACCAAAACTAAAGAGGACCTTTGTATGGGGGCTAGGTCTAAATGTGTACCGATTTTTGCCATTTTCAATAGGCTTCGTCCTTGGGCCAAAAATGGTTTAAGTTTCAAATTTCAAGTCAATTGATCAAAAATTACGACCTGTATCGTGTTTACACCGTTTACATGGACAGACAGACGGACTGACAGACGGACGGACGGACGGACGGACGGACGGACGGACGGACGGACAGACAGACGGACGGACGGACGGACGGACGGACGAACAGACAGACAGACAGACGGACGGACAGACGGACGGACAGACGGACGGACATCGCAAAATAGACTTAAAAAGTGATTCTGAGTCGATCGGTATACTTAAAAGTGGTTATAGGACCAATATTTCGGCTAGTTACAAACATCAGCTAAAACTCATTCTACCCTGTACCACAGTGTGGTGTAGGGTATAAAAATATAGTGGGTACTGTTTCAATATTTTCCAAATATGGGACACTCTAATATACATTGAAAATTATTAAATGAGAATATCATAGTTTTAATAAATAAAGAAAAATGACCTTGAACTAAAACAAACCTATTCAAAATATAATATTTTAAAGGTCGAGTAAAACATTTTTAATAAAAATTAATCAGAATTTAAACAAAATTGTTTGCACATCACGGTGGAGTACCCCAGATTTGCTAGAATAAATAGCATATAGTATTATGTATGGACCAAAATCGTGATTCTGGAATTTTGTTGACAAATTCATGTTCAGCATGCAAAATTTAGTATAAAAATCTGTAATGCATGATGAAATTATTCAAAAAAAATATTTACATATAAATTAATTATTTGAAAAGGTAGAGGGTTTTGCATTCAGAAATATTAATTGTGTAAGATAGAGAAAACAAAAAAATGCAAATAAAATAACAAAAACAAAAATACTTTTGTACTGAATTTTACACCATAGATGAGGGTAGTTTTACTGAATATTTTGCCATCAAAAAGTCATTTTCATGAAAATAGAAGATAAAGGGTTTTGTATATAGGCCCTCAATATGCTAAATAGTCTTGAAATGGAATCTGACAAATTTCGAAACACGTGTCGTGCAAAAATGACCAACATAAATAAATTTAAAAAAGAAAAGTAAGTTTTCTTGAAAATTCTTCTATAAAAATACAATAGTTTTAATAAGTAAAAAAAATAGCCTCGAGCTAAAATAAACCTAATTAAAAAAAAAAAAATATTACAATTTTTATTCTTCAAAAAATTTTTTTTTATCAATTTTATTTTCTTTCATCGACAAATTTTTTATCAATTTTTTTTTTATTTATAAATTTTTTTTTTTTATAATTTGTTTTTTATCAAAAACTTTTTTTACCAAAAAAATTTTTTTTATCAAAATTTTTTTTATAGAATTTTTTTCATACAGTTTTTTTTTCTTTTTAAAGCACTTTTTTCTTATTTTTTTTTTTTCAACAAAATTTTTATTTTTTTCATTCAATTCTTTTCATTCAATTTTTTTTTTTTATTTTTTTTTTTTTATAAATTTTTTTTTTTAATTTTTTCACTGAACTTCATCTGGGGGGTAATTATGTAACTTGATAGTCGTCAATCGTATCGTTTCCACCGTTATTCCATTACCATATAGTGTCATTTTATGGTAACAGAATAATGAGCTAACGATGACGATTGACGATTATCAAGTTACATAATTAGCCCCCTGATATAAAAATGTTCCATTTCTTTAACAAAAGTACAAAAACAAGTGAAAGTGTTAAATTCGTCTGTTTCGGATCTTTTATATGAGGAGTACCGGCTAAGACTTAAATTTTGAGGTAAAAAAGATGTGATTTTTGTTTTGATGGCACATCGATGAAAGTTGGCATATTATGGCACATCGATAAAAGTTGGCGTCTATTAAATCGCGCAAGGGGGTCAAAAGTTATGGCGGTTTTAAGATTTAGCGGTTTTAAAAAATCTTTAAAATATTTAAAAAAATTTTTTTCTACACATTTGTTGCATGCGTTATTAAAACAGGATATATCATTTCTTCTAAAATGTATGATATAAATTTAACCCTTTAATGACCAAACGATTTTAAAAAAAATATCTAAGTACCTAAAATCGAGATTAATTCGCTGTAAAAGAAAAGTTTCACAATTTTTTATAACATATTTAGGCAAGCGCGTTGGTATTACTGAAAAAAAAAATCACAAAAAATCACGGAAAATCGTATCATTGTACCAGTGTTTAAAAAAATCGGTGATGCTTTTTTATAACAAGAAAATTTAATATGGTCCAAAAAATCTATAATCATCAATATTTTTTAACCCGCCTCTGATTTTATGATGACACATCAAGTGGGTTTGCATTTAAAAAAAATTGGATGTGCCAGATCAAAACAGTTTTAGATAAAATCATCGCGCTTTCCGCTCAGAATGGCTTAAAGTAAAAAGTCAAAAAGCAAATCAGTTCTACTCGTTAAGGCACGTCTTTTGGTGTATTAAAATGAACATGATGCATTAATTGCTACTAAAAAAAATTGGAAACAGATTTGCAAAATTCGCACAATTTTCAAAAATGCCATAAAATTTTTTCAAATTATTTTTTATAAACCCGCCAGTGATTTTTTTATGTAAACTCGCAAAAAACTTGGTTTACGCAAGAGTCTACCAAATTTCGAATGAAACCGCGAATGTGCCTCGCGAAAAACTGGTATTTTAAAAAAATTACGTTTTTTCTTTAGAATTTTGATCTGCTGAAACTCCTTAACTATTCGTGGCACATTAACGGGATTAATTCCACAATGTTAAGAATTACAACAGCTACCAACTCTAGTTCAACGTTTTTCATTTTATAGAGGGGGCCGAAATCCCTGATCAAAAAATCTCGAAAATTAAAACTCTTAATTTTTGGTTTCAAAACTTAACCGTCTTATAACTTCTTACCAAGCGATGAAGCATCTATCAAGCCAACATTAAATAAATCTCTTATTTGTACTGACTTTGTGTTATGCCGGAAAAGATTGAAATATAAGGAGAACTTAAAAAAAAAGCGAAAAAAGTAAAAACTATGGATTATTTCCAGCCATTTTTATCGATTTTTCAACTTTAACCCTCTGTAACTTTTACAGATAAAGTGGGGTTATCCTTAAACATTGCTCAGTCATGGTTCAAGGTCTTGTTTACACAACTGCATTTACAGTTTTTCTAAATTCCAAAAACTGCCGGTTTTTTTTAAAAATTTATTTCAGTTCCACTGAGTTGAAATTTAATAAAGATCTTGTGACATCTCGAAAATGTAAAAACACTATTCAATTAAATGAGCCATATATTTAAATTTAAAATATGTAAATGAAGTACAAAATAAAATATGATCAATACAGTTACCATCTCAACTGCTCATTTAATCACATGATTCAAAACTATTTTCGGATATATCCCGAACACGAGTCAATTTCTCTTAATTTAAAGCAACTGATTTCGCCTCCTGATGGTTTGCGGGACATGATAATAAACGCCAATTAGCATGAGGTTCCAGATAATCGATACCATCACGAAGGTACTGGGCAGCCAGTTCCGCGCAAAATTCTGGATCGTTACTAGCACGTTTGAGACTATTTTTAAATTGAGCCTCTTGTGACGCCCGTATTTGTTTAAGTTCTGCTATTTGTTTATCAAGATCTTCACGATTTTTACGTTTTTTCTCTAGAATTTCTTCTCTTGTAATTTCTTCATGAACAAAACGATTTTCTAGCATCTTACATTCACGATGTTCAGCTTCTTCACGTAATCGTTTCTCATATTGTTCACAAATTTGTTTTCTCAACTCGGCATAACATTGTTCGGCTATTCGGGCTTTACGTTGTTTTTCAAGAAGTATATTATTTTTGGTACAAATATCAACACGACGTAAATCATCAATACGATCACTATACATTTGTTGTTGTTGTTCTTCGAACTCTCGCATTTTTTGTATGTATTTAATAAAATCAATGGTAGCTTTATGAAAAGCTTTCTTTTTCTCTTTAGCTGCTGCTGATTCTTTAGCTTCTGTAAGTGATATTTCCGCCATTAGTTGGCGATGCATATCATTGCTCTCTCTTTCTTCTCTTTTACGTATTACTTCTTTCTCTTCCATCATCTTTAATAATTCATTACGATATTTTAACACACTTGCAGGTTTTCCTTGAAGCTTACGATCAAATTCTTCTAGACGTATTTCTTCTAAAAGAGCATTTAGTTGTTCCTTTTCTTCCAATTTGTCTAGTTTTTCCTTTTCACGTTTCTTTTCTTCTTCATCCATTTGTATTTTCAATGTATCTGCTACTCGTGTTACCAAAACCTGTTTCAAATAATTTTCCTCTTGTTGACGAGTATTGGCTTGCTCAATATTAATTTGTTGTACTTTTTGCCAATATTTATCTGAATCTTGTTCCTTACGTAAAGATCGCTCTTTCTCTAGTATCTGTTGCAATTGACATTCTTTGACATTTTGCATTTCTTGACGCCGCAAAGCTTCACGTATTTCATAACAACTGTTCATATATTGTTGTACGCGTTTTGATTTTAAAAATTCCAACTCATTCTCAGTACTCTCCTCTTTGATCTTTAGCAAAATATCTTTACGCTCCTTTATATCCTCGTCAATGCGATATTTTACTTTAGTGGCAAATTCTTCTTCATAGATTTTATCCTCATACTCCAGTAGTGCTTTCAATGCATTACGCCTTTCATTTAGTTCACCGCTGGCCACTTCTTGTGCTCGATGTACTAAACCTTTAATTTGTGTGAACAATGATTTGCGATCAGTTCGAACAATGAATGCATGATGGTCTACTAATTGTTTTAACTCATTCATGATGGAATTTTGTATTGATGTGGGATTAAAAAAATTTCCAGAAAATATTCACTTAAAAATCGTTAACAAGAATAAAAAAATATAAACAAAAAAGAAGGGATTACAAAAATGTAATTTTCAATCAAAAAAACAAAAATTGTCAATTGTTATGATTTATTTTGTTTTTGACATGTTTTAACTACACAGAAAAATTCCCAATAAATACAGTAATTACTAAATAAATTGAATTACAGAAAATTAAAAGAATTATTTTGTTAAACCGTCGCATATTGATACTCTTTCGTTGGGAATAACAAAAAAATCAAGGTATATTTATAAATGTATCTTGAAAAACTTAAAGAATTTTGTTGAAAACAATTTGTGGTTGTTTAAGTAACTCCCTCATAAGGATATCGGAATTTTATTTAAAAAATAACTGATCATGGCTTAGAATTGGGATAAAAAATATTCCAAAGTTTGAAGCGGAAAATAATAATGTATCCAAGATGTCTAAAACTCTTCTATATCGCAGATTCTAGGGTTTTCTATAGGAAAATTTTCTTAGCATCAGAGGCTTTTTCTATAGAAAAAAAAATTAAAAATTTTTTGATACGAAAAACGATCAGAATTTCAGTGTTTTCTAAAGGAAAAAACTTTCAGAATCTGTTGGGTGTCTCTGTAGGTTACTTGGTAGCGTAAAAGCCATTGAACGTGGGGGTTGTAAGTTCGATTCTTACCAGAACCCTTGGTGTGTTTCGCTACAACGAAATGACGATCATTGTTACCAGTTCCCGGTTAGGTTGAAATTATTAAAAATTAGTTTTAATCATGGTTGGTTACCGTTACCCTTATTATACCGTTACCGATTCAAAGCCCTTTCAAATCGAATACCGTTACCGCTAAAAATATTTTTAAAATACCGTTACCCTTACCGTTACCGTTATAATTATTAGAATTTACCGGTATTGTACCGGTATTCAAAATTTTACCTGTTTTAAGGGATTTTAACGAACAAAAAAGTAAAATCAAATTGCTAACATAGTTTTAAATTTATAATTTGCAAATTATCATAAAATAAATGACAAAAATAATAATCATATCAAATCTATACTGGTTTTTGGGTCTATAAAATATTTTTAGCTTTCAGTTCTATCTTTTTTCAAATTTTTAACTAAATTTATAATACCGGTATGTACCGGTTTGGTTGGTTCGGTACCGGTACATACCGTTACCGAAGCGATTTGAAAACACTTACCGTTACCTTTACCGAAATAAATAAAAATTAGATACCGTTACCGTTACCCTTACCGTTATTCGTTTCGGTAACCAACCTTGGTTTTAATTAAATAGAAAGAATAAATAAAAATACCTGATCATGGAAAACGTTGGAATTGGATTGTTTTAACATAATGTTTTTAGGCTAGTGTCAGTTTGACTATATAACCCAGAGCTTCTCACTAACTTTTGCCTCGCGACCCCTTTTCAATATTTCAAATTTCTCGCATAAATTTCTTCAACATAAAAAAAACAAGTGAGAAAATTTTAATTCTAAGATATTCCAGCGATGTCCGTCCGTCAGTAGTTAACACGATGTAGTCCAAAATAAAAGAGCTAGACCCCTCAAGTTTGGCATAAATACATGGACGTATACAGGGGGTGGGCACAGGGGGCACGTGCACCCCCCTTTTCAATTACTTTTTAAGTACTTCTAGTTAAAACTAAATGGACGATGGCAAACAATTTTGGGAGTTGTGCCCCCCCTTTTCAAATTCCTGGATACATCGCTGCATAAATATGTCTTATTATCCTAGGCAGGTTAAGTTCGGAAATGGGCTTAATCGGACCAGGGGGAAAAAAGTTCCCCCTTAAAAAACTAAACCAATCTCTTAAAAATGGTAATTTTTTAAAGTTTTTTTGTATTTTTGTGTACAATATGAGACATTTTTATGTTCGTAAAAGTTTATAGTCCTGCGCTTGGACCCAGGGGATTAAAAAATGTAGCTTTTTTGTCCCGCCTCTCTTTTAAGGGCGTGGATAAAAAATAATTTAAATAATTATAAAACTATAATACTTTTGTGCACAAAGCAGACAAAAATGAACTTGTAAACATATACCGTGAGGGCCAAGGAGTCACCCCAGTTCACCGACCCCTCCCCCTACCTTGCCCCCCCTTAAAACAATTTTTTTTTAATTTTTTTACATGTTGGAGGGTATAATAGATTCGGCACAGCCGAATTTAACACTCACTTGTTTTTATACCCTCCACTTAGTGATAGAGGGTATATATAAGTTTGTCATTCCGTTTGTAACTCATCGAAATATCGGTCTGGGACCCCATAAAGTATATATATTCATGATGCCCGATCGATTTTAAGACATTCTAGCGATGTCCGTCTGTCCGTCTGTCCGTCTGTCCGTCTGTCCGTCTGTCCGTCTGTCCGTCTGTCTGTCTGTCTGTGGAAAATGCTCTCGCGGACAAAATATTGCACAGAGATGACTGAAACTTAACATACATATTGGAAGTTCTCCCGAGAAGTTTGGTATTGCATTTGAGCGATATCGGTTCAGGGGTTCAAAAGTTATGAACGAAAATGTAAGCACACCTCAAAAATTTCAGTACATTCAACATAACCTAAAAATACAAAATTCTTTAATTCGGCTTCTGGTTGACATATGTGAACATAATTGAACACCAAATGGTATTTAAACAAGTACGAACATATTTTTTGACAAAATAAGAAAAAAATCGCGGATTTTTTTTTTACCAAAATTTTTTTTCGCGGAAATTTTTTTTCAAATTTTTTTTTTTTTTTTAAAGTAATTTCCTTTTAAATAAAGTTGTTTGCAATAATCTTTTGGAAATTGTGGAGGGTATCACTACATTCGGCAAGGCCGAATTTAACTTTTTTACTTGTTTTTTATAATTTTTTTTTTTATAATTTTTTTTTTTTCATAAAATAATTTTTTTTTATCGAATTATATTTTTTTCATAATTTTTTTTTTTCAATATTTTTTTTTCATCAAATTTTTTTTTGTTTTTTATAAAAAAACTTTTTTTTTTATAATTTGTTTTTTCATTAAAAATGTTTTTCATACATTTTTTTTTTCATTTATTTTTTTTATTCTTTTAATTTTTTTCGTTTTTTTTTTCACCAAAACTACTTTTTCAGCATGTCTAAAATTCTGACATAAAAATGTTCCATTTGTTTAACAAATGTACAAAAAAAAAAGTTAGAGTATTAAATTCTTCTCTGCCGATTCATTTATTCTCTTCAAATTGTAAAAAACCCTTTTTTCACATAAGTAATGCACTACTTATCCAAATTTACAGCTCTTTTGGTTTAGACTGCATCTTGTTTTCCACAGAAATGGATCAATAGTATATAAACTTAATGGGGTACTCGACCGATATTTCAATTCATTTTGCATGGAATGGCAAATAACATTATTTTATTTAAAAAAAACTTTGCTTTGTTTTTTTACACTCAAAAAAAAAAACTGTAAAGTTAGCAAAAAAAGCTTGTAAACCTACAAGAAAATTAGCTGATTTTGAACCCACAATTTTTTTTGGTAAAGTTAGCAAAAACGTTTTGCTAAAAATTAGTTAACTGAAATTTTTTTATTTCAGCTTAGCTCATACACATTTGATGACCCCATTGGGTTCGGACCCAGTAGGTCCAGACCCCGATGGGCCTAGACCTAGTTGGGTTCCTTAAAAATCGTCATAGTTTTTGATCCAAAATTTGTGTCCGTTTTGCTCTACCTTGCTTAGTTTTTGAGATACGTGATTTTAGTGGATCACTGGGGTCTTGAGAATTAAAAAACTCGATAACTTCAAAAAAATTTTATCGGAGAGCTTTTGGTTATTTTGCGGTCTTGTTCTACGTGTTGAGAGCTACAAAAATTCTTTTGGACTTTTTGTTGTGTCGGCAATATTTACCGAGATATGAGCATTTTAAAATTTTCGGGAATGCTAACTTTTTTGGATCCAAAGTTAGGTCCCGTTAGGGTCCACACATGTGAAGAGGACCCGCGGAAGTATGGCGATTCTAAGAACCAAAAATGCCCTCCATTTTGCTCTATCTGGCTTAGTTTCCGAGATAGCGCCATTTTAAGTTTTCTGAAAATAAAAAAAAATTTACCATTTATTTTTGCTAACATTAGCAAAAAATCTTGAAAAAATGTTGTCAACTCAATTTCAAATTTAGCAAAAGAAATTAGTTCAAAGTTTGTTTAAAATTGCTAATGTGCTAAATGAAGTTTACAAGAATTATTTGCTAACATGCTAATCTCAACTAAAAATTTGCTAAAAGTTAGCTAACTAGCATTAGCAAAAAAAATTAGTAAATCTACCAACGTATTTTTTTGAGTGTAGAAAAACATTATTATGATATAAAGTTTTGTGCATTTTTATTGAAAACATTGAAAAGATTAGTAGATGTCTATGGAACCAGCTCCAGGACGATAGTCTAGGCTCTAATCCCGCCAAAACTGAAATCGTTTTATTCACAAAAAGGACCTAAATAGACTGGTTTGTTCTTCCCAATTAAATGGAATCAGAAAAGCAATCAGTGTGATAGTGGACACAAAGCTTTCTTGGAAAAGTAATACAAATAAAAAGATGAAAAATGTCGTTATGTACTTTTTACACCTGCAGTAGACTTTCGGAAAAATGAGGGTTCTGAAACCGTGTATCATCCAAAGGATGTATGGTCCGATAATTAATCCAATACTAACTTATGGTACCCTCCTGTGCTGGAGAGTAGTTGATTAGAAATCATATCTCTGCAACCTACAGAAGTATGTTGCTTCATTTCTTAGAACATATTAATCCATTAACGCTCTCAAAAAAATACGTTAGTAGATTTACTAATTTTTTTTTGCTAATGCTAGTTAGCTAACTTTTAGCAAATTTTTAGTTGAGATTAGCATGTCAGCAAAAAATTCTTGTAAACTTCATTTAGCACATTACCAATTTTAAACAAGCTTTGAACTAATTTCTTTTGCTAAATTTGAAATTGAGTTGACAACATTTTTACAAGATTTTTTGCTAATATTAGCAAAATAAATGGTAATTTTTTTTTTATTTTCAGAAAACTTAAAATGGCGCTATCTCGGAAACTAAGCCAGATAGAGCAAAATGGAGGCCATTTTTGGTTCTTAGAATCTCCATAGTATCGCCGGTCCTCTTCACATGTGTGGACCCTAATGGGCCCTAACTTTGGATCCAAAAAACTTAGCATTCCCGAAAATTTTAAAATGCCCATATCTCGGTAAATATTGCTGACACAACAAAAAGTCCAAAACCATTTTTGTAGCTCTCAACATGTAGAACAAGACCGCAAAACAGTCAAAAGCTCTCCGAGTAATATTTTTTAAGTTATCGAGTTTTTAATTCTCAAGACCCCAGTGGTCCCCTATAATCACGTATCTTAAAAACTAAGCAAGGTAGAGCGAAACGGACACAATTTTTGGATCAAAAATTATGACGATTTTTAAGGAACCCAACTAGGTCTAGGCCCATCGGGGTCTGGACCTATGGGGTCCGAACCCAATGGGGTCCTCAGATGTGTATGAACTAAGTTAAAAAAAATAAAAATTTAGTTAACTAATTATTGGCAAAACATTTTTGCTAGCTTTAGCAAAAAAATTGTGGGTTCAAAATCAGCAAATTTTCTTGTAGATTTACATGCTTTTTTTGCTAACATTACAGATTTATTTTTTTGAGTGTAAGGGGTAATTTTAGTCCTTTTTCAAATACTGGTTTCGAAAGGGTTAAACACTATGTGTAAATAACGCATACGCCCTTTAGTAAACAGAAAACTAAGAAACACTTTAAAGTCACGCTAAAACTAAAATAGCACAACTGCCCAGAAAAATTAAAATTCAAGAATGATATTGTTTAAAAAACAAAAATTATAAACGGTATGAGATGGCCACAAAATAACCTACACCGTTTAACTCTGTTAGATTCCAATAAAACTTTACTATTATCTAGTTTGTTAAAGTTTTATTTAAAATTCACAATGAAAGAGAGGTTATTCAAGTTCAAGGTCAGTTATCTTTCGCATTATGAATTAATATAACAAGTTCTTTCGTTTACTCTTGTTTACCAAAATTTTAAAAGCAGCCACTATATGAGCTACTAAGGAAACCTTTCTTTATTATGAGTGTCCGATTTTTCCAAAAAGTTTTCTATAAAAGTTTTCCAATACCTGGATGTTACAAATATAAACAACAAACTAACAATACCTTCTACAGTATAGTGTTTATCAAATAGAGCAAAAAATGCTACACAGGCTCCATAAACGGACTTCAAAAGTTGCGTGTCAAACAAAATCGTTTGTATTGTTATACCCTGCACACTATGTAGCTTCATATAAGTTTGTCGTTATCTTTGAATCCAGCTTTTGAAAGATTTTTTGTTAAAAAAAATTCTCCGTTGAACCAAACCGGACCCATTTACGTCATATATAAGACCCTTTTTGGACAAATTAAATTTTGATGCTAAAAGTCCAATATTCCGATAATATTTCCGATATAAAATTCGACGCGGCCGAACCAACTTTAAGCTCAAGTGGCGAACACTGTAAATGCCTTTCGTGATTATGAATCTGGGGTGTACCACAACTTTATTACAAAGAAAGTCAAAATCTTCGCAATAGCTGTTTTTAAAAAAATCGGGACAAACCTCAAAAATGTTTATATATTAATATCTCGAAAATAATGAGAGATTTGAAAGGAAATTTTTGCTGAAGAATTTTTTCTACAGAAAATTATAAGTTTTTTTTGACATTTTTGAAAGTATGGCTCTTTGTTTCAACCTGGAACTATAGGAATCAATATATATATTGTGAAAGGGTATAGAACGATTCGACACAACCGAATAAAATTCACTTGTTTTGTTTTAAAGTTAAAATATATACCATAAATTTATATGTTACCTTAAGGTAGAAATAACAACGGCCTTTATTTTTTTTTTTAAGAAGACCGTTCATCTTCTAGGCCACAATAACAAAACAACTGAGAGTCAATCCAAATAGATTAACAATTTTATTATTAAACTAAAGTGAATCGTTATTGTTGTTTTGTATTAAAGATTTAAATACTGAAAAAAGTTTAACACAGTGGCTTTTTGAGTTTTTTTTTTTTTTTTTTTTTAGAAAAAAGGGCTAAATGTTTTAGATTACCAACGTAAGCAAACACGACTTAACAAATGCAATAAGATGGTGAAACCAATAATACAAAAAAAAAAATAAAACAATTAAACGAGATAAAGTAACAAAATGCACGCATGCGCTTTAAACTCAAGCAGTGCACTGGAGTCGACATTCATGCACGCACTTTTGCACAAATTCATTTGTTAAGCCTGTTCAAAAATCAATAAAAACTATTTTTATTTATTTGTAATTTTTAAAAAGTAATTTGCGCCTTACTTGGTTACAATAGGGCTTCATTATTGTTATTTTTCTATAAAGTAAATATTTTGTTAGTGTTTGAAATATTGAATACCCTACATATTATAAAAAAAATATTTGTTGAACAAACGCAAGCAATATGCCATAGATCTGGTGAATTTATTTTGTTCAAACAACAATGAAAAAACGTATCACTACATCAATTCTACACCATATACAAAATTTTTCCGCGAAAAAAAATTATTCCGCGAAAAAAATTTTTTTTCGAAAACTTTTGTTTTTTTTTGTCTTGCATTCTACACATTTTCATAAATTAATAACAAAATAAAAAAAAAAAAATTTAAAAAACGTTTCGCGAAAAAAAAAATTCCCGCAATCCTTTAAAAGTGTATCCTTGAAGTTCTTAAAGTTTCACAAACAAATACCAACAATAGTTCTTCAAGTTTTGCAAGTCTCATAAAAATATGGTAAAATTATGATTCAAAATAACACATTATTATTCAAATTTCAGTAAATTTTTTTTTGGGATATTCGCCCTTTTTCCATTTAAGCACAAATTTAAATCCAATTTTTGGCAGTGAGTTAAATCTTAAAGCTATTGCACAAAAGTTGACAAAAATATTAGTTTTTGAGCTTTTCCTGCGTTTTGATGACCGTTTCCATAACAGTCACAATCCCAATGGGGACTATCTCCGTTCCCTGTTGGGATTACGATCGAACTATTTTCGGTCATAATCCCCATTCACATTATGGGGAGTAAGTCCAAAGCAAATTTGGTCATAATCCCTGTTTTCTGCAGAGAGGGTGTGTTTACCGAAGTCGCTAATTTAATTTATGGAGTTTGTAATCCCCAAGCTCGGCCGAAGGACGGGTACGCATAGAAACTTTTGAGACAAACAAAAAAAAAATACAAGTATAGTGGACTTAACCCCTGTAATTTGGATTATGGTGGTCATTATTCCCATAAATCTGAGAATTATGTCCGTTTTTTATTGGGATTATATCCAAATTGTTTTCGGTCATAGTCCCCACTACCATTATGGGGATTATGACCGAAATGAATTTGGTCATAATCCCCATAATGAAAATTTGGATTATGTTCGTATCATGTAATCCGTAAAACTCTACAGTTCGTCTTTATTCGCATGAATTATGGATTATGTTCGTATCATGTAAACCGTAAAATTCTACAATTCGTCTTTATTCGCATGAAAAATTCAATTGTAATTCGAAAATTCTATTTCTAAATCGAAGATTCTGCTTGTAATTCGAAAATTCCATTTCTAAAGAATCTACTTGAAATTAAAAAAATCCAGTTGTAATTCGAAAATTCCATCTGTAATTCGAAGATTTCAAGTGTAGTGTGAAATAAGATCAATTGTAATTCCAAATAGATCAATTGCAATTCGAAAAAGATCAATTTTAATTCGAAAAAGATCAATTTTAATTCGAAATAGATTAATTGTAAATCGAAAAAGTTCAATTGAAATTCAAAGATTCCAATTGTTATTCGAAAATTATCAACTCAATTTCCATTGATCATTTTCGTATTACAATTGATCTATTTCGAATTACAATTGATCTTCTTCGAATTACAATTGATCTTTTTCGAATAACAATTGATCGAATTCGAATTACAATTGATAGTTTTCGAATTACAATTGATTTGTATACCCTCCAACCACAGTATAGGCGCATACTCACTTTGTCATTCCGTGTGTAACACATCGAAATATCGATCGGGGACCCCATAAAGTGTAAATATTATTGACCCGTGATACAATCTAAGACATTCTAACGATGCCCGTTCGTCCGCCCGTCTGTAGAAACCGTGATGCAGTCCAAACCAAAAGAGCTAGACCTATGAAGTTTGGCAAGAATATATCTTATCTTACTGGTAAGGTTAAGTTCGAAGATGGGCAAAATCGAATCAGGGGGAAAAAGTTCCCCCTTGAAGAACTAAAACAACCCCTGATAAACATTATTTTTTATGAGTGTTTTTTTAATTTTTGCTCAACGAATGTAACATTTTTAAGACATATTGTGTTTATAGACCCGCACATGGACCAAGGCGATTAAGGAACTGTTTTTTTTCAGTCCACCCCCCTTTTAGGGGCGTGGTTATAGAAAATAATTAATAATAACAATGAAAATGTATTTTTAAGCGTAAATTTCATAAACAAATAATTTGTAAACATTTATAGTGGGGAAAAGGTGTCTCCCTACGACTCCGCCGCCCCCCCCCCTTTCCATCAAAAAAAAAGACGCCCCTGCCATTTGTTTATACCCTCCAACCACAGTATGGGGGTATACTCACTTTGTCATTCCGTGTGTATCGCATCGAAATATCGGTCTAGGACCCCATAAAGTATATATTTTATTGATCAGTGATCTAACACATTCTAAAGCTGTCCGTCCGTCTGTACGTCTGTAGAAGACACGATACAGTCCAAAATAAAATAGCTAGACTTCTGAAGTTTGGAACGAATATGTCTTATATTCCTAGGCAGGTTAAGTTCAGAAATGGGCAAAATCGGACTAAGGGGAAAAAGTTCCCCCTTGGAGAACTAAACCAACCTAAGAAAAACCGTATTTTTTTAAGGGTTTTTTGTACTTTTGCTAAGCAAATGCAACATTCTCATCTCAAACGAAGTTCAAAATCGCAAGGGGAAGGTGCTCCTAACGTCTCCCACCAACCCCACCCCCTCCCCCCAAAAAAAGACGCCCCTGGATTTTTTTTTTACATTTTGGAGGGTATAAAATATTCGGCGCAGCCGATTTTTTAACGTGTTGGAGGGTATTCAAGATTCGGCACAGCCGAATTTAACACTCTTACTTGTTTTGAATTACAATTGATCTTTTTAAATTACAATTGATCTATTTCGAATTACAATTGATTTTTTTCGAATTACAATTGATCTATTTCGAATAACAATTAATTATTTTCGAATAACAATTATCATTTTCGAATTACAATTTGTTTCTTTCGGATTACAATTGATCTATTTCGAATTCAAATTGATCTTTTTCGAATTACAATTGGAAATTTCGAATTACAAATAGAAATACCGAATTATAAGTGGAATCTTCGAATTACAAGGCCCCCGTAGGCGAGGTGGTAGCGTGCTAGCCTTTAAACGTGGGTTCGTGGGTTCGATTCCTACCAGAACCCTTGGTTTTTCGCTACAACGAGACAACGGTCATTGTTATCAGTTCTCGGTTAGGTTGAAATTTTTTAAAATGAGTTTGTAAATAAATAGAAAGAATAAATAAAAAATAATTGATAATATGATCAAAACTATTATATATTACAAGTAGAATCTTCGAATTATAAATGGAATCTACAAATTACAAATCAAATCATCGATTTACAAGTAGAATTTTCAAATTACAATTGATCTTTTACAAATTACATTTGTAAATGGTGTAGATGATCGATTGTAATTAATAAATTCCATTTGTAATCCGAAGATTCATTAAGAAACTCTATACTTCAATTGAAATTCAATAATTTTAATTGTAATTCCCAAATACACATTTTGTGTAGCATACATTGCGGCCAATCCGTATCAACATATATTTAACGAGAAACATACAATTTTAAACTTGTGTTGGAATTAGGTGTGCGTTTTAGTGCGTACAAATGTTTGTACACTTGTGCCAATATGTTCGTACGCATGCCCTTTTGTTTGGAAGGAGACGAAGACCATTGGGCGTACATGTCTAAAACCATTAACATTCTTGTCATCATACATACCACTAATCCAACATAAAATACATTTATAAACTCCCTTTTTAAAAATTGTTGGCACATAAACTATTTTTAGCCCAACTAAAACTTAAATGGCAATTTGTGTCGTCTTTTTATAGGGACAACAAATAAAAGTAGAGAAAAACAAGTAAAAATTTTTAATTCGGCCTTGTCGAATGTAGTGATACCCTTCACAATATAAAAAAGATTATTTGAAAACAAACATTTTTGAAAAATAAGTGATTATTGAAAATTTTTTGCAAAAAATTATTTTTTTACTTGTTTTAAACCATTCGGTATTAAATTCTGTTCACATACGTCAACCAGCTGCCAAATAAAAGCAATTTGCATGTTAAGGTTATGTTGGATGAACCAACATTTTTGAAGTGTCCTTACATTTTCGTTCATAACTTTTGAAACGCTAAACCAATATAGCTCAAATGTAATACCAAACTTCTTAGGGCAACAAGAAGTAAATATGTTAAGTTTCAATCATATCCGTGTAATATTTTGGCGGTGATCGCCATTTCAACAGACAACAGACAACGCTATAATGTCTTGGAATTGATCACTGTTGAAAAATATAAATACTCACCGATATTTTGAGAGTTACAAACGGAATGACAAACTTTTATACCACTCGTTTTAAGTGGAGGGTATAAAAACAGGAGATGAGTAGTAACTAGCTGAAGATGAACATCAAAAAGAAGAAAAAAAAAAAAAAACTGATGGTGTTATATGCTGCTTGTTGTAGTTAGTTTAGTGGCTGGCTGATGATGGTATTTCTGTGGCTTTCGACGAATTAAGTTATGTTTAAACGCATCAAATAACACGCTAAAAATAATCATTTACAAAGGTTCAATGGGTATGTGGAAAAGAGAGGGAGAGTAAAATGGATAAACTAACAAGGAAAGTCTTCTTAGGGTTTCTTAACGATTTAACGACGAATGCCCAAATACAAATGAACTCGTCGTTTCCCTTTTCTTTGTATATGACTTTCGAGTCGCCCGTGAGTTTGGGGTCCTGTGCACGTGGCCCGTTTGACCTAATGGTTTTACAGGTATAACATTTGTGGACAAAAGCTAAAAATAACGGATTCCCCTCCTTTACATATAATTATATTTTTTTCAGATTTCAGTTGGGCCCGTTTTGATAATATGCAGCCATGTTTGGTAATTAAAGAGATTACCAGGGATGCCGTCCTTGTTAGTTTACATTAGTAAGGTACTTATTTTTGAACTAAGGATTCTCTACACAAATGTTTCAGAATATGAAAATGTTTCCGTACATGAAATGACTTATAATTGAATAATTTTGTATACGAATATTGCCTTAAAATCTAAGATTTTGATGGTATATATAAGTTTATCATTTCGTGTGTAACTAATCGAAATATCGGTTTAGGACCTCTTAATATATATACATTATTGATCAGTGATCGATTTTAAGACATTCTAGCGATGTCCGTCTGCCTGTCCGTCTGTGGAAATGGTGATCACGGCTTAACTATCAAACAGATATAACTAATACTTAGCATATTTACTTGCTGTTGCCCTAAGCAGTTTGGTATTGCATTTGAGCGAAATCGGTTCAGCGCACACAGGGCTAGCCAGATCGATTTCCGGCCAAAAGTCCTTATATTTAATTTCTCAAAAAATATCTATACCAATCTGTTGGACATATATAGGAGCTAGTTTCCTGAACTTATCTTGTTAGTGGAGATACTTTTTTATTTTTTTTTACACATTTCTGTTGCTAATGATCAACTTTTGATTTGTAGGGTTCACCCTTATATATTAGCCTTTGTAACGAAAATAATATGGAAAAATATAACTCATTTTCCTGACAGCAATTTGCGTTTTTGTGAAAATAAATATGATTTTTTAGTTATTTACTTCGCGCCGAAAAAATCCTCAGCGATCCTCAGTTCGATACAATCGGTCTATATTTTTTATTATATAGAATGGATCCATATCTTTCAAAAAAAGTTGCCCAAACTTGCTCGAAATGATAAACGGCAACATTACAGCTATATACATATGTAGTGGTCCGAGATTTGTTTAACCCATTACTGCCTGCCCATAGATCGGCTCGTACGATTTTGATGAAATTTTGACATGTGTACCTGGAAGACCACAGAAGTTGCTAGAAAAAATAAAAAAAAAATTACCTCAGCTCCGACCTGAGATATGACATGGGTATTAGGCCGTGTAATTTTTTACTTTTATTTTTTGTTTGAGCTGAAAGGGGTCTAAAAAGTTTCTATTGGGTGTCAAAATAACTCCAATAAATTTTCGTGAAAACCAAAATTGTCCTTACCCCCCCGCATCACGTTTTAGGTGCACTTTTCCTGAGTATTTTCGATTAAGAAAAATCTTCGATTTTTGTCAGTGAAAAACAAAAGTTAAACAAAACAAAACAAAAAAAAATCTTGTTAAATGTTCTCATTTAGCCCAATCTCTTCTCTTTTTTATGAAAAAAGAATTAGCCCGATATCTTCCATCTAGCCCGCGCTAAATTTTTTTAAGTATCAACACTTTTTTGGGTATTTAAATACCCATTAGGCAGGAATGGGTTAAAAAAAAATTATTTAACCCAAAATACGGCTTGATTAGTTTTTTTATCGTCAGAGAGTGCCTCAGGTGTAAAAAAAAAAATTATCTACATTTCGAGTTTTTTTGTAGAATAATGGAAAATATTAGTTACACCATTTCCAATTAAATTCAAAGATTTTTTATTGAATTTCCAAAATAAAGAAAAAAAAAGTGAATAATTTGTCGTCACCATTTCCATTTTCTGAAACTAAGTAAGTCTTTAACACCATTTCCATATTTATATCAATAATAAAAAAAATATATATAAAAATTATGTGCGTAGATTTAACTTCAGACACTCTTAAAACTAATTTTTAGTTACAAACAAAGACAAAGTTAAAAAATCTAGCTGCATATTGTTTCCGCCATATTGAATTTTATCAGTTCGATTTTAAGATAACAGACCCGAAAATTTACTAGGCCACACTTTCAGCTACCTTCAACAAAGAAAAGGAATATAAATAATTTTTAATTACACTCAAAAAAATAAAACTGTAAAGTTAACAAATTTTTTTTTGTTAACTCGAGTTTACTGGCTTTTTAGCAAATTTTTAGTTAAAATCAGCATTTTAACTACTTTTTCGAGTTAAGTTCAATTTACGGAAATGCTAGTTTTGAACAAAATTTTAATTATTTTTTTTTTGTTGAATTTTAAACTGAGTTTACAAATTTTTACTAATTAATTTGTTGATTTCTCGTAACATAACATACAGTGGGCGACAATACATTGGAAACTTTTTTATAGTAGATGAAATTTGTTAAGGACAAAGTTAACAATACTAAACGTCCCAGCAAAACTTTGGTAATGGGTAGTGATTATATAACACATTACCAGGTAATGCATATAACTTATTTGTAGCATTATTTTATGATGTCTTACCAAACATTTGTTCCACAACGTATTATTTTCAAGTGAAAAATAATGCATTACTAATAATTTGCTACGTAATGCATGATTATTGGAAAAAATGTATCATGGATGACTTATATTTGGTTACATTATGTATTATTTGAAAGTTTGAAATAATGTATTATTTATAATTGGATTCATAATGCATTACAATAACATAAAAAATAATTATTTTATAAAAAAATGCATAAATTTAAACTAGAGATGGGCTCACGACAGGAAATTTCTAACGACACACACTCACGAGCATATTTTATCTACCTACACTCACTTGATTAATTTAATACAAAATTACTTTTTCACTACTCGTAACCTTATATATTATCTTCTTGTATGCTATATTATTTCATTTCTGGTAACCTATAAAATATCATATATTTTACACCTTACTCATATTCTTCGTTATAAATTTATGACTTATTTTTTACCTTACTGGTATTCTTTGTGATAATGTGTATGCATTACTTTGAGTCTCATCGCCTGTTAAAATCATCCATGCTGCAATGTATAAAATTAGAGATCCTATACCTTATTTTATACCTTATTTGGTAATCTAAGTTTTGCTGGGGTTGTAATTATCAAACAATTATTATAAAAAAATGTAATGTAGGTAATTTATCAAGCTTTAATTTAAGCTTAATAGATTGGGAAAATAATGAATGTGTTACGAGGGTCGATGTGGAAAATGAAAAAAATTATAGACATTTTTCAGAACATTTTTAAAAAATATTTCCAAGTCGATTTTTTCCAAGTTAAATCATTAGAAATTTAAAAAAAAGTCCAATAGTTTTTATTCAGTGATCAAATAATTTTTCGAACAACCCAAACATACAGTGGAGTTTTTTAAGTACACCCAAAAAAAAAACGTGGGTATTCAATACTAAAAATTTAACTAATTTTAGTCCAAAAGGACCTAGTGCAGAAATTGGTAACCAATACTAAAATTTTTAACTAACATTAGTCAAAACCAGTAAAAATTACTAATGTTAGTACCTTGAAGATACTAAAATTAGTAACCAATTAGTAGATTTTGGTACAATATCACTTACTAAACCTTTTACTGTAGAATTATTTTGAGTGTACAGTAGCAAAAATCCACATTTTTTGACCTCCAATTCTTTTGACCACCAATTTTTTATAAACAAAGAAAAGATGTTATTGTTTATTAATTTTAGTACACTTAAGTATATGCTAAGGATATATTGAGATAATTTTAATTTCTCTGTGTTAACAAAAAATTGGTGGTCAAAAGAATTGGAGGTCAAAAAATGTGGATTTTTGCTACTGCACTTAAAAAATTCCACTGTTTGTTTGGGTTGTTGCAAAAATTATTTGATCACTGAATAAAAACTATTTGACCTTTTTTTAAATTTCTAATGTTTTAACTTGGAAAAAGTCGACTCGGAAATATTTTTTAAAAATGTTCTGAAAAATGTCTTTAAATTTTTTCATTTTCCACATCGACCCTCGTAACACATTCATTATTTTCCCAATCTGGACGCTATTAAGCTTAAATTAAAGCTTGATAAATTACCTACATTACATTTTTTATAATACTTGTTTGATAATTATAACGTTTAGTTTGGCTAACTTTGCTTTTAACAAATTTCATCTACTATAAAAAAGTTTCCAATGTATTGTCGCCCACTGTATTTGTTAAGTGAAAATTTTTTATATATTTCTTGTGTAGCCTCCTATGCAAATCTCATAAGTTCTACTTAATGCTGTGAAAAAAAAAAGAAAAAAATAAGTGAAGTGTTAGTGTTTAAAACCAATATTTAACAAACTTACAATTTTTTACAAAAAAGTAACAAAAAGTTTAGCTGAATTCAACTAATTTTTTTTGTTAATATGTACATAAAAATGTTAAAAAATTTTCAGCTGAATTTTTTTGTTAACGTTACGGCTTTTTTTGCTACATTCATTCTACAAAAAGTTAGCTAAATATTTTTAGTTAAATTAACTAGAAATTTAGTAGGTTCAAAATCAGGTGCTTTTTTAGTTAAATTTAACTAAATTTTTTGCTAACTTTACAGTTTTTTTTTGAGTACAAACTTTAATAAGCATGTTTTGTTTTTCAAAATTCACGCCAGTAATTCTGATTCAGTAACTTCAAGACCGCCTTAAAACAAAAATTTGAGTTAAATCGGACAATTATTAAAAAAATTTGTCCGCCACATTGGATGTGATTTTTTCAGTTTTAGTTAAATTTTGAAATCAGCGACCCCGAAATTCTCTAGAAGCACATTTTCAGCCGAATCCAACAACGATAAAGACTTTTGGCCGGAGTTGGATCAATCTTTAAACTTTAAGAAGCATATTTAGTCCGCCATTTTGTTTTTCAAAATTCGGAGTAACAATTCTTATTCAGTTACTCCAAGACCCGCATAGAACAAAATTTGAGTTCAATCGTAAAATTTAAAAAAAAAACTTGTCCGCCATATTGGAGCCATTTTGATTTTTTCGTTTCTAGCTAAATTTTGAAATCAGCGACCTCGAATTCCTCTAGAAGCACATTTTCAGATGGATCCAACAACGATAAAGACTTTTGGCCGGAATTGGATCATGCTGGCCCTGTGTGCAGCGGTTCAAAAGTTATGAAAGCAAATGAAAAGACACCTCTATAATTTTGGTTCATTCATATAACCTAAAAATACAAAATGCTTTAATTTTGCTGCTGTTTGACACATGTGAACAGAAGTGATCACCGAATGGTATTTAAACAAGTACAAACATATTTTTTTACAAAAAACAAAATTTTGCTGAATTTTTTTTTGCAAATACACTTTTTTGCATTGTGAACGGTATTAATACATTCGGCAAAAATGTTTCATGTTAAAAGTGTTTCTAAGAAAAATGTCTTAAAATAATTTTTTTTTTATTAGAAAATTTCTCAGTGTCCGAAAACTTTTTTTATGCGAAGACCTCTTTAGAATCAGAGACTTTCTGTACAAGAAATGTTGAGAATCTGATATTTTTTTTAAATTAATAATTTCAAAGAGTTTTTCCATACGAAAAATATTTTATTATTTGAAAATGTTTTCATACAAAATATCTAAGAATATGAAAATTTTTAGAGAAATATCCCAAAATATGCGAGAAAAAAAATGTATATAGGAAACTAGATGATTTGTTGATTTCTAAATTCTCAGTGTGTTTTGAATTTTATAATTACACTCGTTTCCCGTTGCTAAATGGTTTTCACTGAATCCAGAATAGTCTTCTCAGATCTTTTACAGCTATATTTTTGGTTAATTCGAAAAGCGAGGAAATTTTAATAAAATTTTTTTCTTTAATATTAATATTTACTATTATATGACCTACTGGTAATTTTTGAATAAGATTTTAGGACGAATTATTTTTATTCTAGTAAGTTTTAAACAATATTTGAACTAAATGTCTCCTTTCTTTTTATATTTTTTTTTTTATAAAACTTACATTGTTACGCGATACTATGAAGATGAGTGAGGATCAGATCATACTGGCATAAAATGATGATGTGGATGATCATCACCATGACAATGATGAAAATGAGTACAACTTACAATTAGTTGTTTATTTGCAGTTAAAACAAATACAATCTACTTAAGTGTAACTTCGTTGACGTCCTTTGTGGTTGCATTGAAAGTGAAGGTTGGCTGGCATTGTCTTTCTGCAACTACTACCCTGTTTTTTTTTTCTTGAGTAAACCCATTGTAAATCCTTTGGTTATGGATTTTTTTGTATTTTTTTCATCATTTTGCTCTATGGTGATACATTTTTATATTGTTGTTAATTGATACGGTTTTTTTGGTATAACATACTTTAAGCCATTTACTGATGTGAGTTCATAACGATCGTAAGGTAGAACAGCTTAGCACCACATCATCTGTAACATTAATATCAATATATTTTTAAACTTATTGTAAAATAAGACAAGGTAATGTTGATGGTAAAAAAGGTTGTTGTTGTTAAAAAAAAAAGTTGATGTTACAAAAGAAGTTGATGTTAAAATAAGTTCAGAAAAAAATGTTCATGTTGTTATGTGACGAATACTAATTTGTTTTGGAGTTTAAAATTGTTTTTTGTGTGTTATTTGTTTTGATGAAATAAAACAAAGGCGGGCAGACAAACCGACCAACCGACCTACCGTCCGTCAAGTGTTAGTAAGTTGAGATATAAAATATCTGTATAATTTGTCTGCCACATCCTTAAAATGACAATAGCATGTCATTGAGATGCATTCCAGGAACATGGTGATAATAGAATATGTTTTTTTTTTTCAAAGAGGGTGGTATAAATTTAGTTTACTTACAAATCATTGTCTGTTATTTTTAGTTAAAAATTGGGTTTTGATTTCAAAATATTTAATGGCATGGTATTTATTTATTGTTTTAAAAATTAAACTAAATCAAAATAATTTAAAAAATCGAACAAATTGGATAAGCAAACAATTACACACTATTCGTATGCTTAATAGCGAAAAAAACCGTTTTTAGGGAACATTACATCATTGAAAGACAATTGGTGCGCAAAGTGTTAAGGCGACTGACCAAATGAGTTTACACTCAAAAAAATACGTTAGTAGATTTACAAATTTTTTTTTTTTGCTAATGACAGTTAGCTAACTTTTAGCAAATTTTTAGTTGAGATCAGCATGTTAGCAAAAAATTCTTGTAAACTTCATTTAGCACATTAGCAATTTTAAACAAACTTTGAACTAATTTCTTTTGCTAAATTTGAAATTGAGTTGACAACATTTTTACAAGATTTTTTGCTAACATTAGCAAAAATAAATGGTAAATTTTTTTTTATTTTCAGAAAACTTAAAATGGCGCTATCTCGGAAACTGAGCCAGATAGAGCAAAATGGAGGCCATTTTTGGTTCTCGGTCTCTCCACAGTATCGTCGGTCCTCTTCACATGTATGGACCCTAATGGGTCCTAACTTTGGATCCAAAAAAGTTAACATTCCCGAAAATTTTAAAATGCTCATATCTCGGTAAATATTGCCGACACAACAAAAAGTCCAAAAGAATTTTTGTAGCTCTTAACACGTAGAACAATACCGCAAAATAGCCAAAAGCTCTCCGACCCCAGTGGTCCCCTAAAATCACGTATCTCCAAAACTAAGCAAGGTAAAGCGAAACGGACACAAATTTTGGATCAAAAACTATGACGATTTTTAAGGAACCCAACTAGGTCTAGGCCCATCGGGGTCTGGACTTATTGGGTCTGAACCCAATGGGGTCCTCAAATGTGTATGAACTAAGTTCAAAAAAAAAAAAAAAAATCAATTAACTAATTATTGGCAAAACATTTTTGCTAACTTTAGCAAAAAAATTGTGGGTTCAAAATCAGCAAATTTTCTTGTAGGTTTACAAGCTTTTTTTGCAAACATTACAGTTTTTTTTTTGAGTGTAGCATCCTAAAGAGCAATGCTTGAGCTTTACCCTCGACTTATTTTTAAGTCGCTATCACATCGGGTTCATCCGCAATGAGGTGTAAAAAATACGATTTTTTAGAACTTTGACCTCAATTTGAAAGAAAAGTTTGGATATCAGATTTGTGATCACTTAATAATATCAATTAACTGTATAGGGTCGGGTTCCAGTCACATCAATTTTTTTTTTTAAAATGTTCAGTAGTGTTTTTTATAACTGTGATGTTTGCCTCTAGATTTTAATGAAACTCACTTTGTTGTCTTTTAATATAAATAAAAAAACTTGTTAATTTGCAACGATTTATATTTCAAAACACGTATTTTTTAAATATGCTTGTCTACCACGCGTAATAATAATTCCCCCCCCCCCCCCAAACCAAATTTCAAAAAGAAAAAAAAGAGAAATAAAGAGAGAAAAACAGAAAGAAAAAGAAGAAAAAAAGAAAGAAGGAAATTTTCCGAAGGAAAAAAAATTCGAAATCTAAAAATTTTTCATACAAAAAAATCTGAAAATTTTAATAATTTTTAAACTATTTAAAGGTAAAACATGAATTAATCTGAAAATTTTCTCCGAAAAAATATCTGTCAATCTTATTATGAATTTTGGCATAAAAAAAATTACTTAGAATATGTTTTTTTTTTGTTTTTTGTTCACATAAAAAAGTCTTAGAATCTGAGACTTTTTTATGTGAAAATGGTCTCAAAACTTATTTATTTTAAAGGAAAAAGATCTCAGAATTTCTGAATTTGAGAGCTATTTTAAGGAAAAAGGTCTAAGAATCTGAGTCTTTTTTAAAAAGAAAAAGTCTCAAAGTCTGAGACTTTTTATTGTTGAAAAATAGTCACAGAAGATGAAACTTACTGAATTGGAAGAAGGTCGCAGAATCTGAGACTTTTTCTATGGGAAAAAGGTCTTAGAATCTAAGACTTTTTTTATAGTAATAAGGTCTCAGAATCTCAGAAAAATGTCTCAGCATCTCAATTTTTTTCTATAGGAAACAGGTCTCAGAATCTATGACTTTTTCTACAGGAAAAAGATCTCAAAATCTGAGACGTTTTTTATAGAAAAAAAATTTCCGAATCTGGGGCTTTTTCTTCAGGAAAGGGTCACAGAATCTCAGACTTTTTCTATAAGAAAAGGGTCTTAGAATCTGAGAATTTTTCTACATGAAAATATTTCAGAATCTGATACTTTTTCTCAATGCAAAAGGTCTTACAATCTGTGACTTTTTATAAAGGAAAAATTTCTTAGAATCTGAGCCTTTTTCTATTGAAATAGGGTCTCAGAATCTGTCACTTCTTCTTTAGGGAAAAAGTGCCTGTATTTGAGTCTTTTTCTATATAAAAAAAAAGCTCTCAGAATCTGAGACTTTTTCTTTAGAAAAAATGTCCGAGAATCTGAGACTTTTTCTTTAGGAATAAGATCTCAGAATCTGAGACTTTTTCTTTAGGAAAAAAGTCTTAAGATATTTTTTATAGAAAAAAGGTCTCAGAATCTAATTTTTTTTTAATACGAAACAAATCTAATAAACAGAGACATCTCTATAGAAAAAATATCTTTAAAATATGAGACTTTTTCGATTGTAGAAGGTCTCAGAATCTGAGACTTTTTCTGTGGAAAAAAATTCTAAGAATCTGAAAATTTTTCTATACGAAAAAAGTCTCAGGTTCTGAGACTTTTTTGGTAAAGAAAAAGTCTTATATTCTGAGACATTTTCCCTATTAAAATTTTTTTTTTTACGAAAAATGTCTCAAAATCTGATATTTTCTATATAGGAAGAATTTCTTCCATTAAAAAATTCTCAGATTTAGATTCTTCGTATGCATACGAAAAATATACAATTTTCTTTAAAACAAATTAAAACAAATTGACCTTAACGAAATATGTTAATGAAAAACATACCTTCTTAGCAAGGTTGGCAATCGATACCCACCCAGAATAACGGTATTTGGTTATTGTACGGCAACCAATAAAGATATGGACATTTTTAAAAGCAATTATGAAAGTAGATGAAATTTCTGAATTTTTGATGTGTTACTTCGTGTTCGACCGGTTCATTTTCGTTATATAGGCCAATACCTTTAAAATACCGTTTCAAACGGTATTATAAAGGTATTGGCCTATATTTCGAATAGCAACTGGTACAAACACGAAGTAACGCATCAAAAATACTAGAAATTTAATCGACTTTCATAATTGCTTTTAAAAATGTTCATATCTTTATTGGTTTTGGTACAATAGCCAAATACCGTTATTCTGGGTGGGTATCGATTGCCAACCTTGCTTCTTAGGCAAAAACTAATAGATATGATGATTTTATAGCTTTCCCATCACTTTTTTTGTAAAACAACGTATCCCTTTTTCTGCTCGTCGACAAAGGTGAATTTATGATTTTTTTCAAAGTAAAAAAAATAAAAATTCACCGCCCCCCCCAAACCCAAAAGCTGTATCCGCCACTGCGTAAACATCTTTTCTATGAAATTTTTTGAGTTTAACGGTCCATATTACATAAAAAAAGCCAAATCCGAATACTTTAACCTGAGACGCCCTTTGCTCAAAGTTTTGGTTTTTTTCGAAAATTTTTACCAAGAACTCTTAATCAAAGGGCGCCATGGGTTAAAGTGTTCTGATTTAGCTCAAATTATATTTAAATAAAGTTTGTCCTAAGCTCTATAAAATAGTTAGTGGAAACAATTTTTTTTTTTTAAATTTCTGAAATGTAGAGAGAACTGTTATTTTTAGAAATGTTTTGACAAATTTCAAATGGCGATATCTTGAAAACCGCTTTACCGATTTCTTAAGTTTTTTGATATTCTTTTTCCAAAAATCTAAAATTTTGATCAGAGGTCGCCAGGGGTTAAAATAATTGTATTTTATTCATATTAAGTTCAAATGAAAGACTGTCTCAAGCTCTATGAACGGGCCAAGGGAAAGAAAATTTTTAGATTATTTTAAAAAATTTCTTGAGCGTAGTAATTTGAAGTTTGTAAAAAATCCCTATTTTTTACAAACTTCAAACACCGATATCTCGAAACCCCCTCACCGATATTTTATTATATTCATGTTTATGGCATCAAAATTAAAAAATAAGATATGTCGAAACTATTATCGCCTGGCGCCACAGGTTAGTTTAATCCGATTGGTCTCAAATTTCTACCACATAGGTTTTAGGTTTATGAGAGTAAAAGATATGTCCGGATGTTCAAAATCGAAAGAAACAATTTTTTGCCATACAAAAAAATGCCTGAATAACTGTCAATTGCTACATTTTTTATTATATTTTTTCATGATTGTATCTTAAGTCTTTTGTTTTTCTACCCTTTAACAATAGTTTGGGGGCTTACATACTTCGTTTCTTTGTGTAACGCATCGAAATATGTATCTGTCCGTCCGTCTGTGGAAAGCACCATAAGAGCTGAGAACCCCAAATTTTCACCTTGATTGTTTCTTAACTTTTGTTTATCGCATGAAACAGTTTTATGTTAAAAGAAGTACATACTGGTGTCTGTACGAAAGGAATAAGAGAAAAATATCACTACGAGTCTCTCAGTTTTTCCAGATAAATTCGAATTGTTCGCAAAAAAAGCAAAATAAATTTTGGTCTACCAAAGAAGTGTGAAATAAGTCGAAAAATGTATTAAGTCTACTTCTGAGATAAAAATATTAGGAAATGCCTGCAGTAAAATTTGATGGTGCGCCATGGTGGTTTTTTTCTAAGTATATGTTATCCTACTCCCATTTTTAGGTGCAATTTTTGTACTTTTTTCAAAAATTCTTGTAGAAAACCACTAAAGCTTGCGTTTAAAGGGTAAAAATGTTTTACAATCATTTTTGGGATTATATTTCACTAGGGGTTGTTAAATACAAATAGTTCATGCGACGTTAGCAAAATTAAATTGTTCGGTTTATTTTGCCTTTCTTTGTGAAAAACAATATTTTTTTTTGTCGTTTTTCGCGAAAACGTGATTTAGAAAAATTAAGAGTCCATGGGTACAAAAGTGTATCGGACAGTGGCTTAAGGACAACATTTTTTTTTTTTTTAATTCATTAAATTGTCCCTTATTTGGAAAACTTTGCTGTTTATAAGCTGAATTTATAAAAAAATTAAAACCAAATTTTCTATATCAGTTATCGAATGATTCGACATAGCCAATTATAGCATTCTAACTTGTTATTTAAAGAATTTGTTATAAAATATAAATTTTAATGGCTAATAGCATTTTCAATTCAACTGGTAGTTTCTTAGAAAAACCCATATAGAAAAATTCAATTTCTTTTTATTAAGATTTTTTGTGTTGTAATAATATCCGCAACTAACTAGAATAAGCTTCTTACAATTTTTTTATATATACATATGAGGCATTCCACACCAAATGTCCCGCTACTGAAAAACAAGTGTCCCGTAAATTTCTGAATAGGTTGTTTGGATAGCCCTATATGGAACTAAGAAAATTGCGTTTTTGGTTTTTCTATTTTTCAAAAACTGGGCGTAGAAGGCATGGTCAAATATTGGAAAAATTGTCAAATTTGTGACGAGTTGCCTTGATTAAATATTTATCACATTAAAACGGAATGCACCACAATCTTAAAAATTTTCATTCTTATATAGTTTTGTATGGGCTATCGAATAAATTTTTTTTCTATGGAAAATTTTCAGAACCCGTTTTAAAATTTACCATTTTTTGAAAAAATCAATTTATCAAAAATCCGGCCACTTTTTTTTATTTTTTTTTAATTTTTTTTTTAAGTTTAAATGTTTGTCCATCCACACAAAAAAAACAGAAAAACATTTTTCGTTTTTTTTCGAGAAAATCGCATTTGAATTTTAAATTTCATAACAATTTTGTAATTTGCTTGTATTTTCTTGTTTTAACGTTGCGAATGAGTAATATTAATTGCATGAATATTACTCATTCGCAACGTTTATACAAGAAAATACAAGCAAATTACAAAATTGTTATGAAATTTAAAATTCAAATGCGATTTTCTCGAAAAAAACGAAACATGTTTTCCTGATTTTTTTTTGTGTGGATGGACAAACATCTAAACTTAAAAAAAAAATTAAAAAAAAAGAAAAAAAAGTGTCAGGATTTTTGATAAATTGACTTTTTTAAAAAATGGAAGATTTCAGAACGGGTTCTGAAAATTTTCCAAAGAAAAAAATTTTATTCGATAGCCCATACAAAACTATATAAGAATGTAAATTTTTGAGATTGTGGTGCATTCCGTTTTAATGTGATAAATATTTAATCAAGGCAACTCGCCACAAATTTGACAATTTTTCCAATATTTGACCACCAATTTAAAAACAAAAAACGCAATTTTCTAAGTTCCATATAGGGCTATCCATACAAGCTATTCAGAAGTTTACGGTACACGTGTTTTTTTCGCTGGGCATTTGGTGTGGAATGCCTCATATATATATATTTTTTAAAAGCGACATTACAATTTAAGTATTCGATCAGACAGAAAAAAAAATTTAACACCTGCCGATCAAACTCTGCTGGATATTATATGATTATACGTGGGCTGATTAATAACACAGTAATACGAAATCGAACTCTATGAATCGAAATTGGACAAATATAGGAAATTAATTTCTGGACATATAATAGATATGTACTACTTTGGGGTCCCCTGGTTGTGCTCTTATTGGGGATGTGGGGTCCAGCGTCCAAACTTAAGCTCGACATTACGTTAGCTATAGCCGGTATGAATTTCGCTTACTGAATAGCCAAATTATAAAAAATTCCACTGTGCACCGTTGCGTATGATTGTTATTTAAAGACAATTACAAAATTAAGTATACGCCATTTTTTCACACATTTTTTAAGTAACAACACTTAAAAAATGCCCAACCACGCACAGTTGGGTATGATTGTTATTTAAAGGCATTTACAAAATTCAGTATACGCCACTTATACAGTTTTCAAGTAATAATTATTATAATTATTATAAAAGCTCGCCAACTTCAAAAAGCGTGTAAAAAAAATCTAGCACTGAACTAAAAAAAACCTTGAGGGTTTTGTTATGGAAAATGTCAACTTTGGTTTCATACCATTCCGATTTTGGTTGTTGCACTGTGTAATTAAACAAAATATAAACTTGAAACTACCCAGACAGAAAAATACAATCATCAAAGCGTTTTAAAAGTACTCAACATGGTGGTACAAGTGTTTCCAAAACATCATGGTTTTTGCTTTTAGAGTGCTCTCAAAACGTCCGAATGATAACGTCGTTAAACGCTCATATGTTTGTTTTTTAAAGCGCTCTAAAAGCATTCGGAAGACAACAAATTAGGTGGTTTAAAGATGCTTTATGCTAATTTTATTTGAAATTGTAGATTTTTTAAATTAAATTTTTTATATATTTTCTTACAATAGAGTAAAATAGAGTACATTATGGGTGGAAGATATAACACACTTTTTTAATTCGTATAAAGGTGCTGTAAAAGCACTTTTGGGTTGGTTAAACAAAGCGTCTTCAGAGCGTTTGGAAAATAGTACTTTGAAAGTGCTTTATTTTTTGTACCATCATCAATTTCTGCATGGGTAATATCAAGGCTTTTATTTTGTACTTTATTTTGTCTACTTATGAATTAACCCACGTTTAAAGTTAAACAAACATATACCAAATAGTGTTTAGGTTTTCTATATGAAAAATATACGTATCTAACTAAAAAATTTATAAAAGTTTACATAAATTAGACATTATGGATGCTGCTGCTGCTTCTTGTTTATAGAAACATATTTAAGCCCTAAGGATGTCATTGGAATAAAATGTTAATAAATGTTTCCTTTACTTTAATCATTGTAAATTGACAAGATTTAAAAATACAAAAAACACAAAACTAAGAAGGAAAACTTACAATGGTTTGTTCTTAATCATGTTTCGTTGCCTTTTTTTGTTGTTCTTTAATTAAAATGATTTCTATCTGGTTTATTCTTTAAGTTAATATTTTGTTATTATTTCGAGATAGAACTGTGTTGATAGCGATCATACTTAAATAGTTACTTGTATTAAATAAGGAAATAAAAATAAGACTATAATTTTTATGATTAACTTCATGAGAATATTTTTTTGATTTTATGGCATTTCAGTAACTAATTTAATAGAAAAAATAAGAAAAAAACTACCGGAGGTGGAAGAATGGCATTATAATGACGAACACTTGCTTGCAACTGAAACCTATATTTAAATATTTTAAGATTTTCCCTCAATGATAGGAAGAATAAACCCAGTCAACAATTTTATGTGTTAATGATTTTCATTTGCAAAAAAGCTTTTGAGATGGAATATACTCGCTCGAAAACAGAAAGAACATATCGTGTTAAAATGTTTTGTTGTTCTAATTCAAATGAACAACAAAACATTCCATTTCAAATGTTGTGAAAATTGTTTATTGGGTGTTTGATGAAGCCTAATACTTACTTATATAAAGTTTTTTAATGTTTAAGATGCAATGACAGAACTTTCAAGCCTTTGTCTAGAATTTTATATATAACATACAAACACGATCATTATGATGACAACTTTAATGAAGTATTATGACAGAATGAACAAAAAGTTATACAAGTTCAAAGACAATGAGCATAGTATATTAATATCGTATGCATCTGATGCCTTAATTATTTTAAAGTTGAAATTGGAGAAAAGAAAATTCCTTTAGATTGAAGTTTATTACCCTTATACAGTGGGTTGACGGGGATTAAATAAATATTATTTTGCCTGGGTTTGTACCTGCGAATCACATCAATATAGAATCGAGTTTTTCACTTTTTAATCGAATATATCTTTGTAACGAATAAAAGGAAAAATATAAAAAAATGCACTGATAGAGACTATTATCTAGCTAATAATGCCAAATAATAACAATTATCAAAAGACTGAAAGAAGTCCTTTAAAAAATATTTTTCGACAACTTGTTAAAAAATTACTACACTCAAAAAAAAAAAAAACTGTAAAGTTAGCAAAAAAAGCTTGTAATCCTACAAGAAAATTTACTGATTTTGAACCCACAATTTTTTTGGTAAAGTTAGCAAAAACGTTTTGCTAAAAATTAGTTAACTGAAATTTTTTTTATTTCAACTTAGTTCATACACATTTGAGGACCCCATTGGGTTCGGATCCGATAGGTCCAGACCCCAATGGGCCTAGACCTACTTGGGTTCTTTAAAAATCGTCATAGTTTTTAATCCAAAATTAGTGTCCGTTTCGCTCTGCCTTGCTTAGTTTTTGAGATACGTTATTTTAGGGGACCACCGGGGTTTTGAGAGTTACAAAACTCGATAACTTCAAAAATATTACTCGGAGAGCGGTCTTATTCTACGTGCTGAGAGCTACAAAAATGCTTTTGGACTTTTTGTTGTGTCGGCAATATTTACGGAGATATGAGCATTTAAAAATTTTCGGGAATGCTAACTTTTTTGGATCCAAAGTTAGGACCCATTAGGTTCCACACATGTGAAGAGGACCGGCGATATTATGCCCGAGAACCAAAAATGGCCTCCATTTTGCACTATCTGGCTTAGTTTCCGAGATAGCGCCATTTTAAGTTTTCTGAAAATAAAAAAAAATTTACCATTTATTTTTGCTAATATTAGCAAAAAATCTTGTAAAAATGTTGTCAACTCAATTTCAAATTTAGCAAAAGAAATTAGTTCAAAGTTTGTTTAAAATTGCTAATGTGCTAAATGAAGTTTACAATAATTTTTTGCTAACATGCTAATCTCAACTAAAAATTTGCTAAAAGTTAGCTAACTAGCGTTAGCAAAAAAAATTAGTAAATATACTAACGTATTTTTTTGAGTGTAGCTTTTTATGAATCACTTGAATAAGGAATTTGGAAATACAGACCAAGTAAGACTTGAATCCAATTTGTTATAGATAGCAATTCCATAAACAATAAAAACACAACAGTTTTGTTTCCAATTTCAATAAAAATGAGACTCACAACTGCTCTTAGTTCTTCCGAAAAGAAAAAAGTACTATATTTAAAGTCCAAAGTGTTAAAGGCCGTTGAAATCGCGAAAATAATAGAGAGGGGCAAACATATTGAATGCAATTATTTAAATAACATTAAGAACTATAGAAAGAACACGAATGGGCGAACTAAAATGGCAACAACAGAACGAAATCGACAAAAATTTTAAGAATTTCCTCGAATTCCACTTTGACAGGTTGAAAAATCTCAAAGAAAGTTGTAATTTCGTGGGTATTTGTACAGTCGATCACGATTAAAAATTAAATGAGTTCACAGCCTGTTGAAAATTGCAAAAAAGCCACCCCTTAATTCCAAACTTAAGACGCATCGATGGTGACGTAAGGTGATGTCACAGTAGAATAGCGCACCCCATACCATAACAACACCTTCTATGATCTGTCTGCTATGCAAAAACTGTTTTTATAGTCTCAAATCACTGAAAATAATTGTATCCGTCTAATGCAATGGTACTATTTTTTTTTCGTCGGAATAAATTACTTAAAAAAAATTCTCAGACCGTGTCATTGTATTCCGGCCGAGATTAAGGCGCTGCTAACTACGTTTGGCATTCAGCGATTAATTTTTGCATAATTTTCGACGAGCTATGAACTCACTGGACTTTTAAACGCGAAGGACCTTACAAATACTCACATTAACGCAACTTTCTTTGAGAATTTTGAAAGATGTCGGCGTAGAATTTGGGGAAATTCTTAAAATTTTTGTCGATCTCTTTCTGTTGTTGCCATTTTAGTTCGCCCATTCATGTTTTTTCCATAGTTCTGAATGTTATTTAGATAATTGCATACAGCAGTTCTTCCCCTCTCTATTATTTCCGCGTTTTTAATGGCCTTTAACACTTTGGACTTCAAAGTCAGTACTTTTTCCTTTTCGGAAGAGCTAAGAGCTTTGTGAGCCCCATTTTTATTGAAATTCGAAACAAAACTGTTTTGTTTTTATTGTTTAAGGGATTGCTATTCATTACAAATTGGATTCAGGTCCTACTGGGTCTGTATTCCAAAATGCCTTATTCAAGTGATTCAAAAAAAACTTGTGATTTTTTAACAAGTTACGGAAAAATATTTTTTTAAGGACTTTTTGCAGTCTTTTGATATTGTTATTATTTGACATTATTAGCTAGATAATGGTTTTTATCAGTGTATTTTTTATATTTTTCCGCTTATTCGATACAAAGATATTTTCGATTAAAAAGTGAAAAACTCGATTCCTTATTGATGTGATTCGCAGTGTATGTTAGAAACTACTTATCTGATTTCAAAAATGCTTTGACCAATACTAAGAATGTTTCTTGAGTGTGGGTTAGAGTGTCCCTTATTTTGGAAATGTTGGAAATCTTGAGACGGTACCCGCTCATTTTTTTCCTTTTGACTTAAAAATAACTCAGGAAAAATTTTACGCCCCTAGGACCACGCCTTCCCTACGCGACGGGCCCTTAAAGAGCGGGGCCTAAAAAATCATTTTTCCATACAAACCAAAAAATTTTTTTTTTGATTTTTAATTTTTTTGTTATTATTTATTATATTACTTGGTTTGCTTATTCACAACAAAAAATTTGATTTTGGTGGGATAAGTCTTTCAGCGCTAAAAAATTTTTCGCAAAAAAAAATTTTGAGCCGCCGGGGTCCTACAGTAAAAAATTTTTAAAAAATATTTTTTTTTAGTTTTGACCAGCAACGGTTTTAGCTGCTATGTTGCTTTAAATGATATATATTCATAAAAAAATATTTTTTGTATCTGTGACATCTTAATCGTGTTCTAAAAAAGGGTAAAAAATGCATTGATGATTTTTTTCGATACACGATAAAAATGTCACAAATATGAATAATATTTTTTTTGGAATATATATCATTAAAAACAACATAAAAACTAAAACCATTGCTTTTCAAAACTAAAAAAAAATATTTTTTAAAAATTTTTTACCGTAGGATTCCTACGGCTCAAAATTTTTTTTTTCGAAAAAGATAAAGATGTCACAGATATGAATAATTTTTTTTTTGGAATATATATCATTTAAAGCAACATAGCAACTAAAACCGTTGCTGGTCAAAACTAAAAAAAAATATTTTTTAAAAATTTTTTACTGTAGGACCCCGGCCGCCCAAATTTTTTTTTTGCGAAAAATTTTTTAGCGCTGAAAGACTTATCCCTCCAAAATCAAATTTTTTGTCGTGAATAAGCAAACCAAGTAATATAATAATTAATAACAAAAAAATTAAAAATAAAAAAAAATTTTTTTTGGTTTGTATGGAAAAATGATTTTTTAGGCCCCGCTCTTTAAGGCCCCGTCGCGTAGGGAAGGCGTGGTCCTAGGGGCGTAAAATTTTTCCTGAGTTATTTTTAAGTCAAAAGGAAAAAAATGAGCGGGTACCGTCTCAAGATTTCCAACATTTCCAAAATAAGGGACACTCTAGTGTGGGTATATGCTAGGTTTCAACGACCACGCCCACTTTTGGTCAAAAAATGTAGAATTTAAAATTTTTCGAAACTACTCATTCGAATCCGATATTCTGAATGGACTTTATGGGAGACATAATGCCAAAATAAAAAAAAAATCCTCGAAACAACTCATGCAAGTTGTTTTTCCACTGTTTTAATAATTTTTTCATAAAAAGTAGGCATTTCCGAAAATTTACAAATGCTTATATCTTAGTAGGTTAGGTTGGATGGGCGCTCGCCATTTGATGAATTCACTCAGAGGCCATAAGGGCCATTGTGATTCCCTTAATTATATTTCCCTACTCCCCCTCTGATACAAAGTTCTACTTTTTAAACCACCCCGTTTCCCTGAGGTATTCCGCTAGAGACGTCATTGAGACACCGCTTAGGCAATCCAGGTCATCGAAAAATCTTTGCCCCAAATGCTTAAGGCGGCTCCTCATTAGGGCCGGACATTCGCATAGCAAGTGCTTCACTGACTCCTCTTTCTCCACTTCCCCACAGCTTCTACAATAGTCCCTATCAGAAATTCCCATATGCACGGCCATTTGGCCAGTGTCCTGTAAGTACTCCTACTAATAGGCTAACCATCCGATTGCCAAAAGTAAGAATACTTTTTGTCCTCTTAGGATTCGGCAGTGGCTATGTGATTCTTGATATCCTGCACGTAGTCAGTGATATCCACCTATCCTTCATCATATTTTCGGATATCCTATCAATTTTGTTCATCAATTCCACTATAGGAACCGAGACGTCAGGTTCTAAACGTTCCCCCACCGATTCAGAGACATTCCTCGCATATTCATCAGCCAATTCGTTCCCAGCCACCCCACTATGGCCTGGGACAAAGATTAGCTTGATCGTGTGCTGACTGACTGCTGCCGACGAAGAGATTGTATACAATTCCTAACTATTCCCGATTTTATAGTATTTAACTCTAAGACCTTCAGAGCTGCGAGACTATCCACGAAAATGTTAATGACGCAAGGACGAAGGTCCCTTGTCATAACCATTTGCGCGGCTTTATCAATTGCAAGCACCTCAGCCTGAAAAACACTACACTTATCCGGAAGTCTCAATGAGACCACGAACCCGTACCCATCTCCATCTTTGATCCGTCCGTAAAGATTGAGATCGCATTCTCTGTAATAACAGAGTTTTGACTGGGCTTCCCTAGTCGGTATTTGGACTTCGAAGGTTCTGTCAAAGTTCGTCTGTGGTGAGATATATTCGGTCCTCTGTTAATATAGTCGAGTGTCCCCAAGAGCGTTGCTTAAGCATTTGCGACTATATCTTGGTAAATATTGCCGACACAACAAATAGTCTAAAGAAATTTGTGTAGCTCTTAATACTTAGAACACTAGGGATCCCATTCGGGAAATCCCGATCCCGAAAATCCCGGGATTTTCGGGACTTATTATTTATAAATCTGCAAAATGACAAAATAAAAATGTTTGTAAATAAATTTGCGGATTAGCAACTGAGGTTCAGTTGATGCAACAAAAATTCCGGCGACATATTTATATCTAGGCTGTCATAGTTGAATATCGGCGGTCACAACTGAATTATATTGACAAAACTGATTTTTAATTAAAACTACTACAAAATTTAATTGTCACAGCCGAATTTAGTAGCAGGAACTGAATTTTGAGTTGATGCAACAAAAAAATTCAGTTGAAAATTTATTTCTCTGTACGGTTCAGTGGTGCTCTATTAGGGTATTTAAAAAAAGGCCAAAAATTATCCGTTGAGATGGAGATAGATAATTAATATATTCTAGAAAAAGTACTAACATTATCTAGATCAGCAGCAGATTTAAAACATTTTTTTTAACTTATCCCAAACGCTTTTGAAAACAAATTAAAAACTTCAGTGGGCCATAAAAAAATAACTGGAGCTAAGTGCTTAAACCACTTCAGAAGTTTTGGTATGTTAATGGCATACTTCTATTTTTTTTTGGTCTAAAAATACTAAATTCTGTTGCACAGTGTCATATTTTGTTTTTTTCAGCTATTTTATGTGCATGTTTACATAAAAATATGACAAATAAAAATATTTAAGTTTATGTTAATATTATTTTTTCTAATGTAGGAAATAAAAAATCCCGAAAATCCCCAAAAAAACCCGAAAATCCCGAAAAACCCGGGCTCCTTAAAAAATCCCGAAAATCCCGTGATACCGAAATTTCAATTTTCAAAATCCCGAATCCCGGGATTTTTCAAAGTTAATCCCGTTTGGCATCCCTAAACACCAACGCCATGGCGCGCCACCTCCAACATTTCTCATTTTAATAGTTTTTAAGTTATTCAGCTTTCAAGATTCTCAAGACCCTACTGGTCCCAAAGTCACCTATCTCAAAAACTATGTAATATAGAGCCACACGAACAAAAATGTTCAATTAAAAACTATGACGATACTTAAGAGTCCCAAATGAGGTTCGATCCCATAGGGGTCTGGCCCATATGGAAACTTCACCGAAGTTAATCAGTTAATTTTTCTATTTTTTAGTTAATTTTACGTTTGAGTTAAGTTGAATTTCTAAATTCTTAGCCAAAATCTTACAAGAAAATTAAAAAGTTCCACTGTATTATATTTTTTTCCTACAGCAATGATGATTTTAACATTTCTCTCTTCTATCAACATTTCATGTTCATAATTAGAAGTACAATGTTAACTTTTGTGTAATTGTTTGTTATAAAACAAAATTAGTTATTCACGTGGTAAGATGAGAAAAACGCCGCCACCGACACATCATACAACATATGAGTAGTAATAAAACAGAGCACTGATTAGGATTAATAACATATTCTCAAGTGTAGTAAAATTTTTGTGACAGGTCTCTGAAAAGATATACTACATGTTTTAAAAGAAAAGCCATCACTTTAGGAAAACATGCACTAAATGTGCGCATGCAAACCATACATCTTCTGAATGCGGTCATTGGCAGTGTTAGAAGAAGCACTCGTGTCTTAGATTGCACTCCTTTCATAGTTGTTAGTTTTTTTCCCCCGTTTTTAATAACTTTGTTGCACAAGTGAAAATGATAAAAATCAGAAACTACAACTAACACTATCACTTGAGAATGATCAATGTCGTTTGTTTACATAGTGGAATGAGGGGGTAAGATATTTAAAGGAATTGATTCTTGAACTAAGACGGCAATTGAGAAACTGGCATTAAACTAAACAAGATCAACAACGACGAAAATTCGTTAGCTAAAGTCATTTATATTATGCTTTTCGTAGAAAATCACTCTTACACTTTAATATTGTTTATAATGTGTCAATCCGCCCAACTGCGGATAAAAAATCATACAATTTCACTTCTATGTGAAGTTGTACGATTTGTTATTACACGTGGGAAGCACAGCTGAGTGCTAACGGACGCGTCACAGGTTGCGGATAGTGGTACGTCTTGCAGATATGTGAGGTAGCTGCTTAATGCAGTCGCGGACAATCCGCGGTTTCGAGAGTAGAGTCTCAGAAGGTCTCCGGGTTGCGCCGGTTTCCATTTAAATTCTGAGTGTCAATGATACTCGAAATGACATGGCGAGTGATTGGCGCCATTAAATAACCAATGGCTGTTGCGGTTTTCATCATTTTGGTGCCTCCGCGAGCGGGCGTCTGTTCTTGCATCAAGCGGCTCGCTATACAAATGTGACCAACTCTCTCCTGTCTGGTAGGCTTAGCTAGCAGCCTAGCACCAGTCTCGGATGCTTTAGTCTAATAAGCTACTCATCCTAAACAACCCACTATTAATGAAACCGAAACAAGAAGAGACGGCCCTATGTTCCTCTTAGGAACAACAGGAACTAATAATAATAAAATAATGTGTCAATGAATTTTTTCATTAGATCAATGATTCTTTATAATGGTGATGATTTTTTTAATAAGATTAATGAAAAGTTTCATTGAATTTAAGAAAATAATTATTTTCTTTTTTATGAAAGTTTTTATTTAATTGTTTAGCATTTTTATTATTGCAATGAAAAAATCATTGGTTAACTTCTAATAAATTTTTCATAGACTGTATGAACATTTCAAAAATTATTTCACTAAATAAGAATTCATTCTTTTAAGTTCAATAAAGCTTAGAGATGGGAGTTTGTTTATGTTTTTTTTTTTTAAGTTTTAAAAATTTACTCAAGGAATGCATATAATTATGGTATTTTTATTTTATATAAGTGCAGTAGCAATATTTTATAGTCTTATTTTTTTCTATTTTTCTTTTATTTGAAGTTTGTTTTTAGAGCCCATTGTAATAGATTTAAAGTGCCTGTGCAAGTGCACGCATTATATTAATATAATGTATAATTCTTATAATGATTTATATCTGTGCAAGATTACAAAAATACAGTTATGATTTTAAATACCTGTGTGAATAGTACGTACTTATTAAGAAAATTAAACAACATGAGTGATTACCATTTGTAGCTGGTAGCTGGCTGCCATTAAGGTTTATGGTAAATAATTTAGACCAAAATTATGTGGCGCCATATGTTGAACTGACAATTTAATATGTTCATGATAAATGGCCATTACAATGGTACTTACATGTTGTAAAATTTTGGAATTTTATAAACGTTTTTATAATATTAACTACTGGCAAATACCATGGGCAGTTTGATTTTTAAAATAAAATGCATTAGATATTTTTAATTGTGGATTGAAAATATCAGTCTTATCTCCGCACAATTTTTCGAATTTTGCGAAATTTTTTAACTTTTCTAAAATTAATTGTAAATGATAGTATCTCGATAACACTATTCGACACCAAAAGCTCCCTTCAAAATATTTAACTTTTCCTCATAGACTTTTTTGATAAATTTTTATGAAAATGTCGTTGTGCCCACCAACGGTTATTTTTTTCATTAAAAGTACAACTTTTCTTTATTACAATACAAGGGTACAAAATTTTAAAACTTTAATTATAGTTTGTGCACAGCGATACCAGGTACTTTTTTCCGTTGTCCCCAAAAATATAACAAAATATGCCCAAAAACCCCCAAACAATAAAAAAAATGTGTTTTTTAATTAGACAAAAAAATTTTTCTTAACTTAAAAAAAAAAAATTATTAGTGGTAATTTTATAATTTTATTTCGAAGATTTAGCAATTAAAAAATCCCCAACAATCCCGAAACGCGTAAATAAAAGGTGTTTGGCAATTTTAATATACATTTTACAGCCGAAAAGTGCAAGTTTTGCTGAATGAGCTTCGTAATCTCGCAGTAAAGAGTGGTTATCACTAAAACTATTTTTAAAAATCGTTGATTTTATTTAATTTAGCTTGTTGTATTATATAAATTTAATTTCGAATATCCCAAAAAATCCCCAAAATAATTTTGGAAATCCCCATAAAAATCCCCAATCCCCAAATGAGATTTGTTGTCCTTTTTTCTAGCATAAAATCCCCAACTTTGGGGATAAATCCCCAAGTCTGGCAGCCCTGTTTGTGCACCAGAAATCTTTCCTCGTCCTTATATGAAGCCGATTGGAAAATATTTTAAGTGAACAAAATTTCAGTGAAACCAGAAATTTGAATAAAAATAAGTTTGAGTGAAAAAATATATAAAGAAAATCAATAAGGAAATTAAAGTCAGTCATAACCGACTAATGTAGCCTACACCAGTGTTTTCCAGATAATGGGTCCCAAATCCAAACACGGACCGATTTGATCTATCTTTCGTTAGATCTTTAATTAGTGTAGAAAAAACGCACAAAAATTGGGTGAAATTGACTTATTTGTATTGCCAATAGACCGATTTTACTGAATATCTGGAGAAATTTGTATATGGGTCTAACAATAATTCCAAAAATGATCCAATTATATTCAGAATTACTGTCACTGAAGTACACGTTTAACAGTTAGAAACACAATTTTGATCAAATATTACCTATTTTCACGAATTTTGACCAAAACCAAACCAAAGTACACGTTTAACAGTTAGAAATAATATTTTGATCAAATATTACCTATTTTCATGAATTTTGAGAGGTTTATATAAATATTGTGAGGGTGGTTTATATAGGGACTACAAGAATTACTGCTCCGATTCCTTAAAAATTTGGATTGATGATTTGTGAATACAAAATATGTTTACTTGCCAAGTTACGAATGGATACCTATTATAATACGGTTATCAGCGTCATTTGAGCCAGATTTTAGAGGACGTTTGGACCAACTGTTTCCAATTTCAATAGGCATCGTCCTTGGTCCAAAGAAAGCTTAAGTTCTCTTGGTTGTTGTTTCATACAAATCAATTGAAAGAAGGAGATTCTGAATCGATCGGAATACTGGAAGGTGGGTCTGGGATAAATATTTCGGATAGTTACAAACATCAGCATGAACTAATTATACACTGTAGGGTATAAATATTGAGTAAAATTAGTACGAAAAATTTTAGAAAAAAGTATCATTCCATGCTATTTCGTTCCATATTATCGCATATTATTCTTTGCAGATAATATTCGTTAAAGACATAAAAAAGTTTTAAAGTCTGTATCTTATACACTCAAAATAAATTCTCTGGCGAAAATACGCCCATTTTGAGCCATATGAGAAATCTGCTGATTTTAGCAGACACGGTTTGCTGAAAATCTGTTATCATTATCTATGTTAAATCAGCAGAGAAATCTGTTAAAACAGCAGAGAAATCTCTCAAGACATTTCTAGAAAAATTTTGTTTTTAGAAAATTTGTTTTCATGAAAACTTTTCTTAATTTAAACTTAAAAAAATAAAAATAAAATTCTGTGAAATTATCAATATCATGTGCTGATTTTTTGTCAATTACTAGACACAAATGTTTTAATTGTATAAAAAATGAAAAAAAAAAAAAAAAAGCTTTGAGAAAAAAAAACTTAAGAAAGTTTTCTTGAAAAAAGGATGACAGCAAAGTATTTCTGCAAAATTATAAAATAATCTTCTAAAAATATGTATGTTCAAAAATATGTTTAAAAATATCGTTTAAAAAAAAATAACACTTTGAAAAAAAAAAAGATTTCTTGAAAAAAGTATGACAGAAAATTATTTCTGTATAATTAAAAAATAATCTGATAAAAATATGTTCAAAACTATTTTAAAATTCAGCAACTAAATTCAAAATCAGTGAAAATGCAGTAAAATTTCTGTTATTTTGTAAAACTGAATGACATAGATTTTAGTTAAAATATTAATTTTAGCAGAAAAATCTTCCGAAAATTTGTTAAATCAAATTGAAAGTTGTTTTACAGATTTTTTGACAGAGATTTTCTTTTAAGTGTATTTATTAGAAGTACCATTTATATCAGTTTTACCAATTTAAATTAAAAACAATTAAGAGTGTTAAATTCGGCTGTGCCGAATCTTTTATACCCTCCACCACGTTTAAAATTAAAAAAAAAAAACGCAGGGGCGTCTTTTTTTGGAGGGGTCGGCGAAGTTGGTGGGGGACACCTGTACCCCCGCTATATATGTTTACAAATTATTTGTTTATGATATTTGCGCTTAAATATTAAATTTTTATCGTTATTATACCCTACACCACTCTGTGGTGCATGGTATAATGAGTTAGTGCTGATGTTTGTAACTACCCGAAATATTGGTCCTAGACCTACCTTCAAGTATACCGATCAACTCAGAATGACTTTTTGAGTCGATTTATCGATGTCCGTCCGCCCGTCCGTCTATCTGTTTAAGCACAATACAGGTCGCAATTTTCAATTAATTGACTTGAAATTTAAAACTTAAGCTTCTTGTGGCCCAAGAACGAAGCCTATTGAAAGTGGAAAAAATCGGTCCATGTTAAGACCTAGCCCCCATACAAACGCCCCCTTTGAATTTCGCTTAAATGCCGCTAATAACCGTATTATTATAGATATTGTTTTGAAATTTAGCAGGTAATAAAATTTTGAATGCACAAACCATTACACCAAATTTCAAAGGAAATGGGTCTGCCCTTCTGGTAGGCCCCATACAAACCACCCTCCCGATATTCACATAATTTCCTCTAAATTCATAAAAATTAAAATATTTGATAAACATTTTATTTGTAGGTGTTAAATGTGCACTTTGGTAACCTAATCGCATCGGAATTATATTTGGACCATTTTTGGACTTTGTCCCCGATATGAAAATTTCGACCGATATTCAGTTAAATCGGTCTATTGGCAAAAAGATAAACCAATTCCACTAAAATTTGATCTGTGTGTGTTTTCTATTTCTAAACTAAATAAAGATCTAACAAAAGATAGGTACAAACGGTCCATGTTTGGACTTGGGACCCATTTTCCGGAAAGGGTATCATATGGTTGGTCTTGACCGACTATAATTTTCTTACTTGTTTCTCTTGATGATATTCCTGTTAGTTAGTTTAAACACTGATATTGCCGATAAGCTGAGACACCCCAAGGGGAGTGAGACCGCAAAAACAATGTTCTTTTGTTCAGTTATCCAAGCATTTTTCGTCAATTTTCCATTGAGTGGAATCAATGCTAATACCAGTCGGACAACATTCGTTAAAAGTAGTTAAGTTAAATTTACCTTCTCTAATTGCATAATTTAAAATATTACGGTAGATATTTTCTTAATGATCTTTCACCCACATTACGTTAAGTTTTTTGTAATTTTAAAATTTTTCATATTAATTCTACTATTTGTAATTCTGCTTCACCCACAAAGAAATTCAAGTAGTTATTTTAAATTACTTGATTAAAAAATCTTTTTTTTTTTCTCAACTATTACATAACAAACGTTATTTTCAAATTAGAAACAGACATTACAATTCTTAACTTCTTATTTTGTTTTTAAATGAAAATTTCACAAATATTACAAAATCAATTCTCACCTCCAATTAATGCTACAGCGAAAAAGAACTTCAACAAGTTAAACTCTGTCTAATTTTAAGAAAATAGTATTGAAATAAACAGTTACTTATGGATTTTGTAATGTTACGGTACAAAAAAAACTAAAAAAATATTTTTGTATTATTTTTCCATTAACCTACCGCCAATAATCATTTAGCAAAGAAGTAAAAGGTCTAAGAGTTATTGCCACAAACAACAGAAAATCTAAATAGAAACGAATGTGATTCTATTTATGTCTAATTTGCATGCAATCGAAATAGAGGGAAGAACAGATTAAGATGAAGTAACAATTTTTCCAATACCAACTACGATTGCAGTTCAATAGCCTTACAAAAAAAAAAACGTCTTTCAAAGATGAGGTCGCTTAACATTAAAAAAATGAAGAAAAAAACAGGTAGTATGTATGCGAATAGTATTAGATAATACGAGTACCTACACTATGTTAATTTCAATTTTGAATTGTAACCCACAACACACCATAAGTTAACAAGCCACGTTAAGAGGCGCAAATAAGGTAGTAAATATACACATAGATAAACAGGAGAATAACAACAACAAAAATTAACAAAAAAACAAAAAAAAAATTGTGGGCTGATTTAGCAGCATTAGATAGAATAAGGTATTTAAGAAATAGCAAAAAAAAAAAAAACAACTATGTGTTGCAGGCACGTAATTCACTTGCAACACCCTCGCGATCATATCGACAGCAACAACTACAAAAACAAAACAAGATGATAACTAACCACTGAATAGTTAAATATAAAACCTTTACATTTAACCCTTTATCTAAAACCAAATTTAGGTGCTGAAAAGATGAATCTAAAATTTTTCCTAAAAAGATGAAACTGAGATTTTCCTATGGGAAAAATTTCTTAGTATCTGAGAATTTTGTCTCAGAATCTGAGACTTTTTCTATAAGAAAAATGTCTCAGAATCTGAGACTTTTTTTACAAGAAAAAATGTCTCAGAATCTGAAACATTTTCTATAAGAAAAATGTCTCAGAATCTGAGACTTTTTCTTTAAGAAAAATGTCTCAGAATCTGAGACTTTTTCTATAAGAAAAATATCTCAGAATCTGAGACTTTTTCTATAAGAAAAATATCTCAGAATCTTTTTCTTTAAGAAAAATATCTCAGAATCTGAGACTTTTTCTTATAGAAAAATGTCTCAGAATCTGAGACTTTTTCTATAAGAAAAAAGTCTCAGAATCTGAGACTTTTTCTATAAGAAAAATATCTCAGATTCTAAGACTTTTTCTATAAGAAAAATATCTCAGAATCTAAGACTTTTTCTATAAGAAAAATATCTCAGATTCTGAGACTTTTTCTATAAGAAAAATGTCTCAGAATCTGAGAGTTTTTCTATAAGAAAAATGTCTCAGAATCTGAGACTTTTTCTATAAGAAAAATGTCTCAGAATCTGAGACTTTTTCTATAAGAAAAATGTCTCAGAATCTGAGACTTTTTCTATAAGAAAAATGTCTCAGAATCTGAGACTTTTTCTATAAGAAAAATGTCTCAGAATCTGAGACTTTTTCTAAGAAAAATGTCTCAGAATCTGAGACTTTTTCTATAAGAAAAATATCTCAGAATCTGAGACTTTTTCTATAAGAAAAATGTCTCAGAATCTGAGACTTTTTCTATAAGAAAAATGTCTCAGAATCTGAGACTTTTTCTATAAGAAAAATGTCTCAGAATCTGAGACTTTTTCTATAAGAAAAATGTCTCAGAATCTGAGACTTTTTCTATAAGAAAAATGTCTCAGAATCTGAGACTTTTTCTATAAGAAAAATGTCTCAGAATCTGAGACTTTTTTTAAAAGAAAAATGTCTCAGAATCTGAGCCTTTTTCTATAAGAAAAATGTCTCAGAATCTGAGACTTTTTCTATAAGAAAAATGTCTCAGAATCTGAGACTTTTTCTATAAGAAAAATGTCTCAGAATCTGAGACTTTTTCTATAAGAAAAATGTCTCAGAATCTGAGACTTTTTCTATAAGAAAAATGTCTCAGAATCTGAGACTTTTTCTATAAGAAAAATGTCTCAGAATCTGAGACTTTTTCTATAAGAAAAATGTCTCAGAATCTGAGACTTTTTCTATAAGAAAAATGTCTCAGAATCTGAGACTTTTTCTATAAGAAAAATGTCTCAGAATCTGAGACTTTTTCTATAAGAAAAATGTCTCAGAATCTGAGACTTTTTCTGTAAGAAAAATGTCTCAGAATCTGAGACTCAGAATCTGAGACTTTTTCTATAAGAAAAATGTCTCAGAATCTGAGACTTTTTCTATAAGAAAAATGTCTCAGAATCTGAGACTTTTTCTATAAGAAAAATGTCTCAGAATCTGAGACTTTTTCTATAAGAAAAATGTCTCAGAATCTGAGACTTTTTCTATAAGAAAAATGTCTCAGAATCTGAGACTTTTTCTATAAGAAAAATGTCTCAGAATCTGAGACTTTTTCTATAAGAAAAATGTCTAAGAATCTGAGACTTTTTCTATAAGAAAAATGTCTCAGAATCTGAGACTTTTTCTATAAGAAAAATGTCTCAGAATCTGAGACTTTTTCTATAAGAAAAATGTCTCAGAATCTGAGACTTTTTCTATAAGAAAAATGTCTCAGAATCTGAGACTTTTTCTATAAGAAAAATGTCTCAGAATCTGAGACTTTTTCTATAAGAAAAATGTCTCAGAATCTGAGACTTTTTCTATAAGAAAAATGTCTCAGAATCTGAGACTTTTTCTATAAGAAAAATGTCTCAGAATCTGAGACTTTTTCTAAAAGAAAAATGTCTCAGAATCTGAGACTTTTTCTAAAAGAAAAATGTCTCAGAATCTGAGACTTTTTCTATAAGAAAAATGTCTCAGAATCTGAGACTTTTTCTATAAGAAAAATGTCTCAGAATCTGAGACTTTTTCTATAAGAAAAATGTCTCAGAATCTGAGACTTTTTCTATAAGAAAAATGTCTCAGAATCTGAGACTTTTTCTATAAGAAAAATGTCTCAGAATCTGAGACTTTTTCTATAAGAAAAATGTCTCAGAATCTGAGACTTTTTCTATAAGAAAAATGTCTCAGAATCTGAGACTTTTTCTATAAGAAAAATGTCTCAGAATCTGAGACTTTTTCTATAAGAAAAATGTCTCAGAATCTGAGACTTTTTCTATAAGAAAAATGTCTCAGAATCTGAGACTTTTTCTATAAGAAAAATGTCTCAGAATCTGAGACTTTTTCTATAAGAAAAATGTCTCAGAATCTGAGACTTTTTCTATAAGAAAAATGTCTCAGAATCTGAGACTTTTTCTATAAGAAAAATGTCTCAGAATCTGAGACTTTTTCTATAAGAAAAATTTCTCAGAATCTGAGACTTTTTCTATAAGAAAAATGTCTCAGAATCTGAGACTTTTTCTATAAGAAAAATTTCTCAGAATCTGAGACTTTTTCTATAAGAAAAATGTCTCAGAATCTGAGAATTTTTCTATAAGAAAAATGTCTCAGAATCTGAGAATTTTTCTATAAGAAAAATGTCTCAGAATCTGAGACTTTTTCTATAAGAAAAATGTCTCAGAATCTCAGACTTTTTCTATAAGAAAAATGTCTCAGAATCTGAGACTTTTTCTATAAGAAAAATGTCTCAGAATCTCAGACTTTTTCTATAAGAAAAATGTCTCAGAATCTGAGACTTTTTCTATAAGAAAAATGTCTCAGAATCTGAGACTTTTTCTATAAGAAAAATGTCTCAGAATCTGAGACTTTTTCTATAAGAAAAATGTCTCAGAATCTGAGACTTTTTCTATAAGAAAAATGTCTCAGAATCTGAGACTTTTTCTATAAGAAAAATGTCTCAGAATCTGAGACTTTTTCTATAAGAAATAAAAGTCTCAGAATCTGAGACTTTTTCTATAAGAAAAATGTCTCAGAATCTGAGACTTTTTCTATAAGAAAAATGTCTCAGAATCAGAGACTTTTTCTATAAGAAAAATATCTCAGAATCTGAGACTTTTTCTATAAGAAAAATATCTCAGAATCTGAGACTTTTTCTATAAGGAAAATGTCTCAGAAACTGAGACTTTTTCTATAAGAAAAATGTCTCAGAATCTGAGACTTTTTCTATAAGAAAAATGTTTTAGAATCTAAACTTTTTCTATAAGAAAAATGTCTCAGAATCTGAGACTTTTTCTATAAGAAAAATGTCTCAAAAACTGAGACTTTTTTTTAAGAAAATGTCTCAGAATCTGCTATTTTTTTTATAAGAAAAATGTCTCAGAATCAGAGACTTTATTTATAAGAAAAATGTCTCAGAATCTGCTATTTTTTTTATAAGAAAAATGTCTCAGAATCAGAGACTTTATTTATAAGAAAAATGTCTCAGAATCTGAGACTTTTTTTATAAGAAAAATTTCTCAGAATCTGAGACTTTTTCTATAAGAAAAATTTCTCAGAATCTGAGATTTTTTCTTTAAGAAAAATGTCTCAGAATCTGAGACTTTTTTTATAAGAAAAATGTCTCAGAATCTGAGACTTTTTTTATAAGAAAAATGTCTCAGAATCTGAGACTTTTTTTATAAGAAAAATGTCTCAGAATCTGAGACTTTTTTTATAAGAAAAATGTCTCAGAATCTGAGACTTTTTTTATAAGAAAAATGTCTCAGAATCTGAGACTTTTTTTATAAGAAAAATGTCTCAGAATCTGAGACTTTTTTTATAAGAAAAATGTCTCAGAATCTGAGACTTTTTTTATAAGAAAAATGTCTCAGAATCTGAGACTTTTTTTATAAGAAAAATGTCTCAGAATCTGCGACTTTTTTTATAAGAAAAATGTCTCAGAATCTGAGACTTTTTTTATAAGAAAAATGTCTCAGAATCTGAGACTTTTTTTATAAGAAAAATGTCTCAGAATCTGAGACTTTTTTTATAAGAAAAATGTCTCAGAATCTGAGACTTTTTTTATAAGAAAAATGTCTCAGAATCTGAGACTTTTTTTATAAGAAAAATGTCTCAGAATCTGAGACTTTTTCTATAAGAAAAATGTCACAGATTCTGAGGCTTTTTCTATAAGAAAAATGTCACAGATTCTGAGGCTTTTTCTATAAGAAAAATGTCACAGATTCTGAGGCTTTTTCTATAAGAAAAATGTCCCATTCTGTAGGAAAATGTCCAGGGAACAAAGTTAATATGCTCACCTATTTATACCCTACACCACTCTGTGGTACATGATGATTGTAACTACCCGAAATATTGGTCCTAGAAATATGTTCAAGTATACCGATCGATTGAGAACTACTTTTTGAGTTGATTTAGCGATGTCCGTCCATCCGTCTGTCCGTCCCTCAGGCTTAAATAACTCTAATAATCATATTATAATAGATATCGCTAACAGGTAATCAAATTTTGTATGTATGAGTCATCATTCCAAATTTCGAAGGAATCGGGTCAGTCCTTCTTGTAGTTCCTACCCTCCCGATATTCACATAATTGCATTAAAATTCATAAAAATGGAAATATTTGATAAAAATGTTATTTGTTGGTGATAAACGTGTACTTTGGTAACCTTATCAAATCTGAATTTAATTGGACCATTTTTGGACTTAGTCCCCAAAATAAAAATTTCGACTGATATTTAGTTAAATCGGTCTATTGGCAAAAAAGTAAACCAATTCGACTAAAATCTGATCTATGTTTGTTTTCTACACTAAATAAAGATCTCACAAAAGATAGATCCAATTGGTCCATATTTGGACTTGGGACCCATTTTCCGGAAACACTGGTGTAGGGTATCATATGATCGGTCTTGACCGACTATAACTTTTTTTCTTGTTTTAATTTAAATTGAAACTGTTGACCCCAGCCCCAAAAAACTCATATATACTTCCAAGCGACACAAAAGGGTTAATTTATGCACATTCTTACACACACACACACACAGACAGTGAAATATACCTAGTGATAATCCACAAAGTAAATTTGCATAATCACAGTTACATGGTAACCACAAAAGTGTTTTCATTTTCAATTAGCATCCATTAGCTGGTTAAAGTTGAAATAAGTGGCAGCAAGCAGCAGCAACATCAACAGCAACAGGAGTTTAACAAAGAATTTCAATAAACGCCCTTTCAAGACTAGCACGGCACCAGCAGCAAACACCAACAACAACAAACACCTTCTCCATACACAATTCACTGCATGTCATGATGATATAAACCAGTCAAAATCATTATCATATCCCCACACCCCCTCTTTAATCTCTCCTCTAAACCAGAAGCTTCCTTCTATTTGGTAAAGCAAGTGCCAGGCCAATCGACACAAAACAAAAAATAATAATGAAGAAATATGTACTCGTAGATATTGATAAAAATCTAAAACCGTTGTTTTTAATGCGAGTATTATTAACACAATCATACAAACAGACAGACAGACTGGCAGGCAGGCTGTGGCAAACAGACATTCAAACATGAGCTCTAATATTCAATACACAAAAAAATCCTGAAAAAAGGCTAAATGACTATTGCTGATTGTTACTGACTTTTTGTTGTCTGTCTGTCCGTTTTATACGTCTCCTGTTGTTGTTGTTGTGTTTGTTTGTCTGGTACAATTTTCTGTAGCGTTAAGCGAGCTGTCATTGAACTCATCACCCGGTAAATAATTTTGTGGCAACAACATTGGGATGCTGTTGCAACATCTAAACATAGCAACAACTGCAACAATATTAAGAAAGCATATGTATAAATGTGAATAATGATCAAGAACATATGAAAACCGCCTTTGCTTTCAAAAAAAAAAAAAACATTTACAAAATAAGGAAACACAGCAGCAAGGAAGGAACAGTAGTTTGAGATGAGCTTTGACAATTATGCACTCAAAAGAAAAACTATTTGCTGTTTTTTATCTAGCACCTTTAGTAAAATGATAAATTGAAATTAAAGTTTTAAGTTTTTTTTCATTTACGTCAAAATAAATTTTTGAAAATTTTTAGTAATGATCCCCAATTTTTGCTATTTTTGGTCTAATGCCTCTTGTTAACTAAGTAATTGCAATTAACTTTTTTTAAGAAACTAGTTTAGCTATGATCCCCAACTTATGCTATTTTTGCTTTTTTTTAGAATAAATCATGAAAAACTTGATGTTTGTACATTTTTAGCGATGATCCCTAATATTTGCTATTTTTGCTCTAGCACCATTAGTTAACAAATTAATAGCAATTAAGCAATTTTTAGAAAAAAAATAATTTTTGGAAAATAAGAATCGACTTTTGGTGATGATCCCCAATTTTCGCTGTTTTGCTCTAGCATCTTTAGTTTACTAATGAATTGCAATTATAGAATTTTTGAAAAATTCATGAAAAATGGATTTTTGGAAACTTTTTGAGATGATACTCAATTTTTGGTCTATCACCTCTAGTTAACTAATAAATTTTTTTAGAAAAATTTATGTAAAAATTATTTTCTTTAAATTTTAACCAATTTTAGTTCTTTTTATAATTTCTAAATGTTTTTTTTTTTTGAAAAATTCATGTAAAAATCAGTTTTTGGAAAATTTTTAGCGACGATCACCAATTTTTGCAAAGCAACTTTAATTAACTAATAATATTCAAAAAAATTAAAAAATCAATGAATATATGGACTTTTTGAAATTTTTTGCGATGATCCCCAATTTTCACTTTTAAGCTCTGGCAACGCTTTTAAACATATTAAATGTAATTATGTTTAAAAAAAAATCATGTAAAAATAGATTTTTGGAAATTATAAGCAATGATCCACAATTTATGTTATTTGCTATTTTTGCTCTATCATCTCTATTATGTAGTTAAATAATTTTTTTTCTAAAGAAAAATTCGTGTAAATATGTATAGATTTTTGGAATTTTTTAGCGAAAAAGTTTTTCTTAGAAAAATTCATGTAAAAATATTTTTTTTTTAATTTTTTTAGTGATGATCCACAATTTTTGCTATTTTGCACTTACACTTGAGTTAACTAATAAATTGGAATTAAAGCATTTTTTTAATTTATGTAAAATTTATTATTGGAAATGTTTAGCTACTATCTCTAATTTTTTGGTACTTTTGTTATAGCAACTTTAGTAAACCAATAAATTGCAATTAAATTTTTTTTTAAATAAATTCGTGTAAAAATGCAAATTTTTAGTTTTTTTTCTATCACCTACAGTTAACTAATAAATGGCAGTTTACATTTTTTAAGCGATGATTTCCAATTTTTGCTGCTTTTGCTTAAGCATCTCTGTTAGCTAGTTAAATGCAACAAAAGTTTTTTTAAGAACGTTAATATAGATTTTTTTAAATTTTTTTAGTGATGATGTAAATAGAAATTTAAGTTTTTTGTAAAAAATATTCATGTTTACATAAATTTTTGTAATTTTTTAGCGATGATCCCCAATTTATGCTCTTTTTGATCTAACATCTTGAGTTAACTTATAAATTGCAGTTTAAGGTTTTTTTTTACAAAGATTCATATGAAAATTTATTTTTGAAATTATTAAGCGTTGATCACCATAAATTGCTATTTTACATGAATTTGTTTCAGCACCAATATAAACCTATAAGTAGCAAATAAAGTTTTTTTAGAAAAATGCAAAATTAATTTTGTAACAATCAAGCAATTATATCAAATTTTTGTTTTTTTTTTGTTCTAGCACATATAGTCACCCAATAAGTTTCATTTCAAGTTTTTGTTTTTCAAAAATTCATTAAAAAAGATTTTTGTAAATTTTTTGCGATGATCCTCTATTTATGATATTTTTGCACTTGCACCTTTAGCTAACTTATTATTAACTGCAATTATTTTTTTTCTTAGAAAAATTAATTTCAAATTGATTTTGGATATTTTTAGCAATGATCACCAATTTATGTTATTTTTGCCCTAGCAACTCTAGGTAACTAATATATTGGAATTTAGGTTTTTTTTTAGAAAAATTAAAAAAAATATATATTTGGAAATTTTTGCGATAATTCCCAATTTTTCCTCTAGCCCCTCTTGTTGACTAATAAAATTTAGAATGATACCCAATTTTTGGTATTTTTTGCTTTCAAAAAGTTTTTTTTTTTTAAATTTTGTTAAAAAAAATTTTCTGCACATTTCAGCCATGATTGCCAATTTTTGATCTAGCACCTTTAGATAACTAAAAAATTGCAAATTTTAGTGATGATCCCCACGTTTTGCTATTTTGGTTTATTTTGTTGCCACATAAACGTAAATTATTTTTTTTCCGTAACATTCATACAAAATGGATTATTGAAAATTGTAAGAGATAATACACAATTGTTGCTATTTTTGCATTAGCACATTGCGTTAAATAATAAAATACAATAACTGTAATTTTAAAAAAATTCATGCAAAATCATATTTTTTGAATTTTTTGCGATGAACCTCGAGTAAACTAATATGTTGCAGTTTAAGTTTTTCTTTAAAAAATTCATATAAAAATTGATTTTATAAAATTTTTAGCAATGATCTCCAGATATTGCATTTTTTTTATAGCACCACTTTTAAGCGTTAAGAAGGCAATTACAAAAACCGTTTATTGAACATTTTTAGCGATGATCCCCAATTTGTGCTATTTTTGCACTAGTCTTTGTGTATACTAATAAATTGAAAAACTTTTTTTTTTCTAAAAAATTCATGTGAAATGATTTTTTGGGAATTTTTAGAGATAATCCCAAAACCTTTCTACTTTTGTTCAAACACACCAATAAATTGCAATTAAACCTTTTTTTTTTTGGTAAATTCCGCTTAAAATCGATGTTTGGAAATTTTAAGCTATGATCTCCAATTTTAACTATTTTTTCTTTAACACCGGTAGTTAACTAATAAATTGCAATTTATGTTGTTTTTTATAAAAATTCATGTAAAATAAACTTTCGCAAATTACTTTATTGACTTATTGCCTAACTTATTATTGCAATTAAAGTGCTTTTTAGAAAAATTCCAATAAAAACCAATTTTTAAAAAGTTTTAGCGATGATATCCAATTTTTGTCATAAATAACCTCTAGTTAACTAATTAATAGCAATAAAATTTTTTTTTTTTAAATTTACATAAAAATTTTTGGAAATATTTAGCGATGATCCTCAAATTTAGCTATTTTCGCTTCAGCATCTCAAAATAATTAATAAAATGCAATTCACTCGTTTTCTTTTAAACTTACTAAAAAATGGATCTTTGAAAACTTTTATCGATGTTCCCCAAATTTTACCATTTTTGTTCTACCAACTCTAGTAAAACAATAAATTGCAGTTATTTTTTTTTTTTTGAAAAATTCATATAAAAATGGATTTTGAAGAATTTTTAATGATGGTTCCCTATTTTTGTTATAGCAGTTAACTAATAAAGTTTTTTTTTGTAAAAACTTATTGAATAAAATGGATTTTTGGAAATTTTAACGATGATCAGAAAATTTAACTGTAGAACCTGTAAAAATAACTTTGAATTTTGCGATTTTTTTTTAGCGATGATCATCAATTTATGCTATTTTAGCTGTAACACCACTAGTAAACTCATATATTGCAAAACTCAAACCTCTAGTTAACTAATTAATAGCAATAAAATTTTTTTTTTTTAAATTTACATAAAAATTTTTGGAAATATTTAGCGATGATCCTCAAATTTAGCTATTTTCGCTTCAGCATCTCAAAATAATTAATAAAATGCAATTCACTCGTTTTCTTTTAAACTTACTAAAAAATGGATCTTTGAAAACTTTTATCGATGTTCCCCAAATTTTACCATTTTTGTTCTACCAACTCTAGTAAAACAATAAATTGCAGTTATTTTTTTTTTTTTGAAAAATTCATATAAAAATGGATTTTGAAGAATTTTTAATGATGGTTCCCTATTTTTGTTATAGCAGTTAACTAATAAAGTTTTTTTTTGTAAAAACTTATTGAATAAAATGGATTTTTGGAAATTTTAACGATGATCAGAAAATTTAACTGTAGAACCTGTAAAAATAACTTTGAATTTTGCGATTTTTTTTTAGCGATGATCATCAATTTATGCTATTTTAGCTGTAACACCACTAGTAAACTCATATATTGCAATTATTTTTTTTTTAGATAAATTCATGTGAATGTGGATTTTTGGAAGTTTTTAGCGACGATCCCCAATTTACGCTAATTTTTTCTCCGGCACGAGAAGTTAACTAATAAATTGCAATTTAAGATTTTTTTTAATATTAGCATTAAAAACGTATTTTGCGAAATTTTTAGCGATGATACCCAATTTTCGATATTTTTAGCGATGATCACCAAATTTTGCCCTAGCGTATCTAGTGAATTCGTTAAAAGCAATTAAAGTTTTCTTTTAGAAAAATTCACGTAAAAATACGAATGTAGATTTTTTTGAGGATGATCTCCAATTTTGGATAGTTTTGATCTAGCACTTCAAGTTAAGTAAAAAATTGCAACTAAAGTTTTTTTTAGAAAGATATATAATTTTTTTTTTTTTTTTTAAATTTTTAGCGATGAAATCCATTTTTTTTCTCTTTTCGTAATTGTAGGGACCATTTCCAACCACTGTGCCTTAGCGGCAACAAAATCAAATATATTAACAACCACCACCTTACCTTACGAAACAATCATCATAATCATCATACACTTCATCGTCCTCGCCGTCGTCGTCATCATTATCATCATCGTCATTGTGGTTTTCAAAACAAGACTTTTTGTGGCACTAGCAACAGCAATAACCAAAACAACAACAGCACAAAATATTGGCAGCAACACATAAGTATACATTTTTGGTTATTGCTGCTGCAATGACTCTTTATTTTAACATTTTCCATCATCCCGGAAGTGCATAAGTAGCCATCATGTAAAATGAAAATTGGCATTTTGTAGTGGCATTGCTGCAACTTTAGCTTGGTTCCTTCTCTCTCGCTCTCTTTCTTAACTGCCTGCTGCTGCTGTTTTCAATATTTTTTTTGTTAAAAGGTTGTTTGCTAAACAAATGTTCATCCTTCTACTGATTCTACAACATACTTGCTGTTTGTTGTTTTCGTTGTTGTTGTTGTTGTTAGCTGATATTGCATCATTTCAATCGATTGCTGCTGCTATTGAAATTGTTTTCATATCAACAACAACAACACAAAAAGAACAACAACATCATATAAATGTGGTAAACGAGCGAGTGAATATTCGAACCATGTAATTTAAGTTTAAAGTTTTCAGTTGCCTTCAAATTGCAGATATTTACGAATAGCTCAGAAATAACAAGAGTGATATTTTAGGCATTGCCGAATTATTTGATACTCTTCACAATTAAGATTTAGTAAATTTAGTAAAAATTTAACAAAAATGCACTTCTCATTTGTTTGTCATATATAATAATCATAGTTTTATAAAAATTAATTTTTGGAAATTTTTAGCGATGATCACCAGATATTGCTATTTTTGTTTTAGTACCACATTTAAGCGTGTAAATATCATTTAAAGTTTATTAAGAAAAATGCATGTAAAAAACTGTTTTCTTGGATGATTCCCAATTTTTGCTTTTTTTTACAATAACACTTTGAGTTAGATATTTCTATTTTTGTCCTAGCACCACTTTTAAGCGTATAAATATCAATTAAATTTTATTTAAGAAAAATGCAATTAACAAACAGTTGGTTGATCCGCAATTTATCGATGATCTCCAATTTGTGCTATTTTTGCACTAACACTTCGAGGTAACTAATAAATTGGAATAAAAGTTTTTTTTGTTGAAATTTTTAGCAATGTTCGCCAGATATTGTTTTTTTTTTTTGGTTTTAACAAAACTTTTAAGTGTATAAATAAAAATTAAAGTTTATGTAAGAAAAATGCATGTAAAACAGTTTCTTGAATGACCCCCAATTAAGCGATGATACCCATTTTTTTCTATTTTTGCACTAAATCCTTGAGGTAACTAATAAATTGGAATTAAAGTTTTTGTTTTGAAAAATTCATGTTAAATAAGTTTTTGGAATTTTTTTAGAGACGATTTTAAAAATTTGCTACTTTTGTTCTAACAACTTTAGTAAATCGCAATAAAAGCTTTTATTAGTAAAATTCATGTAAACATGGATATTTTGAAACTTTTAGCGATGGTCACCAATTTTAGATATTTTTTTCTCTAGCACCTGTAGTTAACTATTTAATTGTAATTAAAGTTTTTTTTTTTAAATTCACCTAAAAATCGATTTTTGGAAACTTTAAGCGATGATCCCCAATTTTTGCTGTTTTTGCTCTAAAAAATTTATATAAAAACAGTTTTCATGTTTGATCCCCAATTATTACTTTTTTTGTAATAAGACTTTGAGTAAAATAAATAAATTTAATAATTTTTTTTTTTGTAAATTTTTAGCGATGAGCACCAGATATTGCTATTTTTGTTCTTGCACCACTTTTAAGAGTATAAATAGCAATTAAAGTTTATTTAGGAAAAATGCATCTAGTAACAGTTTCTTGGATGATCCCCAATTTATCAATGATGCCCTATTTTTGATTTTTTACACGAATACTTTGAGTTAATTAAAAAATTGAATACATTTTTTTTTTTTTAATTTTAGCGATGATCACCAAATGTTGCTATTTTTGTTCTACCATGATGAATTTTAAAAATTATGTTAAATGAATTTTTGGATATTTTTGACACGGTTATCAAATTTTTCTACTTTTGTTCTAACAACTTTAGTGCAATAAAAAACCAATAAATACAAATGGATATTTTGACATCTTTAGTGATGTTTCAAATTTTGGAAATTTTTTTCTCTAGCACCAGTAATTAATTGTTTAATTGTAATTAAAGTTTTGTTTTAAGAAATTCACAAAAAATCGATATTTAGAACTTTAAAGCAATGATTACCAATTTTAACTATATTATCCTTAATAACCTCTGGATATTGCTATTTTTGTTCATGCAACACTTTTAAGCGTTTAAATAGCAATTTTAGTTTATTAAGGCAAAATGCATGTAAAAACAGTTTCTTGGATGATACCCAATTTATCGATGATCCTCAATTTTTGCTTTTTTACACAAACACTTTGAGTTAACTAATAAATTGGAGTTAAAGTTTTTTTTAACTTTTAGCGATGATCACCCGATATTGCTATTTTTGTTCTAGCACCACTTTAATTCATGTAAAAACAGATTTCTTGGTTGATCCAGAATTTAGCGATGATCCCCAATTTTTGCTATTTTTGCACTAAGACTTTAAGTAAACTAAAGAATTGGAATTACATTCTTTTGGAAATTTTTAGCGATGATTACCAGATATATTTCTTTTTTCTCTAGCACAAATTTTAAGCGTTTAAATAGCAATTAAAGTTTATGTAAGAAAAATTCATGTAAAAACACTTTCTTGGATGATTCCCAATTACGCGATGATCCCCAATTTTTTCTATTTTTGCATTAACACTTTGAGGTAACTAATGAATTGGAATTAAAGTTTTTTATTGAAAAATTCATGTAAAATGAGTTTTCGGAATTTTTTTAAGAGAATTTCCAAAATTTGATACTTTTGTTCTAACAACTTTAGTAAATCGCAATAAAAGCTTTTATTAGAAAAATTCATGTGAACATGGATATTTTAAAATTTTTAGCGATGGTCACCAATTTTAGATATTTTTTCTCTAGCACCTGTAGTTAACTATTTAATTGTGATTAGTGTTTTTTTTTTTAATTAACGTTAAAATCGATTTTTGGAAATTTTAAGCGATGCTCCCCTATTTTTGCTATTTTTGCTATAAAAAAATCATGTAAAAACAGTTTTCTTGATTGATCCCCAATTATTGCTTTTTTTGCACTAAGACTTTGAGTAAACTAAAGAAATGAAATTGATTTTTGTTTTTGGAAATTTTTAGCGATGATCGTCAGATATTGTTTTATTTTTGCAATTAATGTTTATGTAAGAAAATTCATATAAAACCAGTTTCTTGGATTATCCAAAATTAAGCGATGATCCCCAATTTTTGCTATTTTTCCACTAAGACTTTGAGGCAACTAATAAATTCGAATTAAAGTTTTTTTTTTAAATTTTTAACGATGATCACCAGATAATTCTAGTTTTGTCCAAGCACCACTTTTAAGCGTATAAATAGCAATTAAAATTTATTTAAGAAAAATTCATGTAAAAACTGTTTTTTTAGCGATGATCACCAGATTTGAGGCTTAAAAAAGCAATTAAGTTGATGTAAGAAAAATTCACGTAAAAACAGTTTCCAATGTTTTCTATTTTTGCACTTTTGCACTAATAAATGGGAATCACATTTTTTTTAAAAATTCATGTAAAATTTATTTTTGAAAGTTTTTAGAGACGTTATCAAATTTTGCGACTTTTGTTCTAACAACTTTAGTATACCAATAAATTGCAATAAATTTTTTTTATATAAATTTATGTGCAAATGCATATTTTGACATTTTAAGGGAAGTTTCCAATTTTTTTTTCTAGCACCTGTAGTTAACTGTAATTAAAGTATTTAAAAAAAAAATCACAAAAAATCGACATTTACAACTTTAAAGCAATGATCACCAATTTTTGCCCTAAAGAACCTCTAGATATTGCTATTTTTGTTCTTTAATCATTTTTAATACACACAAAATTTTTTTTTTTCCTTGAACGATTTTCATAGTATTTATGAACAAATTCATACAATTTATTACTTTTTCATAATATTTATAAACTTTTTCATAGTATTTATGAAAAATGTTAAAAATTCTTAAATTTCACATATTATGATTTATTCATAAATACTATGAAAAAGTTTATAAATATTATGAAAAAGTAATAAATTGTATGAATTTGTGCATAAATATTATGAAAATCGTTCATGGAAAAAAAAATGTTTTGTGTGTAGTATAAATAGCAATTAAAGTTTATTTAGGAAAAACGCAACTAAAAGCAGTTTCTTGAATGATCCCCAATTTATCAATGATCCCAAATTTTTGCTTTTTTACACTAAAACTTTGAGTTAACTAATAACATTTTAATTAAAGTTTTTTTTTTTGGAAGTTTTTAGCGATGATCACCCGATATTGCTTTTTTTGTTCTAGCAACACTTTTAAGTGTATAAACAGCAATTAAAATTTATTTAAGAAAAATTCATGTAAAAACAGTATTCATGGATGATCCCCAGTTTATCAAAGATCCACTATTTTTGCTTTTATTACACTAACACTTTGAGTTAAATATAAAATTGGAATTAAATTTTTTTTGGAAATTTTTAGCGATGATCACCCGATATTGCTATTTTTTTGTAGCACCAGATTAAAGCTTATGAATAGCAATTAAATAGTACACCAAAAAAAAAAACGTGGGTATTCAATACTAAAAATTTAACTAATTTTAGTCCAAAAGGACCTAGTGCAGAAATTGGTAACCAATACTAAAATTTTTAACTAATATTAGTCAAATCCAGTAAAAATTACTAATGTTAGTACTTTGAAGATACTAAAATTAGTAACGAATTAGTAGATTTTGGTACAATATCACTTACTAAACCTTTTACTGTAGAATTATTTTGAGTGTATTTAAGAAAAATGCATGTAAAAACAGTTTATTTGGTAGATCTGCAATGATCGCCAATTTTTGCTATTTTTTCACTAACACTTCGAGGTAACTAATAAATTGGAATACATTTTTTTTTTTTGAAAATTTTTAGCGATGATCACCAAACATTGTTTTTTTATTGTTCTAGCTTTATGTAAGAAAAATTCTTGTAAAAACAGTTTCTACGATGATCACCAATTAAGCGATGACTCCCAATTAAGCGATGATCCCCAATTTTTGCAGCAACACTTTTAGGTAACTAATAAATTGGAATTAAAGTTTTTTTTTGGAAAGAATCATGTAAAATTTATTTTTGGAAATTTTTGAGACGGTTATCAAATTTTACTACTTTTGTTCTAAGAACTTTAGTAAAGCAATAATTTGCAATAAAAGTTTTTTAAATAAATTCATGTACTACAAATGGATATTTTGAAATTTTTAGTGATGTTTCAAATTTTGGAATTTTTTTTCTCTAGCACCTGCAATTAATTGTTTAATTGTAATTAAAGATTTTTTTTAAGATATTCACAAAAAAATCGACATTTAGAACTTTAAAGCAATGATCACCAGTTTTAGCTATTTTTGTCCTAATAAACTCTAGATATTGCTATTTTTATTCTATCACTACATTTAAGCATATTTCTATTTAGCAATTCAACTTTATTTAAGAAAAATTCATGTACAAACAGTTTGTTGATCCACAATTTTGCGATGATTCCAATTTTCGCTATTTTTTCACCAACACTTTGAATTAACTAATGAATTGGATTTAATTTTTTTCCAAATTTTTTGCGATGATCACACATTATTGCTTTTTTGTTTTACTTATTTAAGTAAAACTCACATAAAAACAGTTTTCTTGGTTGATCCAAAATTTAGCGATGATCCCCTATTTTTGCTATTTTTGCACTAAAAGTTTGAGTTAACTAAAGAATTTGAATTCAATTTTTTTTGGATATTTTTAGCGATGATCACTAGATATTGTATTTTTGTTCTAGCACAACTTTTAAATAGCAATTAAAGTTTATGTAAGTAAAATTCATGTAAAAACAGTTTCTTGGATGATCCCCAATTAAGCGAAGATCCCCAATTTTTGCTATTTTTGCACTAATACTTTGGGGTAACTAATAAATTAGAATTAAAGTTTTTTTTTTTGAAAAATTCATGTAAAATGAATTTTTGGAAATTTTTGTTACTTATGTTCTAAAAACTTTAGTAAATCGCAATAAAAGACAATTAGATAAATTCATGTTAACATGGATATTTTGAAATTTTATCCGATGGTCTCTAAATTTTGCTATTTTGTCTCTAGCACCTGTAGTTAACTATTTTTTTTTTTGAAAAATTCACGTAAAAATCGATTTTTGGAAATTTTTGCTATTTTTGATTTAAAAATTCGTTTAAAAAGAATTTTCTTAGTTGATTCACAACTAAGCGATGATTCCCAATTATTTCTATTTTTGCACTAAGACTTTGAGTAATCTAAAGTAATGGAATTGATTTTTTTTTTCGGAAATTTTTAGCTATGATCACCAGATATTGTTTTTTTTTTTTTTGCTCTAGCACAACTTTTAAGTGAATAAATTGCAATTAAAGTTCATGCAAGAAAAATTCATGTAAAACCATTTTATGGATGATACCGAATTAATCATCGCTTAATTGGGGATCATCAATTAAGCGATGATCCCCAATTTTGGCTTTTTTTGCACTAACACTTTGAGGTAACCAATAAATTGGAATTAACGTTTTTTATACCCTCCACTCTAGTGATAGAGGGTATATATAAGTTTGTCATTCCGTTTGTAACACATCGAAATATTGGTCTAGGACCCCATAAAGTATATATATTCATGATCCTTGATCGATTTTAAGTCGATCTAGCGATGTCCGTCCGTCCGTCCGTCCGTCCGTCCGTCCGTCCGTCTGTCTGTCTGTCTGTCCGTTGAAAACACGCTAACTTTTGAAAGACTTTACGGAGGCTCCTGAAGTTTGACATATATGTTCTCCATTTACCGGGTCAGGTTGGTATTGCAATCCAGCGAAATCGGTCCAGTGGCTCAAAAGTTATGAGTAAAATAGTAAATTTCGGCAAGGGTATTTTTTGAATTTACAAGATTAAAACCACTATAACTTTCGAAAGACAGTTCTGAGGGGGCTGAAGCTTAGCATATATATTTGTCGTTCCCCAAGGCTATTTGGTTTTGAATTTCAGCAAAATCGGTTGAGTGGTTCAAAAGTTATAAGTAAAGCAGTGAATTTCAGATTTGTTTCACCTTAAACTGTTGAAAACTCGTTAAACAAGTTTTATAAGCATGGTGAAATACCAGTTTTGTAAAACTTGTTGTTGTTTGTTTTCTTGTCGTGGGGTGCAGTTTAGTTGTTAGACAAGTAAATATTTGTTATTGTTAGTGTAACTGTATGTAACGGGAAAAAATCAAATAAAGTATGTGTATGATTGAATGTTAATTTGTTTTTGGTTTTTAAAGAAGAAGATGATAATATAAAAAGAAGAAAATATGTGAAATAGTTTTTTTTTTGTATTACATATATCATCACCTAAAATGCAAAACGCCCTAACTAACAAAAAATTCAAAAGTGCGTTTTTAATTGATTCTTATGAGTTGGATCAAAATACATGTCTACAAAAAAATTTAGACTCCTTTGATCAAAAATGGAGATTTTATTAACAAAATTCAAAAAGCCCTATCTACATGCTTTGATATTTGTTAAACCAAAAAGCCCCAACTACACGTTTGTTTACATAATATTGCCGACGCAACTGTTATTTTTTAAGATTAAACATTTTTTTGATACTTCTTCTTCCACAATGTCCACTAATAGGAAAAATATCTATATATGTACACAAAAAATAAAGTTTAGAAATTTATCAGTTAACCCCTTCAGGACCGTACTCTCACGAGAATCGTTCTTTTTTCAGTTATAGAATTCGCAATTTATGCAGTAAAATTAGTCTTAAGTAAGATATAAATTTTACATAAAATTTAATAACAATATAATTAATGGCGATAAAAAACATGATTGGAAGTTCTTCATTCCGATTGAATAAAATGCAAAGTAAATTTTTCGTTAAATAAGTAAAAAAAAAAATATTTTTAATTATAAATTTTTGCTATTATTACAAAAAATACAGGGGGCTAATTATGTATGTAACTTGATATCCTCATCTTTAGCTCATTATTCTATTACCATAAAATGACACTATATGGTAATGGAATAACGATAGACACGATACGATTATTGTTATAAGCATTCATTGGAAAGCTTATAATTTCTTCATAAAAAGAGACAGAAATAAAAAACAAGTTGATGTCTAATACCGATAACATTAAATACAGGGCTTAGGAAAGATAAAATAACAACCTGTGTCAAATTTCATCATTTACATATGGGGGTTTTTATCTCAAGTGACACAACTTTTAAAACCGATAGTTTAGTCACAATTTTTCAACGAGATCGGTCAAGAACTTTCTGAGTTAGAGGGGACCGTAATTTTACATTTTATTCAAACAGGACTTGTTTTTGCATCCATGTAACTGATTACCTAATGTTCATAGCAAAATGTGTCCCGAGTGTGTAAGATAGCTATTTCTTTAATATTTCAAAAAAAATTAAAAATTATTTTTTTTATTTTGGAAAATCAAAAACTTGTTTGGCATTTTTTTAAAACCGGCCCTTTTGTTAACTCAAAATAAAGCTAAAGGGTACTTTTCACTATTACACATTTCCATTATACAAGCGTAATTTCACCATGTTAGCGAAATATTTTTTTAAAAAATTTGACAAGAAATTGTTCACTTATTAGATACGACTAGGTTTCAATCAAAAAAGAATCCAAAAATCTTTAGGAAGTTGGTAAATTTTGATGTGTATAATGGAAGTGTGATAGTGGAAAGTACCCTTAAGGAATTTTCCTTTAAGAGCTTTGTGGGATGCGAGTGAGATATCTATCAAATGCCCAATATTTACTGTAGATCTTAAGAAATTTTCCAGAAGCCGAGTAAACGCTTTGACGACCATATATTTTTGGCCGAAGTGTTTTTGATTTTCTTTCCATTTTTGTAATTTCTGACCTAATAATAGTTACGCATAAAAAAATTGGGCCCCTCTTCCCCCTTATTAGGCTGTTCTGGCCAAGGCTATTTTGGTACTCGCTGTGATTTTTAGGAAAACCAATTTATTAATAGCTATTCTACAAGAATTTGGATTCTGAACCCCCTTCTTGACCCTTATTTCGCCTGTCAAGTAAATATAATTTTGTCCCTAATATATTTATTACTTCGCAAACTTTTAGAACTAATAGTGAGTAAGTGGACCCAGTTAGAGACTTAATGAAAACAAAACTTTTGTTTCTCTAAAACTCTTCTATAATTCATCTTTTAGAACATTTATCCTATCTTTTACTTGAACAAAAAAAAATAGCAAGAACTGATTTGGGAAGTATAGTTGCCTGTGGTCGTTAAAAGGTTAAAGCATTTTGAAGCATTAGTTTATTTCGGGCCATACCCTTGTCCTGTTCCACCCTCATTTGACATGGAGCTTTAAAATGGAAAATTGACATTCTGTATCGAATTAAGTTAGCATGTGATTAACAGAATCCGAAATGAGACATTTTGCAGTGTTAGGTTATATAGCAGGTGTCACGCCCCTTTTTCAATAACGCCCACATTTTGTTAGAGTTCTATATGATAAACAACATTCAGTGTAAAATTTTGTTAGCATGTTGTTACATTTAATAACACATCTGCTTGGTGTTTTTAAACATATTCAGTGCAGATAGGGCTTTTTGTGTTTCTGAAAATTACAAGACAAAAGGGCGTTACTAACATAACTTTTCAAATATTAAAAATTTATAATTTTTTTTAACAGAAATGAATTTGTTTGTGTGTTTTTACTAATATTTAAAGAAATTGTAATGAAAACTTTTATAGTTTTTATATAAACACGTTTTTTGCTTCTCCTGTAAAATTTATAAAATGTTAGATAGGGCGTTTTGCATTTTAGGTGACGATATGTAGGTATAAAACAACAAAAATATTTTTTAAAGTATTTTGTTACTCAAAGAAATTGTACACTAAAAAAATATTTACACTCAAAAAAAAATGTTACACTCAAAAAAAAATGTACACATTATTATTTTTTTTGAATGAAATGGCAGACTCAAAAAAATGTTGACAGTCAAAAAAATTTTACACTCAAAAAAATTTGATAGATTAAAAGAAAGTTTGACTCAAAATAATATATATATTTCTAATAAAAAATTTGTAATGCAACTTTTTGAAATTTTTTTTAGAAAATTACTATCAGATAACATTGTGGAGGGTATTCATAGATTCGACCAAGTCGAATTTAATTTTTCTACTTGTTTCTGATATATTTATGTAAAAGGAATTTTTTAAAAGTTTAGAGACTGTTATAAAATTGTTCAACTTTTTTTAACAACTTTAGTAAATTGCAATAAAAGCTTTTTTTTTAGATGAATTCATGTAAACATGGATATTTTGAAATTTTAACGATGGTCTCCAATTTTGGTTTTTTTTCTCTAGCACCTGTAGTTACCTATTTAATTATAATTAAAGTTTTTTTTTTTTTTTTTTTAATTCACGTAAAGATTAATTTTGGAAATTTTAAGCAATGATTCCTAATTTTTGCTATTTTTGCTTTAAATCACCTCTAATTAACAATTAATTGAAACTAACGTTTAATATGATAAATTTACAACTTTGAGACGATGATTGGTTACAACATTATTATGATTTTGACACTATGGTTGGGTACAATCATATAATCATTAAAATACGGCCTTATGATTGGCTACAATCATAAACCCTTTTATCCATTATGATCACCATAACCTTGATTTTTTTATTTCTGCCTGCTGTAGGGTATACAATAAAGAAATTCTTTATTATATCAATGCTGCTGTTTGATATTTTTTTTTTTTTTAATTTTAAACAACGGTTACACATTATCAAATGGCAGTTACGAAATGCTTGAAATGATACATAATTTCAAATGATTTGTTATTTGTTTTTGTGCTATAAAAAAAAAAAATAAATAAAACTGTTATTCTACAAGTAATCCCACATATATTTATGTGTTTGTTCATCAATTTTTATTATGCGGTTAATATAAATAATGAAATTTGATAGCACTAACTAATTTTAATGGTTTATTTTTTGTGAGTGTAGAACGATGTTTACAGAATTACGGGTTTCAGCATAAAGTATGTTGACAGATATCACCTTAAATTATTCATTCTGCATAAATTGTGTGTCAAAGATATTTAACAACTTTTGATTATATTTAGAAAAAATTGGCAGGATTTCTTAAATATGTTTGATAAAATTTTAGAAAATTTTCTTAATTAAAAATTTTAAGTCGCGAATATCGCTAATACAAAGCTCACAGGTCTATTTTAATTTTATTGTTTAAATTATTGTAAACAGTTTTTGTGAAAGACTTAAACGTCTACAATTTGAATTCGGTTATAAAATAACAGTTTTGTTTCTACGGCATCATAAACAATCTCTTTTCGCATATTATGTCGCTCTGCTCTTTATGCTATTACAATTGAGCAATACTTCTGTTACATCAAGTAAAGCAAAACTACATTGTTTTGAATGCAAAACTCCAAAAAACTTAGAAAGTTTTCAAAAAAATTTTCGAAACTTAGAAAATTAAAAAAAAATCTAAAAATATTTTTTTTACTTAAAAAAAAATATTTTTTTTACTTAAAAAACAAAAAAAATTGACAAAAAATTGTTATTCAAAATAGTTTCGAAACTTAGAAATTTTTTTCAAAAATCTAAAGAACCCTTTAAACGCTTTTCGAATACGCTCGCAAGGCGTTCGAAAAAAACGTTTTGAGAATGTTTTTTTCTTGTTACAGTGCTTTCAGAACGCTTTTTTTTTAGAACCGTCGTCAATTTCTGCTTGGGTAGCTTTGCTCTCATTAACTTTTTTAATAAGTTAAACATTGAATAAAAAATATCAAACGACCATTAAAAATATATTTCGTTTTTATACCATTTGGAAATCAATAGGAAAGTTAAAACATTTTGATTGTTAAAGAAAATACCGCATCAAGAAAAAGTTATAAATCAATATTGGCAGTCGCGACTAGTTGCTTTACAGGCTCTTTTAGTGTGACTCCTTAGTGTCGGTATACATTTCACAATCATAAAGATGCTTCGAAAACATGATTAATTCAATATTATGCGCTTTTTTTCAAAAACATTAAATAAAATTCAACAGATTAATTACTTCCTGTTTACAAAAAAATCAACAAAATTCTAATAGATTTCTTAGCCAATTTGTTGCGTTTACAAATGATTTTAAGAATCTCTTTTATGTTAGAATGATGCTTTCGCTAAATATTTGATCATATAAACGTTATAGCTGCTAATTAAAATATGGCATGTTTATGAACATAATTCAAATCATATCCTGCAGTTGAAATGCAAACTATAGTTTTGTTAAGACAATAAATATAAAATTCCAAGAATTAATGTTAGGATAAGAGTATTAAACAAGTTAACAATATTGTTAGGGATTTACCATCGATGTAATTTACCTGTCATAAACTAAATATGTGAAGAAACGATTTAATAACATTAACAAAATGCAGGAGATAAAGAAGAAATCATTTAAGAATTTGAATGAAATAGAAAGAAATCGTTTAAGAATAGAATAGGAATTTTTAAAATTTATTTATTAATATTTTAAATATTGAAAAGGGCATATTTCCTTAACTCATTGGTACAAGTGCACATAAAAAGACTAAAAGGATAAAAAAGTGTATTTTGGTACTTATTACACTGTGCAACATGTTTGGGATCATCGAGATTATCTTGAATGGGACCAAAAAAAAAGTTTTCAAAACCCTTGGGGAATGCTCAAGTTCTTTTTTATGGCCCACTAAATCTAATTCTGAGGAAAATAATACTAAAAGATGTCTTCAGTGAAATTTAATGACAGGTCTTTTCTTAGAACATATTAACCCTCTATCTCCAATTTTAATGAGTAGTTTTGGTCTCTATGTCGAATATCCTCATTGAACACTACCAAAACGTGCGTTTAAAGAGTTAAAATGATCTACAAAAGTTTTCTGCATCAAATTTTGTCTAGGGATTGTCAAATGCTAAAAGTTCGTGCGAAAAGTGCAAAATGCTTAAAAAAGTAAAATTGTGAATTAGTACATACCGTTAAATTGTTTTTCACCAAAGTCGTGTGAAATAAATCGAACAAATTTTATAAATCTGCTTCTGAGCTAAATAATGTCTTCAATGAAATTTGATGGCGGTTCTTTTCGTAGGACATATAAAACCTCTATCCCCCATCTTTAGGGGTCTTTATGCTATTTTTTTGAAATGTCCTCATAGAACAACACTAAGGCGTGCGTTTAAACCCTGCAAAAAAGTCATTACCACTTCCTAGTGGAGTGCTTTAAAACTATAACAAATGTAATGAAATACAACAAAAAACACAAGACAAAAACACACAAACATTCTTTTCTACTCCAGAATTCATAGTTATTCAGTTCTTAACTCATTACCTTCCGCGACACTCCCATACAAATGTAAGTAGATATTCAGTAGATAAGAAGTACTCCGGGAAGTAGTTGAAAGTTGTTTGAAAACTCGGAGTATTTCTTATCTACTGAATATCTACTTACATTTGTATGGGAGTGCCGCGGAAGGTAATGAGTTAAGAGCTGAATATCAACTTTTTATGGAGTAGAAAAGAATGCCTTTGCGTTTTTTTCCTTGAGTTTTTTGTTATTTTTGTTGTATTTCATTACATGTGTTATAGTTTTAAAGCACTCCAAATAGAAGTACACCGCACATTTATTGATGGGAATGGTTAAAATGTTCTGTTTCTGCATAAAATTTTACTTTTTCTGTAATACTGATTCTAGAAAGTTGAAATTTTGAATACAGGATCATACAGCGAAAATAACATTCTGACAAAAGAACTTTTTTTGAAAGTTTCGATTCCAAGAGGGTAAAAAGAGTTTTTTTTTATTTTCTGATATTTTATTTTCTAAAAGTAGAAAAAGGGTTAAAATATTGTACTTTGGTACTTCTTCTCTCTCCATAAATAGTGACCATAGAAACTTATAGTTTGAAATGCAGAGTCCTCCGCATTTCAAAATTAAAGTGTTAAAAATTAAAAAAAAACCTTTTTGAAGTAGTACTTTTAGAAATTTCGATTTTAATGGAGTAAACAGTGTAAAAAATTGTACGCTCGTATTTTTCTATCATCGATAATAGTAGGTCTATAAACATAAATTTTGGAATTTACGATCACTTTTTAAAAAATCTGCTAAGACAGCTGAAAAATCTGCTGATTTAAGAAAAAACCCGCTGAATTTACCAAAAAATGTTTTCTGATTATCAATCTTAAATGTATTTTATTTATGTAAGAAGGCTTATAAACAATTTTAGCATGTTTTTCTAAAAAAATTTCTATAGAAAAAATCTAAAAATTTTTCTAAAATTTTAGAATTTAAAAATTTGAGAATTTTGTTATGAAAAAATTTTTAAATTTTTGTACAAAAAAATTTTAGAATTTTTTCTATAAAAAAATCTTAGAATTTTTTTAATTTTTCTATAGAAGAAATATGAGAACGTTTTTGTAAGAAACATCAGTAAACTTTTTAATAGGAAAAATCTAAAAAAAAATCTATAGGACAGATCTGAGAAATTTTCTATAGAAAAATCTGAGTATTTTGCGATTGCAAAACTCTGAGAAGGAGAGGGTTACAAATTTTGAGAATTTATCAATAAAAAAAAATTTGACAATTTTTTATAGGAAGGGAGTTGTTCTATAGGAAAAATTAAAGAATTAAAGAATTTCTATAGGAAAAATTTGAGAAGTTTTCGATAGAAAACCTTTTGGAAATCTAAGAACTTCTCTATAGGATAAATCTGAGAAATTTTCTATAGGAAAACTCTGAGAAGGAGAGGAATAAATAGGAAATAATCTGAGAGTTTTTATGTAGAAAAAATGTCTAGGAATCTCAAAATGTTTGTGTGGAAAAAACGCCTCGGAATTTTAGAATTTTTCTACTTATACGAAAAAAGACTCGGAATCTTTAAATTTGTCTATTAAAAAAATCTGAGACTTTCTTACAGGAAAAATCAGACAATTTATCAAAATCTGAGACTTTCGAAAGGGAAAATTACTCACAATCTGAGACTTTTTCTATACAAACAAAAAATAATTTTACAAAAAAAAATCTAGTAAATTCACAAGAATTCCTTGTAATTTTTGAGTGTAGAAAAAATTTCTCAGAAGCTAAGAATCTAAGAAATTGCTTAAAAAATATTAAAAAGTAAATTTTCTAATACAAGATATTTTCTTTAGAAAAGTGTTTTAGAATCTTGTAATTTTAGTATAGGAAAAAGGTTTCAGAAACTCATACTTTTTATACCCTCCACTCTAGTGATAGAGGGTATATATAAGTTTGTCATTCCGTTTGTAACACCTCGAAATATTGGTCTAGGACCCCATAAAGTATATATATTCATGATCCTCGATCGATTTTAAGACGATCTAGCGATGTCCGTCCGTCCGTCCGTCTGTCCGTCTGTCTGTCTGTTGAAAACACGCTAACTTTTGAAAGACTTTACGGAGGCTCCTTAAGTTTGGCACACTCAAAAAAAAAAAAACTGTAAAGTTGGCAAAAAATTTAGTTAAATTTAACTAAAAAAACACCTGATTTTGAACCTACTAAATTTCTAGTTAATTTAACAAAAAATATTTAGTTAACTTTTCGTAGAATGAATGTAGCAAAAAAACAGTAATTTTAACTAAAAATTCAGCTGAAAATTTCGTAACATTTTTTATTAGGTGAATTCAGCTAACCTTTTTTTTTAAATAAAAAAAAAAATATATTTTTCACAGCGTTAAGTTCAGCTTAAGAAGGTCTAATGAAATTTGCATAGGAGGCTACACAAGAAATGTTTAAAATTTTCGACTTGACAAAAATGTTACAAAAAATCAGCAAATTAATTAGTAAAAATTCGTAAACTCAGTTTTAAAGTCAACAAAAAAAATTAATTCCAAATTTGTACAAAACTAGTATTTTCGTAAATCGAACTTAACTAAAAAAAGTAGTTAAAACGCTGATTTTAACTAAAAATTTGCTAAAAAGCCAGTAAACTCGAGTTAACAAAAAAAAGTTTGTTAACTTTACAGTTTTATTTTTTTGAGTGCATACATGGTGGGCATTTACCTGGTCAGATTGGAATTGCAATCCAGCAAAATCGGTCCAGTGGTTCAAAAGTTATAAGCAAATGAGTGAATTTCGGCAAGGGTTTTTCTGGAATTTACGAGATAAAACACACGGTAACTTTCGAACGGCAAGCCTGAGGGTGCTGAAGTGTGGCATATATATTTGCCGTTCCTCTGGTCCGGTCTGTTTTAAATTTCAGCCAAATCGGTCTAGTGCAATGGTTCCCAACCATTGATTCTCGCCCCACTGGGGGGCAATTTGAAGGTTCCAGGGGGGCAACGAGCAAATTTTAAAGATTTTTTTTAGTCAAATTAGCTACAAAAACTGTTTTTTTAGCAAACTTTAATACAAAAATTTTGTTAATTGCTAAAAACTTAGTTTTAATGCTTATTTTACAAAAACTTTGCTGAACCTGTAGTAATTTTTCATTAGAAACAAAAATTAGAAAAATTAAAAAAAAATCTTGAGTGTAAGGGGGATAAAGCAATTTTTTCAACTTAAAAATGGGGCGTGGCGTAAAAAAGGTTGGGAACCATTGGTCTAGTGGTTCAAAAGTTATTAGCAAAACCGTAAATTTCAGATTAGTTTCACCTTAAATTCACGTGTTGAAAACCCGTTAAACATGTTTTAAAAAAATTTGCAAGTCAAAAAAAGTATTTTACAAGGTATTTTTGTCACACAAAAATATTTTTAAACTTAAAAAAAAAAAAATTTACTCAAAAAAAATTTTACACTAAAAAAATATTTTACAATCAAAAAAAAAAATTGGTAAATTATTTTTTTTTTTTTTTTTTCAAAAATTTGTTTAAAAAAAGTGTTTTTACACAAAATAAAATATTTCTAATCAAAAATTTTATTTTTTCACGTTAGAAAATTTACTGTCACTTAAAAAGAGCATTGTGGAGGGTATTCATAGATTAGGCCAAGTCGAATTTAACTTTTCAACTTGTTTTTTACAAAAATTTCTCAGAATCAAAGATTTTTGTGAGCAAAAAGGTTTAGGAATCTGAAAATTTTTTAATATAAAAAGAAAATCTCAGAACCTGAGAAGTTTTTTATGGAAAATCTCTCTAAATCTCAACATTATTTCTACAAAATGAAATTTTTAAAATATAAAAATTTCCGGTGGGAAAATTGCCTAAGTATCTGAGAATCTTCTATGCGAAAGTGTATCAGAATCTATCAATGTTTCATCTCCTATTTTTAAATCTTGAATCTCCATTAAAAAAAAAATTACTAAACTGTTCACTTTACAAAAATGACCACCACATTTTATTAAACAAAATTTTCATTAAAGTTACGTGCGAAAAGCCATAAACACTCTCTCAAAGACTATTTAATATAACATGCAGTAAACCATTAGAATCAAAAAAATAATAACTAAAAAAACAGATGAAATCAAGAATTATGCATAATAAAATAAAATTGCATATCAAAAAATATGCTTAGAAAAGTAATAAGAAGCTAAGAAAATTATATATAAAATTTATCTTCTTCATCATTGTCAGTTTGCATGTCAGTCAGATTTAGTTAAATCCTAAGCAAACAACTTTCTTCCTTTTAATTTCGTCGAAAGTTTTGTTGCATGCAACCAACTACAAAACGATAAAAAAATACAAAGATGCACATGAAATTTTTAAAAAAAGAAATATAATCGAAAATGAATTTGATTTCAACTGAAATCATCATTAGTTACAAAATAAAAGTTTCCCTACACCATCAATTTATGGTTAAAGAAGAAGATTGTTGCTAACAGTTTATTTTTTTTTTGTTGTTCAAGGATCCTTGAAAGTGTCAGCTCCCGTAACATTTTAACACAAAATTAAGATGCAAAGCCAGGAATAATTTACACTTTAAGTTCATAGACACACAAGGCAACCGTATTAGAAACGGTAAGTTTAAATTTGTTGGGTTTCTTAACCTGACTTCCTTGTTGAACCTGCAGTATGGAGATTGAAAGAAAGACATTGTGAACTGAGCATAAGATCAAAAACACTTGATTCCTGCTGCTGCTGTTGCTGGTTGTGGTGTATGACTGGAAGAAACAGAATAAGTGTTTGTTAGTAGTGAAATGTTTATGCATATTTCCTTTTAAGTGTATGATGGTGGCATTGCATGCCAAATAAAATCATGAAGCAGGTGGATTGTTTAAACACTTTAACACTTACACAAGTACAGGAATACACCTTGAACAATTAATTTTTTAAAATTTTTTATAAGAAATATTGAAGATACAAAAATTTTATAAATACTGTAAAACAATTGTCGGTTTCTTAAGTCACGAAAAACTTGTAATTTTAACAATCAACCCATTAAACTTTTCCCTGTAGGTTAACCATCAAGTGCTGGCAGTAAAATCTGACCTAAAGTTTTTACAAATTTTTTAATTTGGATAAAATGAGTTCAAATAATTATAAAAGACAGCACAAGCCCAATTAATTACGTTAAGGGCAGATGACTCAATGTGAAGTTAGCAGTTAAGTATTGATTTAACGGATTTGTTTGAAAAAGTTAAATTTAACAGACAGTTATTTTATAACGGACCATTGAGTAATCCAGCCTTAGAATTTAACATACTTTTTGAACATAGTGTGAATAAAAGTATGCATGTATGGTAATATTTATCTTTATAAATTTTACCCAAACTGAAAAAAAATCATTAAAAAATTCTAACTTTCGAACTTTTGTGAGAGGTATGGGACGGTGCCTAAATTAAAAACATGATTTAATAAAAGCATTAAATTAGTGGTCGGGACTGTACACAAGTAAAATGAAAGTCAAATATTGTTCAATTTTCAAAGTCGTATTCTGACAATATTCTTAAGCGATTTTAAGCCATATACAAAATCTGCTGATTTTAGCAGACGCGGTTTGCTAAATATCTGTCTTTATTATCTAGGTAAAATCAGCAGATTTCAGCTGAGCAATCTGCGGGTTTCAGCAGAAAAATCTGCTAATTTCTGCAGAAAAATCTGCTGATATTACATCGAGTTTGAGCCATATGACAAATCTTCTGTTTTCTGTTTTCAAAAAATAAAATTTCCAAGTTTTTTTTTATGATAAAACAAAAAAAACTTTTGAATTTTTTTTTTTTCAAAAAAGAAAAACTAAAAATTTCTGTGAAATTAACAAAACAATACACTGTTTTTATACCCTCCACTGTGATAGAGGGTATATATAAGTTTGTCATTCCGTTTGTAACTCATCGAAATATCGGTTTAGGAACCCATAAAGTATATATATAATTGATCAGTGATCGATTTTAAGACATTCCAGCGATGTCCGTCTGTCCGTCTGTCTGTGGAAGTGGTGATCACGGCTAAAATATTACACGGAGATGACTGAAACTTAACACATTATTGGAAGTTCTCCTGAGCGGTTTGGTATTGCATTTGAGCGATATCGGTTCAGCGGTTCAAAAGTTATGAACGAAAATGTAAGTACACCTCAAAAAATTTGGTACATTCAACATAACCTAAAAATACAAAATGCTTTAATACGGCTGCAGGTTGACATATCGTTAAACTATATTCAATTTGAGCTAACAAAAAAAACATTACTTTTCAGGAGAGCAAAAAAACCGTCGCGTTCGCGTATTTTTAAATGTTTTGTCATTTGATCTTTTACAATATTAATTAATAATTACTACTAAATTTTACATGTGCTTCGTTTGTAAAAATTCGTATTATTCGCTGAGTTACAGCAGATAGCTCAACCTTTTTTATTTGAAATTAATCAACCTAAGCAAATAGCTCATTAAATATAGTCTTTAAAGCTTTATAACTTTTTAACGGATTATGATAAAAATATGATTTTGGTACCATATATCTCAGTTTTTTAACCCCTTCCATTACAGGTACTAAAAAAAAATACTTTTGAGTTTTTTTTTAAATCATCGATTTTTTCGCGCTTTATCGCCATTATTTGGAACCTTCATGAAGTTTGCGAAAAATGTCATAGCACTTGTGTTTGCTGTACAATCGAATGGGTAAATAAAATATGGGTAAATAAAATATACACCGGACAATGAATACAAAAGAAGACAAAAATAACACGAAACTGCAATATTCTGTTGCAATAATATAATTAGTTGAAGTTCTGTGATACTAGAGTTAAGTTTGACTTTAGTTTGTGTATTGTGCTGTATCAATTTATTTATTATTTATTTATACAATTCTGTGTCGTGTAGTCCAGTTTTTTAATTATAATTTTTAAATTGACGATGTAAAAATCATAAACCGTAAGTCAAACTGTGATAAAAGTAAAAATAAGTTCTTTTAATAAATTATTGTATTTGTTGTTAGATTTTTAATAAATAAAATCCCCTGAAGAGGTTTGAAAAAAGCAAACGAAACGTTGGGTGGAAAATAATAAAAATGAAGTGATTTTTATGAACCGCGTTTTTAACCGCGGAAAGGAGTTCAAATTTTCCAAAAAAAAACTATGCCATTATTTTTATTTATGGAAAACCCGTCTTAAAAGTGATAACATCAAAAAATTTAAATTTAAAAGTTTACTCTAGTAAACTATACTGTAGATAGCTCAAATTTTTATTTATAAAAAAACAAGGTTTCACATAGCTCATGCTATTTTTGCAGTAAAATAGTCTTAAAATATTTTTTTTCTTCTGAAATTAATACCATAGATGACACTTATGCCCGCGAACATTTTTCCATCAAAAACTCATTTTCGTCAACCGAGCAGATAGCTCAAATTGAATATAGTTCCACGATATGTGAATTGAACACCGAATGGTATTTAAACAAGTACGAACATATTTTGAACATCGAATGGTATTTAAACAAGTACGAACATATTTTTGGCAAAAAAAAAAAAATCGCGGATTTTTTTTTACCAAAATTTTTTTTCGCGAAAATTTTTTTTTTCAAAAGTAACTTCCTTTTAAATAAAGTTTTTTGCAATAATTTTTATGAAATTGTGGAGGGTATCAATACATTCGGCAATCCCGAATATAACTTTTTTACTTGTTTTTTAATTTCAATAATTTTTAATTTTAAGAAAATTTCACAAAAATTTTAAAAAAATCTTTCAAATTAAAAAACATTTTTAAAAAATAAAAGTCAACAGAATTTTTCTGTAAAATAAAAAATAATCTACTAAAAATCTGCACAATAATATTTTAAAATTCAGCAAACATAATCAGTAATATTGCAGAAACTAACCACGGACACGTGAGTGACTTTTGACTCACACTCACTCACGCTCATGATAGGATTTTTCCAATCACGCGCACTCACTCACGATCTAACTCACGCACGCACACTCACGCAATTATTTTTCCACTCACAACCACGTGACTAAATTGAGTTTCAGTCATACTCACGCGTAATTACGCATGAATCTCGCACTTATCTGCTTATAAGTGTTATAACTTTTTTTGGACAAAAAAAGTCCATCCCACCACGCTATGGGCAATTTTGTACAAATAACAAAAATCATTTTTTTCGGTTATTTCGGTGAAAAAACTTCACGCACCGAATGCAATTTCTAAAACTTCCCCAAGAATGATTTTTTTTTTATTTTTTTGTTTTAAAAATTTAATATTATGACGTCATATCTTAATTATTTGAAAATTATCATACACTCATGACTACATATCAGAAGGAACCAACATTTAACTTATTTATAACATCCGCCAATAAGCACCAAAATTCCGCGATTATAATCTTTAGTTGCTGAAAAGAATTACTGCCTCATAGCACCCATCACTTGACGCGTCATAATATCGCAATTTTTTCGCGCCCTCCATTCAATTGATGAGATTTTTTTTTTTTATTAATAAAATTACAAGAACTTCCTAAATATTTTGCAATTAAATTTAATTTGTTTATACTTAAAAGAAAAACTAATATTCAAAACTTCATCGCGTTTGGTGCGTGAACTTTTTTAACGATCGCGAAAAAGTAAGACATCATTTCTTAATATTTTTTCATGGCCTATACGACTATGGGATGGACTTTTTGATAATTGCAAAAAATTGAAAAAGTTATAACCCTACTGCTCATGTTCCCATCTCTAGCAGAAAAATTTCTGTTATTTTCTAAAACTGAATGACAAGTAATTTACTTAAAATATCTATATGCAGAAAAAAAATTTTGTCAGAGCTCTGAGAAATTTTTCCTGTGGAAAATGTCTCAGATTCTAAGATATTTTCCTAAAGAAAAAGTTTTAAATTCTGAAACAGTTTTAAGATTTTTCGACATTTTTCCTATATAAAATATCTCAGATTCTGTGAAACTCTGAGATATTTTCCTAAAAAAAACATTAAATTTAAAAACAGTTAAGAAAGTCTCAGATTCTGAGAAATTCTTTCTATAGAAAAAGTATAGGAAAAAAAATTTTCCTGAAAAAAGTTCTCGATGACATTTTTCTTTTAGAAAAAGTTCTTTTCTTTTCTTTTCTTTTCTTTTCTTTTCTTTTCTTTTCTTTTCTTTTCTTTTCTTTTCTTTTCTTTTCTTTTCTTTTCTTTTCTTTTCTTTTCTTTTCTTTTCTTTTCTTTTCTTTTCTTTTCTTTTCTTTTCTTTTCTTTTCTTTTCTTTTCTTTTCTTTTCTTTTCTTTTCTTTTCTTTTCTTTTCTTTCTTTTCTTTTCTTTTCTTTTCTTTTCTTTTCTTTTCTTTTGGACTGCATTGTGTTAACTACAGACGGACGGACGGACGTCGCTAGAATGTATTAGAATCGATCACTGATCATAAATATAAATATCTTTTGATGCGTTACACACGGAATGACAAAGTGAGTATGCCCCCATACTGTAGTTGGAGGGTCTAAAAAATATTTCTGCCAACACATCATATTTATGCGCATATTTTTTTCTAAGTTCAAGATATTTAAAAAAAAATCTAAATATATATTTCCCTTGAAGCTTTCGTAGCCCTAAGGGGCCTATTCACAAAAAAAGTCATAACTCGATCATAAAAAAATTAAAAAAATTAAATATTAATCGATAATCATAAAAAAAGATAAAATTTTGTTTGAAAATTTAAAAAAAATAAAGACCTGCTACCCACATCGTCAAACACAGGGAATACACACATTACAACAAACACAGGGAATATGAAGTTTGAAAACAAGAATTTAGAAAAAAAAAAAAATAAAAATATTTTTCGGTAACAAGTTTATAGAGCTTGAGAACAAGCTTTCATTTAAACTTTATTTGAGCCAAACCTTCGACCCAACTTTTTTTGGTAAAATTTTGATCGGAGGATGCCACATCTTAAAAATCCAAAAAATTAACCGGAGGTCTCCACGGGATAAAATAATCCGATATCACCGTTCGAGCGATTTTAAAATTTTTTTGATAATCTCGTTCAGCGCATATGCTCATAAAAAACAAAATTTTGATCGGACGACTCCACGAGTTAAAAATTATCGAATTAAGCTCAAATAAATTTTAAATGAAAGTTTGTCTCAAGTAAGTACTATGAAAAGGTTAAGAAACAAAATTTTCGATTTTTTTTTTAATTTCTTGACTACTATTGTTTGCAAATTTTCAATTAGTGCCAAGTTGAAAGCTAAAAAGGGCCAAAATTGGTTGAAAAGGGCCAACAAAAATTTGTTTAAAAAAAATTTTAGTACTTTTTACAACAACTATCAATAATTTTCTTATTAATACACGCAACTTTTTACTTTTGTACTTTGCCAGTTTGTACAGTAAAAGCATCCCTGCGGGAAAGTCTATCAGTCAAAGACAGGTCATAGAGTGGTACTTTTGTAACAAAGGGACCTGTCATTAATTAGTACCCTGTGATATGTCCCAGGACTTGTCGCAAACTGATCTTTCAGATCACTTGACACAATTTTACTGTTCTCAGAATTAGTATTCTATGAAAAGTCAGTCATAGGATACGTTTTTCGGATAAATTTTTCTTTTAGGACCAATCAATTTCCCTCAGGGATTAAACACTTGTGTTACCATACACTTTAAACATTTTAATTTAAAGGAAACAAAAACTTACATTGTTGCAAAAAATGGTAGGAACTGATCCTTTTTTCGTGTTTGTAGTACATAATAAAATTTTTGTAATTTGTGGTGCCACTGACCATTCAATAGTGCCTAAAAAGGCACTAATGTGTCACATTTCCCAACCGTGACGCACAGTGCACTTTAAATATACTAAATCAAATAGGGGTTCACTTTGTCAAAAAATAAAATATGTATGTTATTCTCAACCTCATTTGGATATTCATGAATTATGCGAATTCGATTTTAACTTTTTATTTATTTTTTTTTGTTTTGGAGGGTATAAAATAGGTTGGACTGGAGTTATAGTAATGCCACTTTGTCGCATAGTTAACTTTCCCCATTGCCATTTCTTTACAATATTGTCTCTGTTGTACGTTTATGGAAAATATTAAGGAAGTTAAAGCATAAAAGTGAATCTATTTACAGTCGAACCCGGTTATAACGAACTCCGAGGGACCAGTAAAAATAGTTCGTTATAAGCGAAGTTCGCTATAAGCGGGGTATATTTTTTATCAACCCAGTTTTATTTCCAAAAAAGTAAATCCAATTTTGTTTTATTTGATGTTTTTTCGTAAATAAACTACTACACAGAAAAAAAAAGTCGAGGTAATGTTATCTATGCTGGCTTAGGTGAATTATTTTTGTATGAAATTTAAAAGCCACGACTTATTACCTATGCCACCAGTATAATTTTACTTTACAATTTCAACAATTAACCATGTAAGATTTACAAAGGAAAATAGATAAAATTTCGAAATTAGTTTTGTTTTGTTTTTTTTTTTTTCTGTCATTGAGAATTTTCATTTTAGTAAAAATTTAATTAAATAAAATATGTACATTAGACCGACTCACCTTACATGGGCAAAAAAAAAGTTCAAGTTGTACCCCCCTCAAAATTAACTTTGACATGTTTTATGAAGATTCCCAAAATATTTGGGCTCTAGCGATAATCTCCCGTGAGCTAAACCGCGTCAAAAAAGGGTCCAAAAACGGTATTTTTCATGAATAAAAAAATCAGTAAATTTTTTTTGTCCAATGAATGACCAAATATAATAGATACTTAGGAATTCTTTGATTCTACATTAAAACATTTTAAAAATCCAACCACAGACTCGAGATAACGAGATGTTTACGTCAGTTTTTTGATGCTTTTCAATTCGATTTTAATGAGAACTTAAATAACTTTGGTATTTTTTGTCCGATTTTCACTTATAATACATCGTTAGAAAGGTGTTGACCACCGCTTGGGATTTTAGTCAAAAATTAACCCTTAACTGCACTGCATAACTTTTTTATAACATTTACTTCGACATCATTTAAAACCGTTTTATAACTACAAAAAGCATATCTTTGTGCAGGAAACACGTTTAATTAATATATTTGGCCGCAATTAATTTAACCCATGCATGATCAAAATATTTTGGCAAACATTTTTAAAAAAATTTTTGCGGAAATTATTGAAAGCTAGTTGTAATACTTTAAAAAAATAAAATTAAATAAGGTTTTGTTTATTTTAGTCAATAATTAACCCTTAACTGCACTGTCTTAATTTTTTATAAAATTTACTTCGACATCATTAAAAACCCATTATATAACCACAAAAAACATATCTTTGTGCAGGAAACACGTTTAATTATTGTATTTGGCCACAATTAATTTAACCCATGCATGATCAAAATATTTTGGCAAACATTTTTAAAAAAGTTTTTGCGGAAATTATTAAAAGCTAGTTGTAATACTTTAAAAAAATATAATTAAATAAGGTTTTTGTTTATCTAGACGTCCTTATTAATATCAAATAATTATTACGTGTACCACATTCCCGGTCAAATTTTTTTTCGAAATTTGTATGTGCAAATTAATTTTAAAAATAATATATAAACAAATTTTGGTCTTATTCGCATATATTCGTGCAAAAAACGCAAAAACCTTTTTTATTTTATTTTTTTAAAGTATTTCTGCTAGCTTTCAATAATTTCCGCAAAAATTTACATTGTACATACATATATTGTAATACCATTTATTAATAAAATCCGACATTGTACATACATATATTGTAATACCATTTATTAATAAAATCCGACAATATATGTATCTGGAAACCCAACATTCATTAATTTACATCATTGTCACAATCATATCTCTCAATGCGGTAAGTGATTACGAAATTGAAATTAAGAACTTATTTAATTGTAAATATTGTGTTTTTCATTTCTTACAGGAATGATCACTAAAATGAACTCTAGGAACTCGCTAATTCGTCACTTTTCGAGCTGTAATAACGCTTTGAATGAGTCATCGGCAAAGAAACCAGACGATTATATTTATATAACACAAGCCATGTCACAAGATGCACCACTGACCAGTGTAATATAGAATTTTTATTATCAGAATCTGAGACTTTTCCTATTGGAAAAATGTTTTTCAATCTAAGGCTTTTTCTATAGGAAAACTGTTTAAGAATCTAAGACTTTTTCTAGAGGAAAAATTTCTCAGAAAATTACACTTTTTCTATATGAAAAATGTCTCAGAATCTAAGACTTTTTCTATAGGAAAAATGTCTCAGAATCTGAGACTTTTTCTATAGGAAAAATGTCTCAGCATCTGAGACTTTTTCTCTAGGAAAAATGTCTCAAAATCTGACTTTTTCTCTAAGAAAAATGTCTTAGAATCTGAGACTTTTTCTGTAAGCAAAATGTCTCAGAATCTGAGACTTTTTCTCTAGGAAAAATTTCTCAGAATCTGAGACTTCTCTCTAGGAAAAATGTCTCAGAATCTTATACTTTTTCTATAGGAAAAATCTTTCAGAATCTGAGACTTTTTCTATAGGAAAAATTTCTCAGAATGTGAGACTTTTTCTATAGGTAAAATGGCTCAGAGTCTGAGACTTTTTCTAAAAAACGTCTTAGAATCTGAGATTTTTTCTATAGGAAAAATGACTCAGAATCTGAGACTTCTTCTCTAGGAAAAAAATTTCAGAATCTAAGACTTTTTCCATTGGAAAAATGTCTCTGAATCTGATACTTTTTTTATAGGAGAAGTTTTTTCTATAGGAAAAATGTCTCAGAATCTGAGACTTTTTTTTAGGAAAAAAGTCTCAGAATCTGAGACTTTTTCTATAGGAAAAATTTCTCAGAATCTTAGATTTTTTCTATAGGAAAATGTCTCAGAATCTGAGACTTTTTCTATAGGAAAAATGCTTCAGAATGTGCAACTTTTTTATAGCAAAATGTCTAAGAATCTGATACTTTTTCTATGTTAAAATGTATCAGAATCTGAGACTTTTTCTATAGTAAAACGTCTCAGAATCTAAGACTTTTTCTGTAGCAAAATGTCTTACAATCTCAAAATTTTTCTAAAGGAAAAATGTACAATAATCTGAGACTTTATATAGAAAAAAATATCTAAGACTTTTTCTATAGAAAAAATGTCTCAGAATTTAAAACTTTCTTTAGAAAATATGTCTCAGAATCTGAGATTGATCCCTTTAGGAATATTGTCTCAGTATCTGAGGCTTCTTCTGTAGGAAAAATGTTTCAAAATCTAAGACTTTTTCTATAGAAAACCTTATTAGAATCTGAAATTTTTCTATAGGAAAAATGTCTCAGAATCTAAAATTTTTAATAGAAAATATGTCTCAGAATCTGAGATTTTTTGTATAAAAAAATGTATCAGAATCTAAAATTTTCCTACAGAAAATATGTCTCAGAATATAAGATTTTTTCTATACAAAAATGTTTCAGAATCTGAGATAATTTCTATACAAAAAACGTCTCAGAACTTATGATTTTTTTTTTCTATAGAAAAAATGTCGCAGAATCTAATATATTTTCTTTAAAAATAAGGTCACATAATTTGAGATTTTTTTCTATAGCAAAAATGTCACAGAATCTGATATTTTTTCTATAGAAAAAATGTCTCAGTATCTGAGATTTTTTCTTTAGAAAAAATGTCTTAGAATATTCTTTAAAGATAAACAACAATTGTAATTTCCAATTAAAAAAAATTGTTTTTACAAATAAAACCATAATAAAATCAATTAACTTTTTTATTTGAGTGTGGAATTATTTATAATTTGCTTTTTAACAAAATAAAATACATAAACTACCAAAGTTTATGTATAAATATTTATTTTCAAAATTTTGTAAAGCTTACAAAGTTTAGTTGGAATATTTCCTAAAAGCATAGTTAATTTTTCGAACATAAAATTTTTTTAAAATCACCTTGGCTTTTTAGTAATATTGTCTAAAAACTTTGTAGGCTCTATGTTATCTTGGCACTTAGATAAAGTTATACTATGTTTTTAGGTAATATTACCTTGATTTTTTTTTGTGTGTAATTGAGAAGAAAACATTAAAAATAATTTTATCAAAATTGTAATGTAAACCGAAAATTTCCAACCATTTGTGAGTTTGATAAATATGATTGCCGCACGTTAAAAAATATTTATGGGAGTTCGTTATAAAAAGGTAAATAAACATGAAATTGTATTCGTGGGACCATAATAAGCAGTTCGCTTTAACCGAGGATTCGTTATAACCGAGTTCGTTATAAAAGAAGTATTTTGTGTGAAAATTGATGCCAAAACGTCGGGACTTTAGAATAAGTTCGTTATAGCCGAGAATTCGTTATAACCGAGTTCGTTATAACCGAGTTTGACTGTATATTCATTTTGATGCCTTCCATAACTTGCAACAAAAATGAAATGAAATCAGTTATTTCTACATCCAACATACGTTCATATTGCATATTGTAATTCTTTTACAATCGTTTTGCATGCTCCATCAACACTAAAAAATAAAAGTCTTGTGCACAACAGTCAGTCTTTATGTTCTTAGTGAAGCAGTCACAGACGACTCCTTTCATTTTTTTTTTGTTTATTTCATAAAACTTATAAAAGAAAATAACAGGTGATGGAATTGAGTGCGTGCGTGTTCTTTGAACATTTGCAAGCAGCCAACCAACACTCTTACCGTAAAACACCACAGATGACGTTCTAAAGTGTTTGAATGTTCTGAAACATTTAAAGCAGTAAGTTAGGAGTTTTTTTTTCTGTTCATTCATCTTTTATTTGAAAACATTATATAAATGTCTAAACAACCTTCAATGGCATTATGCAAACTGAAGACTCCTTGAAATTATTGTAACTGTATATTAGAATTAATGATTTCATAATAATAAAAGTATAATTTGCTGTTTATGAGGTAAAACGAGTAAAGAAAATGCAGTTTATAAACAAAACTTAAATTGAAGCAATTGTTAGTAGACGGGAAAGGAAATAATAAAAGAAATGAAATCTAACAAAAAAGATTCCTTAAGTCACAAGATGTCACAAAAAGTGTTAGGCCAAGCAAAAATTATACTCAAAACAATGATTTCCCCGTCCGAGAGCCAATATTAAACATGAGCCGGATGATATAATTTTGAAAGTAGAGATTTAATGGAGTAAAACTGCATTTAAAGTTTTTTATTTCATGATCCTGTTTTCTTTAAAAAGGACTTCAAAGTTTTAAAGAATACATTTTGTAAAATATTTTTGAAATATTTGTGCTTATTCTAGGATGCCACTGGTAATGACAAATAAAAGAGAGGAACTCCAATATTTTCTTCATTTTTTTATTTTGTCATGCCAGGATAAAAGGATGTGAATAAAGTCATTTGAAAATTTTATCAAAATATTTTGTTGAAAATTTTGAATGATATTGAAGGATAAATTTTTTAAAGGACGTTACTTACATCTTTTTTCCTGATATGTAAAACTAATAAAATAGAAAAATTAGGGGAGATCCTCCTCTTTCATTTGCTATCACTAGTGGCATCCTAGGACAAGTACAAATATAAAAAAAATACTTTACACAATTGAATCCTCTAAAACTTTGAAGTTTTTTTAAAAGAAAACAGGATCACGAAAAGAAAAACTGTAAATTCAGTTTTGCTACATTTAGTCTCTAATTTCGAACGTTTACTATCCAGTTCGTGTTTAACGAGTTTTTTTAATTTTTGTCGGACGGTGTTTTAAGTGCTTTTGTTTGCCGTTTTAACAAAATTATTTTTTTTTGTATTAAAAAAACTTTTTGAATATTTTTGTCACAAAAATTACAAAAAAAAAATCTCTTACTACAAAAACAAATATCAGTCGAAAAAAATTCCCTTTGATTTTTACTAAACTGATACAATAAAGACGTAATATTTTCATGTAAAATGGTCGTAGACCGTAGGTCGCAGGTAATAATAGACCGTATTTCATCGACCACGCCCACTTTTTACCAAAAAACAAAAATTAAAAAAATCTTTTAAACTACAATCTTTTTTTCAAAATATTTTCACCAATATTATATTTTCATTCAGGTTGGACAAGCGATACGTGTCATCGACCACGCTCATGTTACCATAACTTTTGTTCAAAAAAAATAAAAAATCTACGATACTACTCGTCCGATTTAAAAAATGTTTCACCAATATTAAAAATTGTCTATCAGGGGTGATATAGGCTGCCATCACTGGTGGTGAAACAGTGCTCCTTGACGTTAACAAGTCCGATTTTTGCAACTCTTAAAGCGGAATATGAATTCTTATGGTGTAAAAGATTTTTGATATTTTTTCAGATTTTTGGAAGGTCGGGATCAACTCGCTCAATAGGTTTTATCAAAAAAATTAGGTTATGAATATGAAACATAATTTTTTTTATTTATTTATTTTCTCTGGTGCCTTTTTCCTAAAAAAAAATATTCGCGATCAAAATTATAAGTTCAAGGGTCACTAAGATGACCTAAAAATAAAAATTCAGAATTTCCCGTGTTCCAATCTCAATAATTTGAGAATGTTCAATGTATGAACGTAATGTTGAATCCGTTAGATAGGTCTTTTGGACACTCTTATGTAGTGAAAAAAACCTTTTTTTTTAGTTTTTGGAAAAATATTGGTATATGATATTTTTTGTAAATTTTTTTGTTAAATAATATAAAAATGGTAATTAATTACCTTTCCAAAAAGCTTAACGAAATTCAAATCGGATCAAAAATAAGCATTTTACGCATACATGCCCCAGACCATTGCACGGTTTTTAAAGCCAGAATTTGAAAATTTTCAAAATTTTTAGGCCAGAAAATAAAAAAAATTAAATTGTACTTTATTATCTCATTAAATACATGTTATAGATAAAAACTAAAAGATATGGTAGTCTAGCTTTTTTTTCATTTGGCATGGGTAGTTTTGTAATTTCCGCGGATTCCAAAAAAATGTGTTTTCCTGTAATAATTTAGCAAATATGGAAAAACAAATTTCTGTATTGTACGATACGAAGTGTAAAACATAAATTCGTTTATTTTTTGGAGAAGTCGGGCATCTTTTACCCCTTTTCGTCGAGGTGAAATGACAAATTTGGGACATTATACATGTCTATAATACAAAATATCTGCATATATCCGATTTCTCAAAAGTTACAGAATTTACCTTTTACACTTCGATCCGTAAAATAGAGCAAAAAATTTCCAACATTTGCTAAATTATTGTAGAAAAACGCATTTTATTTGGAATCCGCGGAAATTTTATCACTATCCGCGCCAAATAAAAAATAAGCTTGACTACCATTTTTGCTCTTTTTAATCTTAAACATGTTTTCAATTAATCATAAAGTAAAATTAAATTTTTATTATTTTTTTGCCTAAAAATTTTGAAATTCTGGCTTTGAAAACCACACAGAAAAAAAAAGTCAAGGTAATGTTATCTAGGCTGGCTTAGGTGAATTATTTTTGTATGAAATTTAAAAGCCACGATTTATTACCTATGCCACCAGTATAATTTTACTTTACTATTTTAACAATTAACCATGTAAGATTTACAAAGGAAAATAGATAAAATTTCGAACTTAATTTTATTTAGCTTTTTTTTAATGTCATTGTGAATTTTCGTTTTAGAAAAAAATTAATTAAAACAAATTAGTACATACATATATTGTTAAAATATTTATTAATACTATGTATATAAGGAGAAGAAAAGACTCATCTTTAATGCACATTGCGACATCGTTGCCACAATCATATCCCTCAATGCGGTAAGTGATTACGAAATTGAAATTTATAACTTATTTAATTGCAAATGTTGTGTTCTCATTCTTTTCAGGAATGAGCAGTAAAAGGAACTCTAGGAACTCGCTGATTCGTCGCCTTTTGAGCTGTAATACATCTTAGAATGAGTCATCGGCAAATAAACCAGACGAATATATTAAAAATACATTCACGTCACAAGATGCACCACTGACCAGAATAAATGCAGGAACAGAACAAACACAGCACGGGGGACGGTTTCCAATTATAACGAGTTTTTAAAAAACAGAACCAGTTTTATTTCACTCCGGATCCGGCCAACAGTTTTATCTGTCAAATCTTATATAGTAGTTCCTGCACTAATATAGAATTTTTATTATCAGAATCTGAGACTTTTCCTTTTGGAAAACTGTTTCTCAATCTGAAACTTTTTCTATAGGAAAAATGTCTTAGAATATCAGACTTTTTCCATAGGAAAAATGTCTCAGAATCTGAGACTTTTTCTATTGGAAAAATCTCTTAGAATCTGAGACTTTTTTTATAGGAAAACTGTTAGAGAATCTGAAACTTTTTCTATAGGAAAAACGTCTTAGAATTTGAGACTTTTTCTATAGAAAAAGTCTCAGATTCGGAGATATATTTTCTAAAGTAAAAGTCTCAGATTCTGAGACATTTTCCTATAGAAAAAATTTTTTTTTTCTTAAGGAAAAATGTGTCAGAATCTGAGACTTTTTCTATAGGAAAATGTCTCAGAATCTGAGACTTTTACTTTAGAAAATATGTCTCAGAATCTGAGACTTTTTCTATAGGTAAATGTCTTAGAATCTGATACTTTTTCTAAAGGAAATATGTCGTAGAATCTGAGACATTTTCTATAGGAAAAATGTCTCAGAATCTGAGACTTTTTCTATAGGTAAATGTCTTAGAATCTGATACTTTTTCTATAGGAAATATGTCGTAGAATCTGAGACATTTTCTATAGGAAAAATGTCGTAGAATCTGACACTTTCTATAGGAAAAATTTCTTAGAATCTGAGTCTTTTTCTATAGGAAAAATGCCTCAGAACCTGATACTTTTTTATAGGAAAAACATTTTAGAATCTGATACTTTTCTATAGGAAAAATGTCTCAGAATCTGAGACTTTTTCTATAGGAAAAATGTCTCAGAATCTAAGACTTTTTCTATAGGAAAAATGTCTCAGAATCTGAGACTTTTTCTATAGGAAAAATGTCTCAGAATCTGAGACTTTTTCTATAGGAAAAATGTCTCAGAATCTGAGACTTTTTCTATAGGAAAAAAGTCTCAAAATCTGAGACTTTTTCTATAGGAAAAATGTCTCAGAATCTGAGACTTTTTCTATAGGAAAAAAGTCTCAAAATCTGAGACTTTTTCTATAGGAAAAATGTCTCAGAATCTAAGACTTTCTATAGGAAAAATGTCTCAGAATCTGAGACTTTTTCTATAGGAAAAATGTCTCAGAACCTGAGACTTTTCCTATTGGAAAAATGTTTCTCAATCTGAGGCTTTTTCTATAGGAAAACTGTTTCAGAATCTGACACTTTTTCTATATGACAAATGTCTCAGAATCTGAGATTTTTCTATAGGAAAAATGTCTCAGAATCTGAGACTTTTTCTATAGGAAAAATATCTCAGAATCTGAGATTTTTTCTATAGGAAAAAAGTCTCAAAATCTGAGACTTTTTCTATAGGAAAAATGTCTCAGAATCTAAGACTTTTTATAGGGAAAATGTCTCAGAATCTGAGACTTTTTCTATAGGAAAAATGTCTCAGAATCTGAGACTTTTTCTATAGGAAAAATGTCTCAGAACCTGAGACTTTTCCTATTGGAAAAATGTTTCTCAATCTGAGGCTTTTTCTATAGGAAAACTGTTTCAGAATCTGACACTTTTTCTATATGACAAATGTCTCAGAATCTGAGATTTTTCTATAGGAAAAATGTCTCAAAATCTGAGATTTTTCTATAGGAAAAATGTCTCAGAATCTGAGACTTTTTCTATAGGAAAAATATCTCAGAATCTGAGATTTTTTCTATAGGAAAAAAGTCTCAAAATCTGAGACTTTTTCTATAGGAAAAATGTCTCAGAATCTAAGACTTTTTATAGGGAAAATGTCTCAGAATCTGAGACTTTTTCTATAGGAAAAATGTCTCAGAATCTGAGACTTTTTCTATAGGAAAAATGTCTCAGAACCTGAGACTTTTCCTATTGGAAAAATGTTTCTCAATCTGAGGCTTTTTCTATAGGAAAACTGTTTCAGAATCTGACACTTTTTCTATATGACAAATGTCACAGAATCTGAGATTTTTCTATAGGAAAAATGTCTCAAAATCTGAGATTTTTCTATAGGAAAAATGTCTCAGAATCTGAGACTTTTTCTATAGGAAAAATATCTCAGAATCTGAGATTTTTTCTATAGGAAAAAAGTCTCAAAATCTGAGACTTTTTCTATAGGAAAAATGTCTCAGAATCTAAGAATTTCTATAGGGAAAATGTCTCAGAATCTGAGACTTTTTCTATAGGAAAAATGTCTCAGAATCTGAGTCTTTTTCTATAGGAAAAATGTCTCAGAATCTGAGACTTTTTCTATAGAAGTCTCAGATTCTGAGACATTTTTCCTATAGAAAAAGTCTCAGATTCTGAGACATTTTTCCTATAGAAAAAGTCTCAGATTCTGAGACATTTTTCCTATAGAAAAAGTCTCAGATTCTGAGACATTTTTCCTATAGAAAAAGTCTCAGATTCTGAGACATTTTTCCTATAGAAAAAGTCTCAGATTCTGAGACATTTTTCCTATAGAAAAAGTCTCAGATTCTGAGACATTTTTCCTATAGAAAAAGTCTCAGATTCTGAGACATTTTTCCTATAGAAAAAGTCTCAGATTCTGAGACATTTTTCCTATAGAAAAAGTCTCAGATTCTGAGACATTTTTCCTATAGAAAAAGTCTCAGATTCTGAGACATTTTTCCTATAGAAAAAGTCTCAGATTCTGAGACATTTTTCCTATAGAAAAAGTCTCAGATTCTGAGACATTTTTCCTATAGAAAAAGTCTCAGATTCTGAGACATTTTTCCTATAGAAAAAGTCTCAGATTCTGAGACATTTTTCCTATAGAAAAAGTCTCAGATTCTGAGACATTTTTCCTATAGAAAAAGTCTCAGATTCTGAGACATTTTTCCTATAGAAAAAGTCTCAGATTCTGAGATATTGTCCCATAGAAAATGTCTCAGAATCTGAGACTTTTTCTATGGGAAAAATGTCTCAGGAAAAATATCTTAGAATCTGAAATTTTTCTACAGAAAATATGTCGCAGAATATGCAATTTTTCTATATGCAAATATGAAAAAATGTCTTAGAATTTATGATTTTTTTCTATAAAAAAAATATCACAGATCTAATATTTTTTTTATTAAAAGAATGTCACATAATCTGAGATTTTTTCTATAGAAAAAATGTCACAGAATCTGATAATTTTTCTATAAAATAATGTCTTAGTACCAGAGATTTTTTTCTATAGAAAAAAAATGCCTCAGTATCTGAGATTTTTTCTATAGAAAAAATATCGTAGTAGCTGAGATGTTTTCTATAGAAAAAGTGTCTCAGAATATTCTTTAAAGATAAACAACAATTGTAATTCACAATTGAAATAAAATATTTTTTTACAAATAAAAACATAATAAAATCAACTATTTTTTTTATTTGAGTGTGGAATTATTAATAGTTTGCTTATTAACAAAATAAAATAGATAAACTACCAAAGTTTATGTATAAATATTTACTTTGCTAAACTTTGTAATGTTTACAAAGTTTACTAGGAATATTTCCTAAAAGCATAGTTAATTTTTCGAACATATCATTTTTTAAAAATTACCTTGGCTTTTTTGTAATATTGTCTAAAAACTTTGTAGGCTCTATGTTATCTTGGCACTTAGATAAAGTTATACTATGTTTTTAGGTAATATTACCTCGATTTTTTTTTGTGTGCATACAATGGTCTGGGGCATGTTTGCGTAAAATGCTTATTTTTATTCGATTTTAATTTTATTAGTCGTTTTGGAAAGGTAATTTAATACCATTTTCATATTATTTCACTAAAAATTTAACAAAAAATATCAAATATTTTTCCAAAAACTATAAAAAAATCGTTTTTCGTTCATATAATAATGTCCCAAAACTTCAATCCATTTTCGGCACGAGTTATTTTTAGCCGATTGTCCCCAAATTTCAGCTCACTCATTTTTAGATACTAGAGAACAATATAGGACCCTACCAGGTATAAAAAGGTCATTTTCGTTTTTAAGGACACCTCTAATATTTATACCTACTTGGGATGCCAACCGGGAAATCCCGAAATCCCGGGATTTTTCGGGATTGGTAAATCCCGAATCCCGGGATTTATTTTTTCCGTCCCGGGATTTTCCGGGATTGACAAATCCCGAAAAATCCCGGGATTTCGGGATTTTTTGTCAAATTTTGTAGCCAAAATAGATTATTTCTCCAGTGCTCGTTATCCGGTGGTGACAAAATGGATATCGTTTGAAAGGTGTTTGAAATATCTTTTAAATAAGGCAAGTTGGGCTTAATTTCTCTTACTCCTTTGTAGTATAATTTAATTTTAAGGGCGTATTACTTAATATACAGAAGGGTGGATCAAATTTTCCTTTTTTCAAATTTAAAAATCTTCGGAGTCAGGGTTCTTTTTTTGACTTGAAAATCGGAAAATCCGAACAAATTGAAACTTTTTTTGCTTTGTTTGAAACTTTTCGATTTTCATGTCTAAAAGGAACCCTACAGGTCTAAACGATTTTGAAATTCAACCAAAGGAACACTTTTTTTCCCTAATATTCAGTTAGCTGCCGATTTATGCGTATGTCAACATTTTTAAGAAGCAGTTAAATTTTTCCGAGAGTTTAATTTATAAGGGAGCATTTAGTAATCCATTTGTAAAATTTTTGTTTAACAGTTTTAGTTCGAAAATTTCCCCATTTAATAACAAAAACAGCTTCTGAAAACCCAAAATGTTTTACCAATTTGTACTTTTGTTAAGCAAATGACACATTTTGAAGTTGCACCTAGCCATTCCATTTTTTTCGTCCCGCCCCATTTTGTGGGCGTGGATATAAAAAATTATGTAAATAATGATAAAATTCTTTTACTTAAGCTGAAAGGGAAGGAAACTGTTAAAATGTGATTCTCGTACCAATATGACAATTAATACAAATGTATCGACGGAGGACATTCCCTCGCAAGAAATTCTAACAAATTTATAAATACAATTTTACTATTATTAAAACAAATATTTTATGTCCACGTCTACAAAAGAGACCGACCGAAAAAAAAATGTTTCTTATCTTTTTAATTCGACTGCATCGGGTCTTTCACAGACGGACATTGCTCGAATCTATTCAAATCGGTCATAGTTGTTCCTAAATTTTTGGGTTTTCTGTGCTAAATATGTAAAACTTTACGATAATTATTCAATAGTTATGAATTAATTAAATATTTAATTATAAAAAAAATTATTAAAAATATAATGGAAAAAAGTTTAATTTTAATAAATCCCGAAAAATCTCGAAATCCCGAAAAATCCTGTGATCCCTGAAAAATCTCGAAAAATCCCCGGATTAGGATTTTAAAATCCCGAATTCCGGGATTTGTAAATGTCAATCCCGTTTGGCATCCCTAATACCTACCTTATGGGGTCCTAAACCAATATTTCGAGGTGTTACAAACGCAACGACAAACTTATATATACCTTCTTTCACTAGAGTGGAGGGTATAACAAGTAGAAAAATTAAATTCGACTTGGCCGAATCTATGAATACCCTCCACAATGCCCTTTTTAAGTTATAGTAAATTTTCTAGAGTGAAAAAATAACATTTTTGATTAGAAATATTTTATTTTGTGTAAAAAAACTTTTTATTTTAACTAATTTTTGAAAAAAAAAATAATTTACTAAATTTTTTTTTGAGTGTAAAATTTTTTTTGAGTGTAAAATTTTTTTCGAGTGTATTTTTTTTTCTTTAAGTGTAAAAATATTTTTGAGTGACAAAAGTGCGATGTAAAATATTTTTGTGACTTACCAATGTTTTTAAAACATGTTTAACGGGTTTTCAACACGTGAATTTAAGGTGAGGCGAATCTGAAATTTACGGTTTTGCTAATAACTTCTGAACCACTAGACCGATTTGGCTGAAATTTAAAACGAACCAGACTGGAAGAACGACAAATATATATGTCACACTTCAGCACCCTCAGAATTGCCGTTCGAAAGTTACCGAGTGTTTTATCTTTTAAATTCCAAAAAAACCCTTGCCGAAATTCACTCATTTGCTTATAACTTTTGAACCACTGGACCGATTTCGCTGGATTGCAATACCAACCTGACCAGGTAAATGACAAACATAAATGCCAAACTTCAGGAGCCTCCGTAAAGTCTTTCAAAAGTTAGCGTGTTTTCAACAGACAGACAGACAGACAGACAGACAGACGGACAGACGGACGGACGGACGGACGGACGGACGGACGGACATCGCTAGATCGTCTTAAAATCGATCGAGGATCATGAATATATATACTTTATGGGGTCCTAGACCAATATTTCGAGGTGTTACAAACGGAATGACAAACTTATATATACCCTCTATCACTAGAGTGGAGGGTATAAAAAATAAACTTGATACTAAAGGCGAAATAAAAAATTATAAATAATTAATTTAAATACAAAATATGCATGCAATTTATAACACGCACATGCTGCAATCTTCATCCATTTATCCATTCATCTATTTATATCAAGAAAAATTCAATTAAAATCATAAATACCAAAAAACATGCTAAATTTTTTATTATAAAAATCCATTAAATCAAGAATAAATCTTAAAAAAAAAAATACTTCCAAAAAAAACTGTAATCTTCTTCAGCTAAAATTCAAATCAAATAATTTCTTTGTCAGTGATTCCGTTTATAATTAAAAATAATTTATTAAAATTAGCAATTTATGAAAATTTAATTTAAAAAAATGCACAAATACTAAAAACTAGTGCCTCTATTTCCTTGTTCCCGGTGTTTCCGGGAATACCGGTATTCCCGGAGAATAACGATAATGCCCGTTCTGGTACCGGTTTCCGGTTCTTGATATATTCCCGGGAATACCGGTGTTCCCGGTAAACCGGTAATGCCGAAAACCGGGAATACCGGTATTAAGGTACTGACCGTAGGCTCTACTAAAAACAATTAACTGCTACTATTGAGATTATAACAAATTAAGTCCTTGTAGATTTTAACGAGATCACTTAAAATAGAAGGATGTGCAAAATAATTCATCTAATATTTTTCATTAATGACATAAGGAATAAACCTTCATTAGCTAATGAACATTTTGTTTATTACATTTGCAGTTGCATCTGCAATTTGCAATTTGCTGCAAGTAGCCAAACGAACATGCAACAAGGGAATTTATTACTAATTACATGTAAACAAATAAAATAGATTTATTTTTTTTTTTTTGTTTGTCTTTAAGTCTGTATCAACATATTTTCTTGATTTTTAATGTACATTTTGCCACATGTGGCAAGTACAACACTTTGGTCACATTGTAGTACGTGTTGTACGTTCATGTTCTGTACGTGTGCTTGTCTTTTTCGTTTGTTTTTTTCCTTTATTTCAAATGTAAATTGAATCTTAATTATAGAGTGTCTGTTGTTTTTAATATTTCCACATTTTATGTTGATTAGAGCAAATACAATTACCATCAATAATAGTTTATTGCCTCGTTATTGAATTCCTGGTATCATATTCAATTAATAACAACCATCAACAATTCGTTATGATGATATTTACAATTAAATATAATGTTGCAATTGTTTTTTTATATTGTACATATCGCTTATTTACTTGTATAGTGTCATAACTCAAAATTTTTAATATTTTGAGTTTCCATTGAAAAGGCTGGTACATTGAAAATGTAAAAAGTGGCATGTTTGCTTCTTAAACGGTGAGTTTAAGAGATATTAATACGAAATTTTGACACAATATAAAGCATGATATAACAAATAACTCTGCATGATTAACTCAAACATAACGTTTTTTGAGTTATGACACTATACAAGCAAATGAGCTATATATCTTCCATAAAGTGAACTAAAGATTTTTTTAAAAGAAAATTGTCTCTGAGTCTTATACCTTTGTTTAGTCTGTTTGTATGGGTTTTATACAAAAAATTTGAATCTTTTAAATTTGTTTAAAGTAATTTTAAGACTTTTGTATAAATCCATCACAAAATCACAAGAAAATGGTTCAAAAAGACAACATCATATGGGCATAAGTAATTATAAATGATTATTCCTTTAAATTTTAAAGATTTTTGTATGTGATTTTTTAACGACAAATCATTTTTTTTACCTACTTTGTGGTAAATTTTTTACCTAATCCTATCTTTCTAACATATATTAAACAGTATAGGGTACTTTTAACATGTAAAGTATTTACAAGATATAAAACAAAAAAATCACTTACCTTAACACAAAAGCGTGCGGTAAAAAATATTTTCCATATGGCTTAAAAGCATAATTCGTTTTCAATTACCTGAAATTACAACAAAAAAAAAAAAAAAAATATGTAAAGAAAGGAAAATATTAATTTTTTTATACCAATCATGTTAAAACATGCCTAAAACTGTTTAATATTTTAGCAAAAAAACAAAATATAAATTTTTGTGTATGTTCTTGTTCTAAGGCTGCTGTTGCAGTGTAGTTGTCTAAACTTCAAATGTCGGCTTCTTATATTATATGACAGATTGTTGTTGTTCAAAAAATGTTTTTTTATTAAAAATGTTAGAGATGGTGCTCGCATTTAATAAAAAAAAACCGCTAAACACCGACTAACAGCTGACTACCACAAAAACGGCAAAAGTACGAGAAAAAAAATCTACCGCTTAACATTATGACAGTTGAATGGCTAAATCCAGTGAATTTTAATTTTTTTTTACCCAACAGAAAAAAAAATATTCTTTCTTATGTAACAACTAAAAAAAGTATATGGATGTTTGTATGTAATTTTGTTACGATGCATTTAAATGTATGATTGTTTTAAAAGTTTTTTTCTAACATTTTAACAAAAGAAGCCGACATAAATAAATTAGGTAAGCATTTATATCTGCAGAAAAATGTTTGTTGTTGTCAAAATCCAGACAACTTACTTTGACAGTTCTATACATCGCTAAATAAAAAAAAATTTCAATGAAAAGTTTTGTGTTATCGATATCTAACAAATTTTCTAGAGAAAATATTGAGTTATCGATACATCGATAACTGTACAAGCTTTCTAAAAAAAATATTGTGGTTTCGATATATCGATAACTCTATAAATTTTCTATAGAAAAATGTTGTTATCGATAACTTAACAAATTTTCAATTAAAAAATTTCTGTTTTAACTATACAAATCTTTATCTATACAACTTTTCTATAGAACATTTTGTGTTACCGATATATCGCTAACTATACACATTTTCTATAGAAAATTGTGTGTTATAGATAATTTATCGATAACTATACAAATTTTCTGTATAATATTTTGTGTTATCGATATATCGATAACTATCGAAAATTTTGTGTTATCAATAACTATAGAAAACTTTGTGTTATCGATATTTCAATATCTATAAAAGCTTTTTATCGAAAGTTTTGTGTAATTGATCACATCACAATTTTCTATAGAAAATTTTGTGTTATTGATATATCGATAAGAATAGAATTTTCGATAAAAACTTCTTTGTTATCGATAATTATAAAATTTTCTACAGAAAAGTTTATGCTGTCGAATACACAAAATTTTCTATACAAAATTTTATAGTTATCGATTACTGTACAATTTTCTATAGAAAATTTTGTGTTATCAACATATCCATAACTATAGAAATTTTTGATAGAAAATTTTGTGCTATCGATATATCGATACCAATAGAAATGTTCTACAGAAAATTAAGTGTTAACTATACATCGATAACTATGGATATTTTCTATAGAAATTTTTGTGTTATCGATATATCCACAACTTTAGAATTTTTTTTTGGAAATTTTCTATAGAAAATTTTGCGTTATCGATATATACATAATTATAGAAATTGTCTATAGAAAATTTTGTGTTACCGACATATCGATAACCTCTGAAATTTTCTATAGACAATTTTGTGTTATCGATAACTTTAGAAATTTTCTATAGAAAATTTTAAGTTATCGATAACTTTTTCTATGGAAAATTTTGTGTTATCGATATATCGATAACTATAGAAATTTTCTATGGAAAATTTTGTGTTATCGATAAATCGATAACTACTGAAATTTTCTATGGAAAATTTTGTGTTATCGATGTATCAATAACTATAAACGTTTTCTATAAACATTTTTGTAGAAAATTTTGTGTAATCGATATATCGATAACTATAAACATTTTCTATAAAAAAAATTTGTGTTATCGATAACTATAAACATTTTCTATATAACACTTTGTGTAATCGATATATCGATAACTATAAACATCTTCTATAGAAAATTTTGTGTTATCGATATATAGATAACTATAGAAATTTTCTGTAAAAGTTTTGTTTTTGTGATTTGTAATTTTGTGTTATCGATAACAATGAAATCGATCATTATACAATTTTCTATAAAAAATGTTGTGTTATCGAAATATCGATAACTAAACAATTTTCAAGAGAAATATTTGTGGTATCGATATATTGATAAATATACAAATTTTGATAGAAAATGTTGTGTTATCGATATATCGATAACTAAACAATTTTCTAGAGAAAATTTTGTGTTATCGGTATATTGATATAGAGATAACTATATAAATATTCCTTTAAAAATTTTGTGTTATCGATATATCGATAACTATAATTATTTTCTATAGAAAATTTTGTGTTATCGATGTATCGATAACTATAAACATTTTCCAAAGAAAATTTTGTGTTATCGATAAATCGATAGCTATTAACATTTTCAATAGAAAATTTTGTGTTATCGATATATCGATAACTATAAACATTTTCTATAGAAAATTTTGTGTTATCGATAACTATAAACAATTTCTATAGAAAATTTTGTGTTATCGATAACTATAAATATTTTCTGTAGAAAATTTTGTGTTATCGATATATTCATAACCCAGCAGAAATTTTGCTGAACGTTCAGCAGCTTTTGGAAGGGGAACTTGAGTAAAGGAGCGCATCCAATTGCGCTGAATTCATGCATGATTCCCTAAGGCGATGTCCCACTTTAGAGCGCTAGTTGGATACACAGAAACAGCGCTCTTTAGATGCACTGAAATCACGTGTCTTTAGAGCGCTGATTTAAGCAGAATAAAGATGCTTTAAATTCATGTATCTTTTTAGCGCTGATTTAAGCAGATTAAAGATGCAGTGAATTCATGTATCTTTGTAGAGCTGATTTAAGCAGAATAAAGATGCTGTAAATTCAAAGTTGAAATCAAATAACTAAAATTTAAAAAAATATAACAAAAAAATTCATTCGTTTTACTTTACAAAACTTTATTTATGTGAAACAAAATGAAAAAAAAAAAAAAACCGGAAGTGAACATCAAAAAAATATCGGAAATTTTAATTTTCACATTTTTTATGGGATTTTTTTTGGGAACAGCGGTCAAAGATGCTATGATTGAAGCGCTCTTTGCAGCGCTGATTAATGCGCAATAATGATGTAGTCAAATCATGTGTCTTTGTCTAAAACTCATGTTTTTTTATTCAAAAAGTGTTAAAAATATTGAAAAGGAAAGCAAGTGTAAAATTTTATCAAAAAATAATTACACATTATAAGTTTTATATAAAAAATCTTAAAAAAAAATTAAAATTTTTTCCCCTTCCTTTTACTGCATCCCTAAGAGCGCTCTTTGGATGCGCTACGGTATGCTATAAACAGATGCTGTGTCGCCAAAATCTCGATTTATTTCTGCTGGGAACTTTAAACGTTTTCAGTAAAAATTTTGTTTTATTGATTTGTGTGATTTGTAATTTTGTGTTATCGATATACCGATAACTATGAAATTTTCAATAGAAAATTTTGTGAAATCGATTATTATACAATTTAACTAAACAATTTTCTTGAGAAAAATTCGTGTAATCGATATATTGATAACTATAGAAATTTTTTATAGAAAATTTTGTGTTATAGATTTATCGATAACTATAGAAATTGTCTATATAAATCTTTGTCTTGTCGATATAGAGATAACTATATAAATTTTCTATAGAAATCTTGTGTTATCGATATATCGATAACTTTAAAAAATTTTTAAAGAAAAATTTATGTTATCGATATATCGATAAATTAAGAAATTTTCCATAGCAAATTTTGTGTTATCGATATTGCAATAACTACTAAAAATTTCCATATAAAATTTTGTATTATCGACATATCGATAACTACAGAAATTTTTAATGCAAAATTTTGTGTTATCGATAACTATAGATATTTCTACAAAAATGTTGTGCTATCGACATATCGATAACTATAGATATTTTCTATAGATAAGTTTGTGTTATTGATATATTGATTACTAGGGATGAGATTTCCATGCAAATGCATGATTTTTGTCGATAGTCTAAAATCGATATCGATCAATTATCTTTCCGAATCAAGAAATTTTCTTTAAAATGGCATCAATTTCTTTTTGTATATTTTTGAATATTTTGGTGAAAATGCATATTTTTGCATATTTTGATTTTAAGTGCATATATTGTGCATATTTCCAACTTTTACGTGCATATTTTTTCATATTTTGACATAAATTAGCAAAAACACAAATTGAAATTTATTTTTTTCCAAAATTTTTTTTAATTTGAAAAATTTATTTCGAAAAAATCTTTTTTTTATTTTATTTTTTTTTTTGAAATCTTCTTAATTTCTAAAAATATCTTGCTTATATAAAGTTTTAAATGTTACTACTGAAACCCAGCGTTATTTTTTGCTTTTTTAAGAAGTTTTTCCTATGAAAACAAGATTTTTATTGCACACATTTTATTTTTTAGTGCATATTTTTAGGGTTTTAGTGCATATTTTGAATTTTTTAGCGCATATTTTCAATTTTTTAGTGCATGAAAATCTCATTCCTATTGATTACTATAGAATTTTCGTAGAAAACGTTGTGTTATTGATATATCGATAACTGTAGATAATTTTGTGTTATCGGTATATCTATAACTATATAATATTTCTATCGAAAATTTTGTGTTATCGTTAACTATGAACCTTTTCTATAGAAAATTTTGTGTTATCGATATATCAATAATTATTGAAATTTCCTATCGAAAATTTTGTATTATCGATACATCGCTAACTATCGAAAATTTGTTTTATTGATTTGTGTGATTTGAGATTTTCTCTTATCAATGTATCGATTACTTTGAAATTTTTTATAGAAAATTTTGTGTTTTCGATCGACAATTTTCTATACAAAATTGTTTGTTATCGATACATCGATAAATAAATAATTTTCTGGAGCAAATTTTGTGTAGTATCGATGACACAAAATGTTCTAAAGAAAATTTGTATTGTTATATGTCTATCGATAGTTATCGATATCGATCGATAATTGATAAATCGTTGACTATTAAGGCTCCGACACAGTGTCGGAGTACTCTGTACTACAGAGTCTCATTTCTAAAAATAGAGATAACATCATACAAATAATGTGTAAATGCGAAAGAGAAAGGAACAAAATCCACTCTCTGGCACAGAGTACTCCGTCATTGTGAATTCAGCTTTAACATTTTCTATATTCAATTCTCTGCTATCGATATATCGACTACTTAAATTTTTAATAGAAATTTCACATTTTCAATTAATTAATAAAGGCCTCGTGTTTTTGGACCTACCTTAATAAATGCCTGCCCTCTTTGAGAATGTGCACTATTTGATATGTGTTGAACGACAGACAGACTGTGCTTTAAGAAATGGTTAAACAACGCATCTTTTTGGTAGCAACATCAACCTGTTGCCATTGCCGCCATGGTCGTCATAGTCATCGTCAGTGTTGTCTGATGCTGTTTAATTTTTTTTTTTTTTTTTCATTTTAGTATTTTAGTCGTATTTAAAGTATGAAAAGTAGGAAATAATTTATTTTGTGTTATGTAGATGAAATGTTAGAGATTTTGTTAATCTCATGCTGGGCATATTTTTAGTTTTTGTTCAGTTTTGTTTTGCATCATCTTGTCTAATGCAAACAAATAGTTTAAGTTTGAGTTTTTTTTTACTATTTCGTTTAATTAGATTTTTATACGAAAACAATTTTTATGGCTATCAAAACAATTTCTTTTTTGTCTCAAGGAAACAAAACATAAAGAATGTATGTTATGTATTTTATCATTTTAAAGTTTGATATCAATAATTTTCGGAAATGTACACTGAAAGAATTGTTTCGGGATTTTAAGACTTTCATTAGCATTCAATTTTTAAAGTCATTTATTTTTTTTCTGTAAGTAAAAATAAGTGATTCTTCTTTAATTTTTAATGATTTATGAACATTATTTTTTTTTAAATTGTTGGCAATTTTTAAGGAGAAATCATTAGTTTTTACCCATTTGTGTGGGTTATTTTTTTGTAAAAAAGAAATCAAAATATTATTTATAGAAATATAAAAACATATTTGTATCAAGTGACATTACCACTATGGGTAGAGTGTCTGGCCAGAATGTAGTTGATTGTGGGACTGATTCTTCAAAACTTTTTAAAAATTTTTTTAAAAAATAATTTAATAGAAAAACATACGAAATCATTCATTTTTAATGTTTTCGTTGGTTATTTTTTCCAAATTTGTTGGTAAAAAAAGTGAAAGTGAGGTAATTTTTAATGTTCAATGCTATTTATTTTAGAAAATTTTATGAACAGTAAAAAATAAATGTTGATATTTGTAAAAACAAATGAATAATTACTGGGATGGTTTTCAAGTGTTTTATCACTTGTTTTAAATGGGTTTTTTATTTTTTTTTTGCCTACAAATTATTTTGAGTGTAGCGAAATTTTATAAGGAAAATACTTGTAGAACATTTTAACCCTTTAAATGGACGTTTAATTAGACTTCTGTGTTTGGTTTTTGAAAAAGGACTGAAATGACCCCTTAAAATTTCAGTTAGAGGGTTAATATATTCTAAGAAAAGAACCACCATACAACTCCACTGCAGACATCAAACAATATTTTGAAGCTCAGATATGTTGTTATTATAGTTTTTTTTTTTTCGTTTTGTAAACGTCTTTGATAACAAATTAAAAACTTCAGTGGGCCATAAAAATAAACCGGAACTGACTCTGCAAAACCCTTTGGTGATTTTGTCTATTTGATTGTCTACTTCCATATGCCGTTGATGCCATTGAGACTCATTTTTCTTATTGCACAGTGTTATTTACACTTACACAATAAATCCAGTTACCGTCCCTCTGACTGTTGAAAAACTGTAACCTTAAAACTAGTCTGAGAATTTTGAAGCTTAGCATATACATTTGTCGTTCTCCCAGACAGGCTGTATATGAATTTCAGCGAAACCGGTCCGCGTGTTCAGAAGTTATGATCAAAACGCTAACTTTAAAACTGGTCTGAGGACCCTAGAGCTTTTAAATTGTCGTTCTACCGGTCAGGTTGTTAATGAATTTTAAGCGTGTTCAGAAGTTTTGATCAAAACCCCGAATTATTTTAAGTTTTTTTACGAATTGGAGTTTTGAAAAACTACACTAAAGGAATTTTGTTCATTACGGCTATGAAAACGTACATTGATTCTATCAAAACAAAATCATTAGAAGTCAGCAATGATGCCGTTCATAGAATCTATGAAACAAATTCATAGAAACCAGAAAGTCTGGTTTGATGTTTGTTTGACCAACAATGATTCTCTAAAATCTGCTGAAGATCCGTTATTGGGGGTGAAACTGATCAGTACAGATATATAGTAATGCACTCAAAATAATACATTAGTAGATTTACAAATATTTTTTTGCTAATGCCCCTTAACTTTAAGCAAATTTTTAGTTCAGATTAGCATGTTAGCAAAAATATCTTATAAACTTCATTTAGCGCATTAGCAATTTTAAACAAAATTTGAACTAATTTTTTTTTGCTAAATTTAAAATTGAGTTGACCAAATTTTTACAAGCTTTTTTGCTAATATTAGCAAAAATAAATTGTAATTTTTTTTTTTTTTAAGAAAACTTAAAATGGCGCTATATCGGAAACTAAGCCAGATAGAGCAAAATAGAGGCCATTTTTGGTTCTTGGGCTCTCCATAGTATCGCCGGTACTCTTCACATGTGTGGACCCTAATGGTAGAGCTGCAAAACTATCGATAGTCGTCCCATTCGATATTTTCGATAGTTTGTTTTTAAACTATCGATACTATCGATAGTATCGGATATTATAAGGAATTGTAAGATTTTGCGTAAAATAACGTTTTTTTCATTACAACTTGGTACTTATGAACACACAAATGACAGTTTTTGGCGTTTACTGCCATTCCAGTCTATTTTAACTCACTACGGCGATCTTCCACCATGCCGTGCTTGTTCTGTTCGGACCTTAAATTTCGCAATAACATTAACACGAGATTATTATCATTGCATTAATACTTCAAAAAGTAGAATTATTCCAAAATAATATAAAGATTTTTAAAACGGTTCACTTTTTGATTAAATTTTCAGCAAGTGACAATCTTTTTGAAGCTAATATTTTTTCGGCGATAGTATCGCTATCGGGTAAAAACTATCGATAGTCCTTTTAAAATAAAACTATCGATACTATCGATAGTACCATCGATAGTTTTGCAGCTCTACCTAATGGGTCCTAACTTTGGATCCAAAAAAGTTAGCATTCCCGAAAATTTTAAAATGCTCATATCTCGGTAAATATTGCCGACACAACAAAAAGTACAAAAGCATTTTTGTAGCTTTCAATACGTAGAACAAGACTGCAAAATAATCAAAAGCTCTCCGAGTAATATTTTTGAAGTTATCGAGTTTTTTAATTCTCAAAACCCCCTAAAATCACGTATCTCAAAAACTAATCATGGTAGAGCGAAACGGACACAAATTTTGTATCACAAACTATGACGATTTTTAAGGAATCCAACTAGGTCTAGGTCCATCGGGGTCTGGACCTATCCGATCCGAGCCCAATGGGGTCCTCAAATGTATATGAACTAAGTTAAAAAAAAAAAATTTAGTTAACTAATTTTTGGCAAAACATTTTTGCTAATTTTACCAAAAAAATTGTGGGTTCAAAATCAGCAAATTTTTTTGTAGGCTTGCAAGATTTTTTTGCTAACATTAAATATTTTTGAGTGTATGAGGTGAGTTACTTTTTTAGAGCAATAAATTGACAATATCGTAAATAGAAACATTTTTGGGACCCGAGCTGGAATTTCACAATACTAATGAATATTCATTCAGCCACTAAATAGTTTCATAGATTCAGTGAATTTGGTTTTAATAAATTTGTTCATAGATATTATGAACAATAATTATTTCAGTGTAGGACATTTAAAAACTATGATGTATTCAAAACTACACTCACAATCAGAACTAAAACTCTGTCGAAAAATCTGAGAACCAACCTGCTGATAATAACACTAACTGGAGTGTTTGAAACCGGCATAGGAATACCAGAAATGCCCATAATTTTTAGATATTTAATTTTTCTTCAGCATTTTTTTCAACTTGAACCCTTATAACAAATATAATTAGAACCCGAGCTCGACCTGTAGTTACAGAAAAAAAAAATAGAATTACTGACAAAATATGTCGCCATTAGGCACGTCTCCGAAACAGAAATTGCAAATTCCTTCATTTGTTTCAGCAATTCCAGATCATGATGGTAACTCTTGCGAAATAATGTAAGAGACAAAAAAGTTGAAAGAAAGTATGCGGTGAGGTTGAGATTGCTAGAAATAGAATTGTAGTGTTTTAAACTGTCAAAATTTATTCTGTAGCAACGATAAATATTCACATACATAAAAAACAATTTCCATTTACAAGACAAACCGACATTTAAAATCCTGCTGATGATAATACTAACTGGAGTGTTTGAAACCGGTATGGGAATACCAGAAATGTTTATAATTTTTTGAAATTTAATTTTTCTTTTACATTTTTTCAACTTGAAACCTTATAACAAATATAATTAGGTCCCACGCTCTATCTGTAATTACAGAAAAAACAAATAAAACTTTGAGTTTAATTAGCTTACTTTTAGCAGATTTTTCTGCTGAAATACATATTTTAATTAAATTCTCAGTCAGTTAGTTTTTGTAACAGAAATTTTTCAGCAATTTTACAGATTCTGTTTGCTGAATTTATATGAATTTGTAATTATAATGTCGCACAGTGGTTAAAAATTCTAATAAACGTTGTACATCCTCTTTAAACAACACATTTCCAAACTGCTGTACCATTTTTCAAACATCATTTGTTTGTTTTATTTCTGGTTTATATTACTAAACGACTTTCAGACTACTTGTTCTTTAAGCTTGGTTTTAGTTTATGGTCAAGGTAACTTGATGATATTTAAAAAAAAAATATTTATTTATAAGAAAACTGATTTATTTTTATATCTGGACTATAAGTACTTACGACTAAACATTATCGTACCGGTTGGTTGGTATGTTAGTTGCATTGTTCATGTTCCAAGAGCTGCTCTTGCACTGTATAACAACCACAAACTTGGGCATTTTTCTACTTTGGCTTACGTTAAATGTCAGCCTTAAGTCGGAAATAACATAAAATAGAGGGGGAAAAAATGTCAAACCTGTTGATGTATGTTGTAGATTCCTTTTTTTTTTTTCTTTAGCTTTCCAGAGCAAACTTAACAATCAGTAAAACAACAAAAACGTTAACAAACAGCAGCTACATTTGGGAGGAGTTTATTAGAAAATAAGAGGGAAAATTAATTAATTTTTGTTATGATCCCAGGGATACAAGAAAAAAAAATAAAATGTTGTTGGTCCAAACTAGAGATACGCGCGTGACACCAACTTTTCGTGATTCACGTGATTTACGCGTGATCGTGAGTAAAATTTATTTTTACTAACGTGTGATTTAACAATATATTTTCGTGCATTAGCGTGCGTGAGTAATTTTTGTTTCGTGAGTTTGCGTAATGGTTTTTTGCTGGTTTAAACAGAACACAAGTAAAAAAAATCGTCATTGGATTAAATTTAGAGGGTAATTAATACAAAATTGTGATTTAAATAAATTTTTATTATTGTTTTAAGGAAAATCAATACTTTTTGAACAAAAAATAGAAAAAAGTAAAATAAAAGTTTGTTTAGTTTCGTTAGCTTAAGAAAAATGTCAGTTACTCACGTGAGTGTGTGTGAAAGTGAGCAGAAAAACAATTTCGCATCGTGTGTGAGAAATATTTTTATTTCGTCAACGTGCGTGAGTCAATATTCACTCACGCTCCCATCTCTAGTCCAAACACTACTTCTTATTGTTGTTGCCAACTATTAATATGCGTATAATCTTTGCTTTTTGTTTAGCTGTTGGCTTAATTCCTAAAAAAAAAAAACTGATAATTTGCTTTTAGGGCTTAACAATGTCGTTATTTCTGATTGTGACATAAATGCAAAAATATTGTCGGAAAAATTATTAGGTTTCACGTTGTTTTCTTTTTTTTTTTTCCAGGATGAAAGAAGACATTGTTAATTAATGGTGTTGCTTTGAGATTTAGTGTTCTTAGCACTGGCGCTTGGCACCTGTTGATTAAAATCAAGGAAATGGTTGTGGAAGTGTGGATGGATGTTTTTTTTATTTCGAAAAAAGTAGAAGTGTTTTCAAGTGAAGGCGGGAAATGATGTGAGACATATAATTCATTGGTATAGAAAATATATATCCGGCTAAGCCTAGAAGTTTGAGATTAAATATTATAAATTATTTTAATGTTGTTTTATGATAAATTCTTTTTTCAAAAGTGTTTAAAATACATAAAAGTGGGATGTCCAATCGATTAATTGTCGGTCGATTAATTAAACAACTTTTGGAGAATAATTATTCGATTAATGAAAAATTTCTGATTTCGATTAAAGGATTAATTACAAATTCATGCCGATTAATCGAACAACCCCAGAAATATTTCTGGAACCCATTTTTCAGAATTCAGAAAATTATACCAAATGAGTCATTGGTGTGCCATTGAACTTTTAAGCTTCGGAATGCACCAAAAAAAGTACAGTTGTACCAACATTTGCAACCCTGGTCTTTAAAAATCTGAAGAGAACAAACTGGTTAAAATAAATGGAAACCATTTCTGGGCTTTTGGATGAAAAACCCTTATCTGAACAGCATAGTTTGGCGGGAATTGTTTGTCTTGTTGATAATATAACAACACAGAGAAAACCAAATTTCCAACTGAATTTTTCAGTTGTATTAACTCAAAATTCGGTTGCTGCTACGACATTTTGATGTGGCTAACGAATTTTATAGTTGTTTCAATTAAAATACTGTTGTAATAACAAAAATTTGTTCTAACACCGATATTTAGTTGTTTCAACCTTAATTCAAATGCATCCACCGATTTTTTGTTGCAACAACTGAATTTCAGTTGGAAATTAGCAAATTTGTTTTCTGTGTGAAATATTTGAAATAGGTCGCTGGCTGCGAAGTAAAGGCAAAAAAAACCCATTGGTGGTAAAATGAGTTGCAGACGGGCCGAGATTGTAGCAAAAAGCTCTTTTATAAAGCAAAATCTTAAAAATCGATCGAGGACAGGTCTGCATATAGGCTGCACCTTAAGAGTTTTAAGAAGATGATCAGAATTATAATTATAATAAGCTCGTTGAGAGAGAGATCGCTTTCGGTAAAGGAGTACACTATGGTGGTCTTTCTTAAGAGGGGGCTGTAGGTTAGTTGGCGGTGATCTAGCCCTTTAAGACGGGGGTCGTGGGTTCGATTCCCTCTATAACCATTGGTTTCTTTCCCGTCATTACCAACTCTCGGTGAGGTTAAAATTATTTAAAATGAGTTGTAATAAAATATGTAGAGTAGGGGTATAACCAAAATAAGAACCTATCATAACGGTATGGGCAATGTTATACTGATAACAAAAAACTTTATACGGGGTCATTTTGGTCCAAAAACCTTCGGCACCGATTGCAATTTCTGAAACACCTCAAATTTTAATTTTTGTATGTTTTATGGTGGGAATCCGTCCCTTTCAACGTTATATTGTTTTTCGTCGTTTTACAACAAAAATAAAACAAGAAAAAATTAGCAGTATGATTTTCAACATTTGAAACATGGGTTGAATGAATATTTGAAAAAAAATATTAGCAAAAACTTCATCGCGATCGGTGCCGAACCTTTTTTAACATTCGCGAAAAAAAGAGGACGCATTTCTTATTGATTTTCTATATACTTTCTCTTAGAATAATTTAAGTACGCAGTTTTTTTTTTATAAAATACAAATTCACAAAATTTTATTTGACGACAAAATTAATTTTTAAGTACAACAAAGTTTTTGGAGATTTTAATTTGAACTGAAAAAATAATGAAAAATATTTGACAAAGAAAAAACAAAAAAGCAAAACTTATGTGATTGAAAAAATTAAAAATAGTAAACAGTATTCAAGAGTACAGTAGATAACATGACACCCCCTCTCAATCACAAAGTTGAAGCTCCTTTCGGAATTGAAGAAATTTTGTTGCATCTAACGCTTTAGTGAACATATCGGCAAGCTGTGCTTCCGTTGAGATTGGTTCAAGTTTAACAATTCCTTTAGAGATGTAGTCGCGTATGAAATGATACTTGACATCAATATGTTTGGATCGCTTACTTTCAGCATTCTTGGCAATACCAATGCATCCTCTATTGTCTTCATATATTACCACCGGTTTGTCTTCTGAAAGTATGTGAAGATCAATTAATATACCTCTTATCCAAATACCCTCTGATATTGCAAAGCTAAGAGCAATGTATTCAGCTTCGCTAGAGGAAGTAGCAACAACCGTTTGCTTCTTACTACTCCAAGATATTGGGCATCCAAATACTTTATATGTAAAGCCACTAACAGATTTTCGATCTTCGGAATCCGATGCCCAGTCGGCATCTGCAAATCCAATTAGTTCATTATCGTCCAAGTTATCCGTATAAATGAGCTTCAAATCCTTAGATCCTTTTAAATAACGAACTATACGTTTTAAAGTAGACCAATGAATGTCACTGGGATTATTTTGAAATCTACCCATGTACCCAATTTGGTAACATATATCTGGCCGAACGCTCAACATAACGTACATTAAACTACCCAGCATTTCACGGTAAGGATTCTGAGTTGGCTCATTGGTGTTTTGTGAAAGACACAAACCTTTTTCCATAGGTGTTTTAGCCGGATTGCAGTCATTCATCGAAAACCTTCGTAATATTCGTTCAACGTGAGTATGTTGACTTAATTTCAGGATTCTAGTTGTTCGATCATATTCAATTTTAGTTCCCAAGTACTGCTGTAGGGGGCCGCAATCAGACATTTCAAAAACTAAACTTAGATCCTTCTTCACTTTCTCAATTTGATTTATATTGTCCCCAGCGATCAGGACATCATCAACCTATAACAGCAGATACAATGAAGTATTGCCCTCGAACTTTGTATATAAGCAGGAGTCACGTTTAGAACGTAGAAAACCAAGCTGTATTAAGTAACAATCAATCTTCTCATTCCAGCACCTTGGGCTTTGTTTAAGTCCATAAAGAGATTTACGAAGTTTGCACACTTGGCCAGGTGGGGCTTCGAGTCCATCAGGAATTTCCATGAAAATATCCTCTTTTAAATTACCATACAAAAAAGCTGTTTTTACATCAAGTTGGTGTAAATGTAGACCCTTTTTAACACTAACGGCCAATACAATACGAATAGTGGCAAGCTTTGCAACAGGGGAATACGTTTCATCATAATCTATACCAGGTTTTTGGAGAAATCCCTTGGCAACTAAACGTGCCTTAAATCTAATTGGATTTCCATTTGCATCCTCCTTGACACGGAAAACCCATCTTGATTTAAGAAGCTTTTTATTATCCGGGCGGGGAACCAATTCCCATACATTATTCTTACCCATAGACTCTAGCTCGTCCCTAACAGCGTCCCACCAATTTGTTTTGTTTGGATTTGTCTGAATATCCTTATACGACTGAGGTTCAAGTAAATCATCAGAAATAGCTGAATTTGCATGACCAGTGATATACCCCAAAAGTCTATTCTTAATTCGTTCGCTCCTTCTAGGTTCCTGTTCCGTTTCATTTACGTTAACGACAGAGTCTGATTCGTCATCAGTTATTAAACTACGATTTTGATCATTAGGTTCAAATTCACTTTGTTCACCATTACTAGGTGGGTCCCCGTAATCTGAGTCAGTATCCGGTAGAGGAAGAGCACTTGCGCCCTCACATTCTTCCCCCTCTTGCTCGTTTCCTTCACAAACTATTAAAAAATCAGGTTTAGCTGTTTCAACTTTTTCCTTGTTAAAAGGATAAAATACTTCGTCAAAACGAACATCTCTTGCTATCACTATAATTTTCTTTTGATGGTTCCACAGTCTATAACCGTTAGGAGCATAACCCATCATCACCATTTCCTTTGATTTCGCATCTAATTTCTTTCTCTTCTGTTGTGGAACCCATGCAAATGCTTTGCATCCAAAAACTTTCAATTTTGAAACATTTGGTTTACTTTTATACCAAATTTCAGCTGGGGTTTTCTTTAAAACGAGAGCATTGCATGGAGATCTGTTAATCAAGTAGGTGGCTGTTAAAGCAGCTTCACCCCACAAATTCTTCGGTGAATTTGAAGCTAATAACAAAGACCGTACTTTATCTACTAAAGTACGGTTAAATCTCTCAGCAACCCCATTTTGCTGAGGAGTAAACGCAACAGAATTTTGTACCTGAATGCCTTTTGCCTTAAAGTATTCTTTTGCCTGATTTGAGGAGTATTCACGACCCTGATCTGAGGTTACCATTGATATTGGTACATTATGTAAGGCAACCGCCATAGATTCAAATTCAACGAATTTTTGAAATACTTCCGACTTTCTTTTTATAAGATAAATGTGTGAAAAGTGACTATAATCGTCAATAAAACTAACAAAGTATTTAAAACCATCCCAAGTTTGGGGATCAAAAGGTCCACATACATCCGTATGTATTCTCTCCAAAACAGGAGTCGACTTCGGACGACTTCCATTAAAAGGATAACGACATTGCTTACCTTGAATGCAGATATCACACATACCAACAGGGGAAACTTTATCCAACCCTTCAACCATCTTGTTACGAACCAGTTCTTGTAGACACGTATCACTTAAATGCCCCATTCTTGCATGCCATAATTTATTAGCTTCAGCAGTACTAATATTTGCTTCTTCTTGTTCATCTTCAGCAAAACTTATATTAGCTTGTTGTTGTTTTACCACCTTCAATTTAAGTTCATACAAACTACCATTCTTATATGCTTTCATCAATATATTGTTATTTTTCCTAAATACCGCAACATTACCAGAAAACTCAATATTAATACCAGTCGCTGTAAGTTTTGGTACAGACAACAAATTGTCGCGTAGGCCTGGAACATATAAAACCTCTTTCATATTTACGAAAATATCATTCGAATATCCGGTAACACAGCCCTTATGACTAGCAAACAGATTTTCAGAATCCTTTGCTACACATATTGAAATTGGATTATCAAGTTTGTTCAAATTGTTGAAACACCATTTAAATTTGCACATATGATCTGTTGCGCCGGAATCTATTTTAAATTTCAAGATATTTGATGAATTCGATGAATGTTTCTTATCCAACACGCCTGACATAAAACAAATTGATTTTGATGTAGATGCAGTATTGGCTTTACCATTACCATTACCACTGCCTAAACGTACACGACAATCTTTTTGCTTATGCCCTTTCTTCTTGCAACGGAAACACACACCAACAAATTTATTAAATTTCTTTTCACCACTAAAAGCCGATATCTTCGTCAATTCAGCATCACACCGATCTTGTCTCTTAGCATCTTCATTTAGCAGTCTCTGTTTTACTATTTCAATCGTTAAATCATCTTCCTTCATGTTTTCCAAAGCAGCCACTACCGGGTCAAAAGCATCTGGTAGTGTAACAAAAAGTTGAGCAACCACATCATTTTCGGATAATTGAGCACCAGAAGTTTTTAATTTTCTTATAATGTCATCAAAAATTAATAAATGCTTTCGAAGATCATCATCAGTCTTCATTCTTAGCAGAGCTAATTGCTTTCTCAACAAGGTCTGACTCGAAACCGACTTCTTCGCAAATGTTTCTTGCAGAGCATACCACATCTCCCTGGCTGTATTTTTATCACTCACGCATTCCAAATATTCGTCAGCAATTAGACTGACCAATGCAGCTTTAGCTTTCTTGTCATTTGATGCAAACTGGACGGCCAATACTGGCTCAGCTGGAGGAACATTATTGATAGCTTCTAACAGATTCAAAGAATCTAAATACATCTTGACACGAAAACTCCAGTTTTCATAATTATCGCCACGAAATTATAAGATACCGTGGGATGATTCACGCTTGCTATCGCCCATAACCTCTTAGAATAATTTAAGTACGCAGTTTTTTTTTTTATAAAATACAAATTCACAAAATTTTATTTGACGACAAAATTAATTTTTAAGTACAACAAAGTTTTTGGAGATTTTAATTTGAACTGAAAAAATAATGAAAAATATTTGACAAAGAAAAAACAAAAAAGCAAAACTTATGTGATTGAAAAAATTAAAAATAGTAAACAGTATTCAAGAGTACAGTAGATAACATGACACTTTCTCACTATGATAGACCCTTTTTGATATTTTCAAAAATATGCAAATGGTTATATCCCTAATGTAGAGAGTTATTCTATACAAAATACATGATCATGGGATTAGAGTTATTAGTATTATCATAATGGCATTCCAGACTTCATAATTGTGACATTATGTGGTCTATGAGTGAAGCGTGGAATTGTTTTTATGGTGAAAAATCTACTCGCCAATTCATTGCTTCTTTTCTAGAAGCTCGTGGTTGTCATGTTGTCGCATATGCTGAAGATGTCGCGATAGCGGTAAAGAGACAGCATCTGCAAACTTTGAGGGACATTCGTCTTGGTTCTTTAAAAGATCTGTCTAAATTGGCAAGAAACTGTGATCTGGGAATTAATCCAAGTAAAACAGAGCTTGTCTTGTTTACAAGGAAGAATAAGATTCCTTCTTTTTATCCTATTTATCTGGAAGGTATTGAAATCGCCTCCTCAGATGGAGCCAAGTAAATTGTAGTGTTAACCAAAGGGAGATGCCAGCAATAAAAGGGGCTTGTCTACAACCGCAGTCAACATCTATTCTGACATGTCCATGGAGTCAATGTTTCTGAAAACAAGATCTGCCCTTAACTGCCAAGCAATTTGACATACGACTCATATAGAGGGCATAGAGACATTACAGATAGAGACATTACAGATAATCAAAATCGGGGTCTCATTGAGACTTCCGGATAAGTTTAGTGTTTTCCAGGCTTAGGTACTTGCAATTGGTAAAGCCGCGCGGATAATTATGACAAGGGACCTTCGTCCTTGCGTCAATAACATTTTCGTGGATAGTTTTGCAGCTCTGAAGGCCTTAGAATGAAACACTGTAAAATCGGGAATAGTTAGAATTTGTATACAATCCCTTCGTCGAATCAGTCAGCACACAAGCAAGCTAATCTGGGTCTCTGGACATAGTGGGGTCGCTGGGAACGAATTGGCTAATGAATGGTCGAGAAATGGTTCTGAATCGGCGGGGGAACTTATAGAACCCGACATCTCGGTTCCTATAGTGGAATTGATGAATGAAATTGATAGAATATCGGAGAATAAAATGAAGAATAGGTGGATATCACTGACTACGAGCAGGATATCGAGAACCCTGTGGCAAATGCCGAATCCCAAGAGGACAAACAATCTTCTTAGGTTTGGCAACGGACACTGTATAATTGACAATGGGCCTTATGTGTGAATTCGCCAAATGGCGAACGCCCACCCAACCTTACCTAACCTAAATGCGATGAGCTTGCAAGACTGGGAGCTACCTTACAGGTTTTTGGAAGCAAAATCTATGGTTTTGTCCCGCGACGGAGACTAATCAGAGATGTGCACATGGATGGCTGTGTAAAAATACACAACAGATTGTGTCTTCTCTTAATCAGAAGCGCACAAGTGAGCTGATGTCGCTTTCAAGAGAAGAGATTTCGACTGTGGTTGCTGTAATTACCGGACACTGTCTTATAGGAATACACGCAGAGCGCTTAAATGTGCCGTCAAATGACTACCGAACACTTTATCAGCCATTGCCCATCATTTCCAATCTTTCTGCTTCGTCTGGTGTAAAAATTGAATATCTTGGGAGTTTCATAAGGAGCTCACATTGTTTAAACGGCAGGGACTTGTAGGGGAACTTATTACAATTTTATGGAAATATACATTATAGAATCATCTCTGGGTTTTTTTAAAACTTTGACCGAAGGGCGCCACGGGATAAAATGATGGGATTTGGCTCAAATTAGATTTAAATGAAAGATTGTCTTAAGTTCTATGAAATGGCCGAGGAAAAAAAATTGTGATGTTTTTTAAAAAATGTCTTGAAAGTAGGAAAAAACCAGCATTTTTTGCAAATTTCAAATGGCGATATCTGGAAAACCGTTCGACCGATTTTATTTTTTTTTGATATTCGTGCTCACCTCATCAAAATTAACAAATCTGATGTGTCGAAAAAATTTAAATTTTGTATTTTTTTTTTTTAATTTTTTAAAAATCTAAAACTTTGACCGCCGGGCGCCACGGGTTAATTTAATCCGATGCCCGGACTTTGAAAATTGGAGAAAAATTTTTTTGGCCATACAGAAAAATGCCAGTCTACTAGGGCATGTATGCATAAAATGCTTATTTTTTATCCGATTTTAATTTTATTTGTCTTTTTGGAAAGGTAATTTAATACCATTTTCATATTTTTTCACAAAAAATTTAAGAAAAAATATCAAATACCAATATTTTTTGAAAAACTAGAAAAAAGCGTTTTTCGTTCATATAAGAATGACCCAAAACTTCAATCCATTTTCGGCACGAGTTATTTTTATCCGACTGTCCGCAAATTTTGGCTCACTAATTTTTAGATACTAAAGTTCAATATAGGACCCTACCAGATATAAAAATATGATTTTCGTTTTTAAGGACACCTCTAATACCCACTATCACTAGAGTGGAGGGTATAAAAAACTAAGTAAATCTAAAAAAATAATTAAACGATTAATTACATAAATTAAAAATTTAATTGATATAAAATTAAAAAAAAAACACCCGAGTAAAAAAATTGATATGACACAATATATAATTTAATATGGGTTCGTGTCTATTTTGATATAATCTTATACGAAAAATGGTTTCATAAGATTTGATCGAATAATATCTAATAATATCAGTTTATATAACTTTGTATCGACTTTGATACCAGTTTTGGTCTAACCCAGTATGCAAAATGAGTCGATATCGATTCGAAAAAGAATCGTTTTCTCTAAGAATTTCATCGATATCGAGTTCGATATAATGTCGATATAAAGCGTGTTTTCCTATGTGGCATGCAAGGTGATATAGAATCGAGTATTGGTACAGGATTCGATTCGATTTTTAATCGAAAAATTTCATGAATTTCGATACATTTGTTTTTTAATAATTTAGTTAATTGTTTTAAAAACGGTAAGAATTAAAAAAAATATTTTTTTACTTACTACTACTTACTTACAATTAACTAATTTTTACTAATTTAATTTATTTATTCTTTAAATTTAATTTTTACTAATTACTGTTTTTATCTGCCTCACTTGAGATTTGAACTCAGAACTCCCAGTTTACTGGTTGAACGCCTTACTCCTTCAGCCAAAGTTTGATAATAAAAGTAGTTTTTTAAAATTACTTTTACTAAAATTTGATTTTTTTATTATTATTTGAATTGCCCTTAAATTATAATTTGTATTATTATTTGAATTACCCTGTTTTTATATTCATTTTATTTTGTTTTGACATACTTCTCCCAATTTGAAAATATTTTTATTTCAAAATATATATTAGTACAAACAAATTTCAAGTTGTGTATGGCCTAGTTGGTTAGCAGGTTCGGCAGCTTATGATTTGTAGATTTTTGGCCTAGGTTCAAACCCCGGTCGCGGATTTTATTTTTATTTTTTTTTTTTATTGTTCTAGTGTTAGATATTATTTTTTTTAATAATAAAAGTTAAATTTGTGGAATTTTTGTAAAATTTAATAAAACTAAAACTCGATGTTATATTGAAAATAAATATTTTTTTATGGAACAACAAATACGAGAATTCCTAAAATGTAGATTGGAAATCATTTCGAAATCGATTAGTTTTTCAATAAAATTATGAGTTCGAGAAACGTTAAAATATCGACTGTATATAATATCGACTTCGAATCGTTAAAGCGGAAAAGCCTCGAAAAAACTTCGAAAAAATTGTCGCCTCGAAACTGTGCAGACTGGGAAAATTATATCCAATTATATTAAAATTTATACAATTTTATAAACCGGATGTTTTTTTTTAGTTTTTAATAAAAAGTTGAAAAATTAAAATAATAAAAATAAGTTGAATAGTTCATGCGAATAAAGACGAATAGACCATTTGTAGAATTTTACAGGGGACAATAAAAACGCAGGAAACGGTTAAAAAATAATATTTTTGTCAACTTTTTGGTATAAGCTTAAAGATTTAAGTCACATCTACCTATATACAAAATTTTAGTAAGGTATTCGAAAGAGAACTTGCCAAAAATTGGACTTCAATTTTTTGCTTAAATGGAAAAATGGCGAATATCCAAAAAAATTTATTGAAATTTGAATAAAAATGTGTTATTTTGCAGCAGATTTTGACCACATTTTCATGAGACTTGCAAAACTTGACGAACTATGGTTGGTATTTGTTTGTAACACTTTAAGGACTTCAAGGATACACTTTTAAGGATTGCAAGGACATGCAAAAAAAATTTTTTTTTTGTTAATTTTTTTTAATATTCCTGCCACTTGATGCAGTAGTAATTCTTTATGACACTAAATACATTTTTAGGAATTATAATATTAACCCTTGACTGCATATTACGACGTAACATAAAAGGACATGAAAAAATTTTGTTTTTTATTCCTGACATTGGATGCAGTATTAACACCAAATGTTTGTATGTGCTAAGATTGTTTTTTTTTGTGTACAATTCAAATTTTAGCTAATATCAATTTTAAACTCGCAGCTAAATAATTTTTATATAATATTTTGTTAAGGATGGATATTCGCCCTTTTTGCTTTCCACACTTTAAAGTCTTATAACTCAAGAACGGTAAAATTTTTTGCCAATATAATAAGTGTGGTTTGTTCCTCGTAATGTTCTTTTAACACATTGTTACCGAAAGTAAAATTTTTTTATGTTTTTGTATTGTATTTAATCAAAATTGTGCGTTAGTTCACTCCCAATTTAAACAAAAATATAAAAATATACGAATTATTGCACTTTCAAAGTCATTTTTAGCCTTAAAAGTCAAAATTTTCCCAAAATTACTGCATATGGTTGTAGGGCTCTGCTAATAAAATGCATTTATGCAAAAAAACGTGTTTGCAAAAAAGTGGTCTATTCGTCCTTATTCGCATGAACTATTCAGTTGTTCTTGAAAAAAACTTAGAAAAATTTCAAAAAATGGAGTCATGTTAAATTTTATATAAAACACTTAGAAAATATTTTCAAAAAAATTTGTGTTTGGAAAAACTTAGAAAAATTTTAAAAAATTGAGTCATATAAAATTTTATATAAAACACTTAGAAAATATTTGCGATAAAAAAAAAATGTTCCTTGAAAAAAACTTAGAAAAAATTTAAGAAATGGAGTCATATAAAATTTTATATAAAACACTTAGAAAATATTCGTGATAAAAAAGTGGTGCTTCGAAAAATCTTAGAAAAATAAAAAAATATGAAGTCATATGAAATTTTATATAAAACACGTTGCAAATATTTTCGATAACAATATGTTATATTAAAAAATAATGGAGGCATATAAAATTTTATATAAAACACTTAGAAATTTGGAATGATGCATGGGACCAGATGTTGCAACATATAATTATGTATGGCGATATCTTAAAAAAATCGCACATCAAAATTTATTATATAAATTTATCTTGCAAGACATAGTGTCACACATGATCATATATGAAATAATATGAATATATAAAAGTATATAAGATCATATTAAATTATTTTTACTCGGGCAGTTAAAATTTTACTTAAAATAAAATTTACGATATTGTTTTCTGTGCAGTTGCAAGGTCAATAAAAGTTATTCTACACAGAGAAAATATACAAAACAGACAGTGACAACCGAATTTTGCAGTTGTCACAATCAATATTTTTCTGAGCCAATCAAAACTAATTGTTTCAACCAAAATTCTATTGCATAAACACAAGTTCAATAGCCACAACCAATAAATTGGGTTTTTTCTATTTTTCCGTATTCGGTGGGTCCGCTACCGTCTATAAACATGTTCTGTTTATTTAAAAAAAAAATTGTATGCTCTTGTCGTTATGGCCATGCTAATTTACTGTGTAAATTGACATGACCACAATTGCCAAGTGTCAAAGAAAACAACCAAAAATTGTTATGTAAAAACATTTTTTTTCTGGTATCATTACGATACAATTACAAATTCTGTTACAATTCCTTCAGTGACTTAATATATATTATGTGACAATATTAGATATGTTCTTATCTTGTTTTGAACAACCCACACTTTGCTAGGACAACGCTTAGATAATAACACATTTAACACAATCTTTTAACAAGATCTAAAAGATCAACCATATAACGACAAACATTCAACAAATATGTTGAGATAATATAAGCAACGAAATGTTGCACGAGTACATCTGGCACACACAGTACATGCAACCAAAACTTAACAATCATCAATACCATAGAGACGACGACCGAGCAATAATTTTTATGCAATAAAGTAAATCTTTAATTTACACTTTATTTTTATGTGTTTATAGTACAACACGCGTTCAATAGAGCCAAGGTAAAGCATCCTACATATGATATTAGAAAAGAAATTAAAATTGCCTTAAGTCGATTAAACAATGCGCTAAAAAAATTTAAGTGTGAAAGGTTCAGTAAAAGGATCTACAAAAATTAATAAAGGCGGTCTTCAGGAATGTTAAAGAAATAATGGCGCCCGGTATAGTGCTTATAGCATCCGTTATACCCAAGGCATTCGCTAGTTGAGTCATTCTAGATCGAATATATTCACCACTTTTCTTGGGCACCGGACTACCGCTGTATACGTCAAAATGGATCTAATGATTGCTTAGTACATCCTTTGTATACTAGCAGATCTAAGACCACTTGTCTTTCTAAAGTCTCTCAGAAATTGCCAGAAGCTCCTTAGTAACTGAAACTTTTTCCCAAAATTTTCACTTAAACACATTTTGCCTACATGCACTTACTAGTTATATCCCTAAATACTATTCCTTTGTAAACAGTTAGAAGGATTAATCAGGTTAGTTACAAACTCTTATACCACCGAGTATAAGAGTTCTGTAGGGTATAATTATAAATATAAGTGTGTGAGAATTGTAGTTGTTTGCTTATTACCAAAAATAAAATATATGTTTAGAAAAAAAAAAAATATCAGGAACAAGTAAACGATGCCATCGACAAAAGTTAACTCCACATTCCTTTACGGTCTTTGTTCGGCCAATAAAGTCGAGGATAACCATATACAATTTTCACGCTAGTCAACATTTGTGCAAGTTTGTGTTTTTTTTTCTCTTCTTGTGTAATTCTTTTTATGAAAATCATGTTCTAGGGAAAACAAATACCATAAATATCATCATTAGCTACATTGAATTACAATAACAGCGGGAATAACAACAGCCGCGATGTGAATGATGACGTCGACAGCATAACTATGGTGAGGCGGCTTTAAAAGAGTTTCTACTAAATAATCATAAGATGAGGTTACCAAAAAATTGTAGCGTTAAGCAAATAATAAATATGCAAAATGGTTTTGTGTGATACCCTACACTACTCAAGGGGACAGAATTAAAATTATTTGGAAATAATTAAAATATTTCTTTCTTTCGAGAAATTTGACGGAAATTAACTGTCTTGTATTAAGACTAAGCACACCCCTCCTCAAGCAAGATTTGATTGTGTTAAAATGGTGACAAAATCGGCAATGGCAATTAACTCCTCTTTATTTCGTATTTTTAAAATTGTTAGCACGAGAATCCTAGCTGTTCGTGTTTTCGACTTATTGCTAAATAATTACACTGTCCGCCAACAAAAACCTCCAAATGAAATATCCAACTGATCCTTTCTGATTTTGCTCTATTGAATCCAAATCTTCCATCCAATTTTTTGCTACCATTTTTAAGATATTCGCTGTTGAAACATCAAAAATCCAATAATTTCGCACTTTTGGTGGTCCACTACAATTAATTTTTACCAGAATCTCAAATATGATCTGTAGAACCCTCAACAGAACTAACATCGAAGAGAATTTGGTTGTTTTTTTTTTTTTCTTCTACTATTATGCTATTAACTGTGTAATAATGCTTATCCACATTATTATTAAGGTTGCGCTATACTTAGGTTTAGCTTGAAATTAATGTTTAAAATTTTAGCCACTGGCCCCCTCTAATAATGCATCGTTCCAGTATTTTCTGTGTGTATTTTCCATATTTGTTTAATCATGTTTGTTTCTAAATTTTTAAGCAAACAACAAAAAAAAAAATTGCTTGGGAATAAACAAAAAAAATCAGGATTTTATTAAGGAACATTAACGCATTAGGTAGGTTACTTTAAAACATCTTAGTTTAATCATCTTTGCCAAGGTAAATTAAATTTAAACCTCATTTCCTTCATAAAAAAGATCTGATTGCTTTTACACATTTCATCTCCATTAGGAAGCAGAGATAGATTAAAGATTTATTTAGAAAAAATGTTAGGGGATATTGTCCCACATGGTCTAAAACTTATGTTGACACAATTTCACCCAAATCGGATAACTCTCACCTGTGCCCCTTTGAGGTCAAAGTTCACAAGGTAAAAAAAATCCATACAAGCAAACACAAATACTGAAAATCAGATTGACCACATATGCGTTTCCGCAAAATGGAGCAACTCACTATGCGATGTCCGTAATAAGAGAGGAGCAGACATTAAATCGGATCATCATCTGATTGTTGGAAAAATATCACTGACCTTGAGAAATAGTCGTAAAAAAATCATCAACACTCGAGTTAAATACCAAGTTAACAGATTGAAATCTAACGAACAACGAGATGCCTTCTATAACACACTTCGGGAAAAGATCGATGTTACAGGCGTATCTGGTAACATACATCAAAGATGGAATTTAGTTAAAGATACAGTGATAGAAACATGCTCTAGAAGCCTTGGAAGAATATGCAATAAAGATAACAACTTTATGTCTGCACAAACATGGGAGTTAATAGATGAACGTGCCAGAATTAAAAACAACATCAATGCATGCAGATGTACCCAGGAGAAGGCTACTTTACGTGGTCAATATAATCAACTAGACAAACGAATCAAACGTGCAGTAAGAGATGATAAGAAAGAATATATTGATGGACTCGCCACGCAAGCGGAAAACGCTGCGGCAACTGCTAACCTAAAAGGTCTTTACGACATAACAAAACAAATCGCTAACAAGAACAACAAAAGATCACTACCAGTAAAGGATAAGAATGGAAAACTGTTAACCAATGTTGATGACCAGCTCAAACGTTGGAATGAACATTTCAAAAGTGTTTTAAATACACAAAACGAGGGAGTAAATCCAACCCTAAGTTTCAACATATCCACACTTCCTATTAGAACTGACCCACCTTCAAAAGATAAAATCATTGAAGCCATAAAATCTTTAAAAAATGGTAAATCTGCTGGCATCGATAACATCCCTGCCGAGGTACTTAAGGGTGATCCACAATAATTTACAAACATTCTGTACCCGCTATTTTGCGACATATGGAGAGAAGAGATGTTTCCCAACGATTGGCTACAAAGTGTAATTGTAAAGCTTTTGAAAAAAGGAGATGGTACTGACTGCAACAACTGGAGAGGTATAACCCTCCTGCCAGTAGTCTTCAAGGTCTTTATGAAAATAATATTACAAAGAATGTTAAAGTTTGTTGATGTTAAATTAAGACGAGAGCAAGCTGGTTTTCGTGGTGGGCGTTCCTGTGTCGACCAAATCAGCACCCTCCGTATAATTATTGAACAAGCTGTTGAATTTCAATCACCGCTGTATGTTCTTTTCGTCGATTACGAGAAGGCGTTTGATTCAATCAGTAGAAATTGTATATGGAATGAGCTAAGAAACATGGGCGTACCCGAAAAAATAGTACAACTTATACGGATAAGTTATGATGGTTTTACAACGAGCGTACTACACGGTGGCAAGCTATCTGATCCTTTTCACACCATTTTGGGGTCAGACAAAGGTGTTTATTGTCTCCGCTTTTATTTTTAATTGTGATTGATGCAGTTTCAAGGCGAGCAACTAGAGTTCCAAGGGGAATTGTGTGGAATCCGCTTGACCCTACAGTGATAAGTGTGAATTAGCGCATAGACAACAAGATATGCAGGATAAACTGAACGAGTTGGCCAACGAATCTCAGAAAATAGGTTTAAAAATAAATATGAAAAAACTAAAGAAATGCGTATTAATACTGCTTCAGACGAACCCTTGAACTTAAATGGTACACTAATAGAAAGCGTGAGCGAGTACCAATACCTTGGTAGTATAGTGAGCGAAGATGGTGGTGCTGACAAAGATGTAGAAAGCAGAGTTAGAAAGGCTCTTGGTGCTTTCACTACACTGAACAAAGTGTGGTGCAATAATGTATATGGCGTTAAAACGAAGATTAATATATTTAAATCCTGTGTGTTATCAGTATTGCTTTACGGTTGTGAAACGTGGCATGTAACAGAAGAAATTAAAAACAGACTACGGGTGTTCGTTAATCGATGTTTACGCAAAATTCTTAAAATTTTCTGGCCAAATAGAATAACCAATGAACAGCTAGCGACGCGAACAAATATAAAAGACATAAATATCGAAATACGTAAAAGTAAATTCGGGTGGATAGGACATACACTACGTAAACCACCAGAAGAAATATGCAGACAAGCACTAGCATACAATCCACAGGGCAGCCGAAAGAGAGGGCGTCCAAAAAATACCTGGAGACGTTCAACACTAAATGAAATAAACGTGAATCGAGACAGAAATATCAACAACATTACTGAACTAAGCAACATAGCCAGACGAAGAGAAAGTTGGAGACTACTTATAGATATCCTATGCCCAGTATAGAGGCGGCTTTAAATCTTAAGATGAAAAGCACGGCTTATTATTATTATTATTTTTATACAAGCAAACAAAATTTTTTCCGATTTTTTATTTATTTTTTAATTTTGAATGTTAGTGAGGTTTATTAGCTTATTAACGGCAAAAAAGTTCATTTCGATTGAACAAGTTTTTCAATTCCAAAATGGACTTCGAAAAAAAGACTGGTTGGTTGCACAGACAGAATTGGAATCGAATTTTAATCAACAAAAACGCGATTTCAATTAATTTTGTAATTGAAACTCCTCCGATGAAGAAAATTTTTATATCAATCATCAAATTATAGGTAATTAATTGATTTTATTTTCAATTAAATACTTTTTCGAATTTGATCACAAATTTAATCAATTTTTTATTTAAAATCAATCAAAATAAAAATTGATTTAACGAATAAATTGTAAGCTTATGGCAAAATTATAAAGAAATTTATATTTCTGCATTCCAACATGTTGCCAACAATTAAAAAAGAAATAAACCCCGATTATTTTGTATATTTGTGAATTACAGTATTGAAATAAATTAAAACGAAAAAAAAATCTGGTATATTGAAAATTTATAATTCGATAGTCAAAGAAAATAACAAAAATATTGATCAAAACAATAATTGACTAATTTAAATTTTGTTAATCAACAGATTTAACTAAAATTTTTTAGCCAATAATTTTTTGTGTGTGCTTGCTCTAGAAATTTTTTAAACTTTTTTTTTTTTTAGTTTTGACAAGCATATATTAAAGATTTGTTATTGCTCTTGAAAATATATTTAATTTTTTCTTTTTTGTTTTTTAAATCGTATTTTGGACAAAAATTACGATGTCACCAAAAAATATATTAATAAATAAGAAAACCTTTTCAAAAATGTTCTACATCAGTTTAAGACCATGTGGCACGAAGTTCCGCCCCGAAGATATTTATTTAAAAAAAAAAACAGATTCCTAATGGTCAGTCTTTTTACACCTTCAGGAGGCACCATTGAAGCGGTGGGGTGGAAAAAATATTGTGGGCAGTAGTACATTTGACTACACTATGGTCACCCTTGGGGCATTTAGAGCGGTAGAAGTTAATTTTATACACTTCCCAGCAAAATTATCTGTTCCAAATAATCGGTTCCAGAACGCATCAAACTACCCTGCAACCGGTTCTACTTAACATTCCAGAATCAATGATTTTTGTTTGAAATTGTCCCGAAAGCAATCATTTTTTAAAGCAAGTAGTTTTTTTGAAAAATACTTTTACATAGAAAATTTTGTTGTGATTACCGTAGAATCTATTGAACCAGGAATTTGTTCCAAAAAATTTTCCTGGGTTTGAATGGGATTTTTGAATTTTGAATTTAAAAAAAAAATATAGTTTTTGTGTGAAGCCACCTTAAGAAGTTGAGACAGGGCTTAGATATATGTAAAACAAATGTTTGGGGTAAAAAATTTACTTATAAATAGTTCAAAGTTTTCTTAAAATAGGGTTTTTTTAATATAAGGGAAAAAATTCTTACTGCCAAAGAAATTTTCCCCAAATCTAAGAAACATAAAGATATTTTAAGACAAATAATAATAATAGTTTTATCACATGAAAGACATATTTCTTAAAAAACAGTTTAGTTCAAGTTTAGTTAAAATTTACTTTTCTTAGAATTGAGGAAGTGTACTCTTTAGAATTTAGTTAATAACTTTTTGAGTTAATAACTTCTTAGAATTTAGTTAAAATGGAGATATCTCGAAAAGTAAGCAAGATAGAGGGAAACTGATGAAATTTTTCAAAAGCAAGTACTATAAAGAAAAATATGGAATAGCCTAGCTCTACACATCTGTCGGGGCCCTAGCCCCTAATTTTGAATCTAAAATTTCACATTCCCGAAATTTTATATATGCCCACATCTTGGTAAATACTGAAAAAGTCCAACAGCATTTTTGTAGCCCTTTGCTCGTATAATACTACCGCAAAATACCCGAAAGCCCTGAGACTAATAGTTTTTGAGTTATCCAGTTTTTAAGATTCTCAAGACCTTATAAAGCCCCTTTTTATCGTATTTCAAAAACTGAGCAAGGTAGAGCAAAACTGACAAAAGTTTTGGGTCAAAATCTACGGAGACCCTTAAAGTACCCAACGGGGACCCGAGCCAACAGGGTCTGGAACCAAGTGGTCCGAAGCCATGTCTAGTCCTTAAATTTAAATGAACTAAAGTGTAATACAATTTTTCCCATTTTCTAGTTAAAATTAGCGTAAAAACAAATTACTTAGTTTTCCTTATTTTTGAGAAAAATATGAACTAAAACCATTAAAAAAATCTTTGGAGCCAAATCATTCCCTCTTTTTCTCAAAATTTAGTTAATTTTCCCAGTTTTTAGTTCCCCTTTTTGAGTGTAATAAAATTAGGGTTTGTAGCTTATCGAAATCAAAAACACGTGCACTATTCCACCCCTAATGTATAAATTTCAAATAAGCGTATGAGTTATATTACCTACAAATAAATTTTAAACAAATATTACTCATACGTCTCGGAACTCTCAATTATTGAGAAAGTTAAAAAATATAAATGTATTTCTGGCTTAAGGTTTGTTTCAAATAAACTAAAATAATCGAAATGTTTTTTCTTCTTCAATATTCAATAATCTTATAAAATGTTGTCTTATTTAAAAGTTCAACCCCTAATATCTATCCAAGAGAAGTGAGAGCATTTAACAAAAAAATCTAGGCATTTGGAAAAATGTTGACAAACATGATTTTATAACAGTTCTTTTTGGAAATAAAAAAAAAGAACTCAAATACTCGTCGTATGTACCAACATATGTGGAAACAACAACAACAATCGCAGAAAAATAAAAGCATGTTCAACAACATGATGATTTCTAATGTTGTTACATGTTGGTTGTTGCTGGCACAGGTTGGTTGTTGCTTGAATTACAAGCGGTCAGTTTAGATGGCCATGGACGTTTGTATTAATATCAACAACTCCAACAACAACAACAACGGTAACAAAAACAACACCTGAACAACACCAGAATATGGTTACATAGTTTGTAAACTTTAACAGACAAAGTGTGTATTTATGCCTTATTTAATCTCTTCACAAACAGAAATTTTCCTATACATTGCTAAGCTAGACAAAGTGTTACAAGACGCCGCTTAAAATGATAATTTCAAGTAGGGTGACACATATTTTTGAGGTAATGATTGCGAGACTTAGCTAATACTTAGAACCCTATTAATACCCTGCAGGAAAAGTGTGTCTCTCGATCTGAAATCTCTTATCCCGTGAATACTGAAAACGGGACATTTCACTTAAATACCTATCACATGACAGATGATAATTGGACCTATCACAAAACTGTCTCAGAAAAACTTATCCCGTGACCGGTGACAATAAGGCTAAACCAAGTTTTCCAATTTTTACCAAGTCTCGAACATAATCTAAAACTTTTCCAAGTCCCACCTACATTTTTTACGTTTTGTAATTAAAAATTTCATCAAAAATAATTTTAGAAAAAAAATCATAAATTTTGAAAGATTTTAAGTCGCGATTTTTTTTTTTGCAAATTTTCGAAGTCCCAGAAAAAATTTTTTTTTGACAATTTTTGGAATAGCAACTATTTTTTTAAGAAGAACAAATTTTTTAACAATTTTCTAAGTTGAGAAAAATTTCCTAAGTCCCGTTCTCAAAAATGTTTGTCAATTTTTTGCGATTTGGAGTAAAAAACTCATTATATGTTTGGCAATTTTTTGCGATTTGGAGTAAAAACTCATTAAAAATGCTTTTAGGAATTATTTTTACAAAACTTCTAAGTTGCGAAAAATGGTGGGTACATGTTCAGTGACATGTCACTAATGATATATCCGTGGCTAAGACATTCCCTCACAAAAGTGAAAGATATTTTTATATGAAAGTGTCGACTTCGTTTGGGTCCTGGCGATAGGTCACGTGACCTATCAAGGTCCTATCACTCTTCCTGCAGGGTAAGGATAGATGTGAACGCCGTTTGTTGCGAATTCACAAGGAGTCCATGTGATCCAAAAGCTTACTATAACTTCCACCCTAATTCTATAAATCTTCTGCATAATACTCGCTGTACCATGATGCATCATTTGCCGTCTGTTTGTGTTCCATATACGCTACATATCACAATAAACGGCTTACATTATTTTCTTCTTCTCTTCAACGTCTTTAAATCCATCCAACTATTGTGCCTCTCCAGATTGTTGAGTTTCTATACTTCTTTAAGAAGATTGATTTTTGTTTGCTTACCATATGTTCAACCTTGTACAACAAAAAGCCAAGATGTTCATCAACGGATGTTAGTTTTGTGGCATGCGTGTATAGTTGAATGTAGAGGATGGTGTTGTCTTGCAACAACAGACAAACAAAAATCACATAAAACAAATGCGCCCTACTTGCAAAATAATGCAACATGTGCGTTTATGTTGTAAATATTTAAATTTTCATAATTTTTCTTTGGTATGCCAGATTTTTAGTATTGTCTTCTCTATGAAAAGAAATGAAAAATTGTTTTCGTTTTTTTTTTATTTGTTCCCAATTTTTTAACATTGAATTTGACATACTAATTGTGAGTAGCGATATAGTACTATTACTTACAAATAATGGCAACAAGTGTTTGGTGAATTATTTAAAATGGAAATTTTTCATTCTTTTTAATGAATAAAGTTCACATCATAAAATATAAATTGTTATGAAAGTGTTAATTTTTAATTAATATGCTAATGTTATCTGGTTATTAAAGAAATAAAAAAAAAGTTGTTTCAATCACATTTACTTAATTTGATTAGAATCTGAATAGCGGTTCATCCACTATGAGTTGCCAAATATGTTCTAAAGCGTGATTATTTTTTAACTTTGGCTTCAAATTTCTCAAAAACTTGATGTAATGAAAAAGTTTGGAGAATAGATTTATGATCACTACAACAACACAAAGTTCCTTTCTATCACAACCCATTAAGAAGTTATAAGTCTGCAAAGGTTTTTTATAATGACCAAATTATAACACACTGGCCGACATTTGACGCATTTTTGGGCACGTCTGGAGTCCGGACTATCATTTTACTCAAAGTCAACAGTAGTCAGGTATGCTGAGATTCTAGGGAAATGTCACCTAAGACTTCTTTGGTGAAATGTCTGATAAAGGTCATACGAAGAAGCCAAACATTTTCGTATTTTCTTTCGTTTTTACTTTTATTCATTTTCCTTAATATTTTATTTTTCTCATATTAAGAAAAAACTTTTCGCCTTTTGTAGTCCCAACTGGATTTCAACCTGAATCCTCCAGCTTATTAGTCCCACACTTAACTACTTGTTCCATACTTTATTTTCAAAACTGTTTATCTATTTATTGCTATTTGTAAGATTTTGATTTTATTTCGAATAAATCGATAATATTAACATAAAACTCTAGTTAATGTACTGCTATCCTGAAGTCATTTACTTATCGATGTCTAAGAGGAATTGTCCAAACTCTTAAAACAAACTTTCATTGTTGACAATGTTAGGAGATGTCATCAAGGATTACCTATGATTTGTCAGAACCGGAATCATTTCCTCTAGGAATGTAAACTTCTTCAGTGACCCATTTTCCAACTGGGTACCTCCTAAAAATTTAAGTTTCCAAAAGTATTTTTTCAGAATTTAATTTTCCGTTTTCAAGATTCTAGAACCTTTATTTTAGGAGATAAAAAAGTACCAAAGAACACTTTTTTGCCATCTTAGTATCGGAATTTTCAAGAAGAACATTTTTCAGAATGCTTTTTTTATACCCTCCACTCTAGTGATAGATGGCATATAAGTTTGTCATTCCTTTTGTAACACCTCGAGATATTGGTCTAGGACCTCATAAAGTATATATATTTATGATCCTCGATCGATTTTAAGACGATTTAGCGATGTCCGTCCGTCTGTCTGTTGAAAACACGCTAACTTTTCAAAGACTTTACGGGGGCTCCTAAAGTTGGGCATATACGTTGGGCATTTACCTGGTCAGGTTGGTATTGCAACCCAGCGAATTCGGTCCAGTAGTTCAAAAGTTATGAGCAAAAGACTGAATTTAGGCAAGTGTGTTTCGCGAATTTACGAGATAAAACACACTCTAACTTTCGGACATCCATTCTGAGGGCGCTGAAGCTTTTCGTTCCTCTATTCTGGTTCGTGTTAAAATTCAGCAAAATCGGTCAAGTGGTTCAAAAGTTATTAGCAAAACCGTGAATTTCAGATTAGTTCACCTTAAATTCACGTGTTGAAAATATTACTTTACAAAGTATTTTTGCCACTCAGAAATATTATCACAGTAAAAACAAGTAAAAAAGTTAAATTCGGCCTTGCCGAATGTAGTGATACCCTCCACAATTTAAAAAAGATTATTGCAAAAAACTTTATTTAAAAGGAAATTACTTTTGAAAAAAAAAAAATTTTTTTGAAAAAAAAATTTCCGCGAAAAAAAATGTTGATAAAAAAAATCCGCGATTTTTTCTTTTTTTGTCAAAAAATATGTTCGTACTTGTTTAAATACCATTTGGTGTTCAATTATGTTCACATATGTCAACCAGAAGCCGAATTAAAGCATTTTGTATTTTTAGGTTATGTTGAATGTACTGAAATTTTTGAGGTGTGCTTACATTTTCGTTCATAACTTTTGAACCGCTGAACCGATATCGCTCAAATGCAATACCAAACTTCTCGGGATAACTTTCAATAAATATGTTAAGTTTCAGTCGTCTCTGTGCAATATTTTGTCCGCGACAGCATTTTCCACAGACAGACGGACAGACGGACATCGCTAGAATGTCTTAAAATCGATCGGGCATCATGAATATATATACTTTATGGGGTCCTAGATCGATATTTCGATGAGTTACAAACGGAATGACAAACTTATATATACCCTCTATCACTAAGTGGAGGGTATAAAAATGTACACTCAAAAAAAATTTTACACTCACAAAAAATTAGTAAATTTTCTTTTTTTTTACAAAAATTACAAAAAGAAGTATTTTTCTCAAAATTAAATATTTCTAATCAAAATTGTTCTTTTTTTTCACGTTAAAAAATTTACTATCCCTTAAAAAGGGCATTGTGGATTTAATTAACTTTTCCACTTGTTCTATATTCCGGGTGAATCTACATTCCAAATTTTATATCTCTAGTTTCGGTGGGTTGGCTGGGGGATAATGCTTGATTAGTCAGTCATCAGCCACTCTTCAGTCAGTCATCAGTCAGTCATCACTCAGTCATCAGTCAGTCATCAGTCAGTCATCAGTCAGTCATCAGTCAGTCATCAGTCAGACATCAGTCAGTCATCAGTCAGTCATCAGTCAGTCATCAGTCAGTCATCAGTCAGTCATCAGTCAGTCATCAGTCAGTCATCAGTCAGTCATCAGTTAGTCATCAGTCAGTCATCAGTCAGTCATCAGTCAGTCATCAGTCAGTCAGTCATCAGTCAGTCATCAGTCAGTCATCAGTCAGTCATCAGTCAGTCATCAGTCAGTCATCAGTCAGTCATCATTCAGTCATCAGTCAGTCGTCAGTCATCAGTCAGTCAGTCATCAGTCAGTCATCAGTCAGTCATCAGTCAGTCATCAGTCAGTCATCAGTCAGTCATCAGTCAGTCATCAGTCAGTCATCAGTCAGTCATCATTCAGTCATCAGTCAGTCATCAGTCAGTCATCAGTCAGTCATCAGTCAGTCATCAGTCAGTCATCAGTCAGTCATCAGTTAGTCATCAGTCAGTCATCAATCAGTCATCAGTCAGTCATCAGTCAGTCATCAGTCAGTCATCAGTCAGTAATCAGTCAGCCATCAGTCAGTCATCAGTCAGTCATTAGACACTCATCAGTCAGTCATCAGTCAATCATCATTCAGTCATCAGTCAGCCATCAGTCATTCATCAGTCAGTCTTCAGTCAGTCATCAGTCAGTCAGTCATCAGTCATTCATCTGTCAGTCATCAGTCAGTCATCAGTCAGTCATCTGTCAGTCATCAGCCAGTCAGTCATCATTTAGTCATCTGTCAGTCATCAATAAGTCATCAATAAGTCAGTTAACAGTCAGTCATCTGTCAGTCATCAGTCAGTCACCAGTCAGTCATTAGTCAGTCATCAGTCAGTCAGTCATCAGTCAGTCATCAGTCAGTCATTAGTCAGTCATCAGTCAGTCATCAGTCAGTCAGTCTGGACTAGGGATGCCAAACGGGATTGACATTTACAAATCCCGGGATTCGGGATTTTAAAATTCCAATCCCGGGATCCCGGGATTTTTCGGGATTTCGGGATTTTTCGGGATCCCGGGATTTTTCGGGATTTCGGGATTTCGGGATTTATTAAAATTAAAGTTTTTTACGTAACATTTTTAATAAATTTTTTATATAATTAAATATTCAATTAATTCATAACCATTGAATATTTTTTCGTAAAGTTTCACATATTTAGCACAGAAAAACCGAAAATTTAGGAACAACTATGACCGATTTGAATAGACTCGAGCGATTTGCGTCTGTGAAAGACGCGATGCAGTCGAATTCAAATGATTAGAAAATACTTTTTTTTCGGTCGGCCTCTTTTTTAGACGTGGATATAAAATATTTGTTTTAATAATGATAAAATTGTGTTAGTAAATTTTTTACAATTCCTCGCGAGGGGAAGGTGTCCCCAACGTCCACTGCCAATACAAAATTTGTTATAATTGTCCTATTGGTAGGCGAATCGCATTTTAACGGTTTTCTTCCCTTTGCGATAAATGTTTACAAATACATTTATTACGCTTAAGTAACAGAATTTTATCATTATTTTTTATATTCACGCCCACAAAAGGGGCGGGACGAGAAAAATTGCATTTTCTGGCTAGGTGAAACTTAAAAATGTGTCATTTGCTTAACAAAAGTACAAATTGGTAAACAAATTTGGGTTTTCAGAGGCTGTTTTGGTTCTTCAAGGGGGAAATTTTCCCCTCATCCGCTTTAACTCATTTACGAACTAAAACTGTTAAAAATAAACTTTACAGATGGATTACTTAATGATCCCTTATAAATTAAAATCTCGGCAAAATTTAACTGTTTCTTAAAATATTGGACCTGTAGGGCTCCTTTTTAGACAAGAAAATGTGAAAGTTTCAAACAAAGTAAAAAAATGTTTTACTTTGTTCTGAATTTTCCGATTTTGAAGACATTTCCCTGCAGGAACAATATTGACCATAAAAGGCATCAATTCTGACTCCGACAATTTTTAAATTCGAAAAAAGGAAAATATGCTTCACACTTCTGTATATTAAGTAATACAACCTGAAAATTAAATTGTACTCCAAAAGAATAAGAGAATTAAGCCCAACATGCCTCATTTGAAAGATATTTCAAACACCTTTCAAACGATATCCATTTTGTTACCATCGGACAACAAACACTGAAGAAATAGTCAATTTTGATTACAATATTTGACAAAAAAATCCCGAAATCCCGGGATTTTTCGGGATTTCTCAATCCCGGAAAATCCCGAAAAATCCCGGGATTGAAAAAAATAAATCCCGGGATTCGGGATTTGTCAATCCCGAAAAATCCCGGGATTTCGGGATTCGGGATTTCCCGTTTGGCATCCCTAGTCTGGACTCATCAAAAATTTTTGTTTTAAAAAGAGTATTTTTGATGCAAATGCAATTTAAGATGCATCTTTCAAAGGCTTTTCCCTCTCCCTTCATTATTTTTGAAACCTCCGTAATTTGCAAAAAAGCATTTTTTATCATTGATGCCAATTCAGCGCGGTTCTCGCTAGATTTAGCGCTTTCTAACCACCCAAAAAGTGCATTTGCGCGGTTTTAAAAAAGGCGCTAAATTGGCATGTTTTCACTTTTTCATTTAGCGCCTTTAGAGCTTTCTTTCTACAACTAGACATTTAAGAAAAATTAATCTTTTACAACAGAAACGTGCTTCTTAGCACTCTTTAATCCATATTTTTACGTAGTTTTTGTAGATGAACCAAAGAAATATAAAACTTTGTTGAAAAATTATAAAAAAAAAAATTGGTTTTTATAAAAAAATTTGAAAAAATTTGGTTTCATTTGCTGATGATTTTATAAATTTTTTTATTAAAACCGTTAAATTAAAAATATTTTTTTGCGCTTTTAACGTTATACAAATTTATCGCTTTTTGAGTCACTGTTTTGCGCGTTTTGCCTGTTAAAATTTGGCATCACTGTTTTTTATGTAAAATTAAGTACGGATTTTTTTTGTGATGGTGTTTCATAAAATATTCGCGTTGTCACAAAAAAAAACACCGTGCTCAGTTTAATATAAAAATTTCCACATTATCGATTTCTGCAGGTTTCAAAAAAATTTAAGAAAGTTTTGAAAAATGCATCCAAAATTTGCTTCAAAACTACCCTTAAAAAAACATACCCCTCTTCAAGCAAGTTTAAGTTTTGTAGAAATGGTGACAAAATCGGGTAACGGCATTTCATTCCTCTTTATTTAGAACGTTAAAAATCGTTAACACGAAAATCATAGCTGATCCTGTTTTCGAGTTATTGCTAATAATTACACTGCTTGACAAAAAAAAACTCCTAGTGAAGTTGGATACTGATTCTTATAGATTTTACTCTCCTAGTCTCCCAAATCTGCCATAAAATTTTTTAAAATAAACAATAAATAAGCATGTTCCGTTTTCAAGATATTCGCGTTCGAGATTTTCGAATGAAAACATTTTCAAACGCGAATATCTCAAAAAATGAAAATGCTAGAAAAATTAAATTGCGGTTTTGAAATCAGGAGGTTTATTTTATATGAAATCAAGTCCTATTGGAATAATGTGTAATAACTCGAAAACAGGATCAGCTAGTATTCTAGCTAATGATATTTGAAGTTCTAACTAAAGGGGAATGAAATGGCATTACCCAATTTTGTCACCATTTTAACAAAACCTTAACTTACTTGAAGAGCGGTGTGTCTGGTGGAATATAAAAATTGAGATTTTAAAATAGTGCTTTATCGAAAACCGCTTGACCGATTAGAAAATCCTTCTCCCTAATGCACAAAAGTTTATTCATAAAACATATTTTAAATGATATTAATATACGTATAATTCGCATAATAACCATATTATACCTATTACACCTTAAATATTGCGTGCGCATATTTCATATAAAAAAATGTTAAAGATTATTTTCCATTTTCTCTCTCCATCATCATTATGATGATCATCACATTAACCATATATTTAAGATAAACCACAATAATTTATGCCATAATCAAGGCAACAATAAACATGAAGTTTTTCCTTCAACACCATCTTGGCTTAACTTCTTCATCCCAAAGCACAATTGTATATCTAATGTAACCTTAAAGGTGAACATTGCTTAAACATTGGTTTAATACATTAAAACATCAACACGTATCGAATTCAACCACTACCTCTGCTCAGTGTAAAATATACATTTTAACACCTTTTGACAAAATGTACACCAAAGTATAGAGAGAGATAATGATTGTGTTTTTTTTTGCAAAATAAAGTAGAAAAATTGTTGCAAAAGAATGAATGGGAACAAAATATCAACAACCTTATAAATCCAGTTAAGATAATGGCTAATACAATAAGTCGAAAAGTGTATGTTAGTAGCCCTAAGGTGTTTATAAAAGGTTATAAAAGTTAAAATAACATGCTATATGATTGAGCGGAGGGAAAATGGGATAAAGAAATTGTTTATTGAAAAAATAAAATAAGGAAAATTATTTAATAAAGTTTTGCATTTATTGTACATATTAAAATAAGGAAGATTACTTAAAAAGTTTTTAAATTATCCAAGTAATGATGTTCTACAGAGCGCGTTTTAAGAGACTGCTTATTTTTAACATCACACCAGATCAGACTAAAGGATCAGTTGTGACATTAGGAAGAATTGAGCGGTTAACTTTGTTCCAGCCGTTTCAATTTTTGTTTTTGAATGATGAATGATTTTTGGAAAGCTTTAAGATTCGGCTACAAATGAAGTTTGTTTAACAATTCTTTCTACCCAATGGTGCGTCCGAGAGGGGTCATTAGTGAGATCGACTTCCATTTATTTTTACCCTTCAACATTTTTGTAAAACATACCACAGCCCTATCTCCACTCCCTAAGTATGCACCCATACAAATAACAGTTGGAGCAAATTTTATAACAGTATAATTTTGAATGGAAGCCTACTTAGCGAGTGGAGATAGGGCTGTGGTATGTTTTACAAAAATGTTGAAGGGTAAAAATAAATGGGGGTCGGTCTCACTAATGACCCCTCTCAGACGCACCATTGGACCGGTAGAAGCTGATTAAATAAAACAAATTTACAAAAAAAAAAAAAATGTATGGGGACCGCCTTAACAATTAGGGATAGAGGGTAGGTGTGTTCACAGAAAATGTTTGGACTAAAAAAATATTGTGGGTTGGTCATACATTTTGTTGCTCTAAGGGCACTATTAGGGCAGTTAGAGCGGTTGGAGCAAATTTAAAAAAATGTCATTTTGTGTGGGAGCCCCCTTAGAAATTGGAGATAGGGTATTAGTTTGTTCCAAAGGAATGTTAAGACGTAAAAATTAATGGGGGTCGGTCTTATAAATGACCCCTCTATGACGCACCATTGGAGCAGTAGAAATGATTTTAAGATTGGAAAATCACAATAAACTTTTTTCAAAAGTTTTTAAAAAATAGTAATAATCGTTATCCCACGATCCTCCTGGGCAAAAAATTTGTAGAATCGATAGAAGTTTTATACAAAAAAATCAAAAAAATCAAAGAGTACAAACATTTTCAAAAATGAGATTTTAATGTAAAAACTAAAAAATCGAATACTAGAAAGCTTTTAAGAATTTTTCGGGATTTTTTTTTTTAAAAGAACGAAAAAAAAACAAAAATTTAAAAAAAAAAAAAATTTGGGCCATTATTGAAGAAGTTAAGAGTAAATGAAGTTTGAGTAAAGGAACAAACTGCCAATTCTTAAAAATTCGATCAAAAAAATCTGAAAATTTACCACAAAGGAGTTTTCGAAGGGTACTAAAAACTTTAAACAAATTGGGAAAATCTAAAAAAAAAATGTTTCGAAGTGTCCGACTTGACATGGAATGCCCCATATATACCTCCACATAAACTACCCCAAAGATTATTCATTTTTGACAATAACGAAATTAACGAAGCCGAATTTGGACACGACCGATACACCATTGTTTAGGCCTTCAAAAAACCTTTCGATCTGTATAAAATGTTTATATGGTTTCTTTTGAAGAAATTTGAAAAATCCTCCCATTCGAAAACTCCTTCGTGGTAAATTTTCAGATTTTTTTGATGACCCGTTCAAAAGATATCGAATTTTTAAAAATTGGTAGTTTGTTCCTTTACTCAAACTTCTTTTAATCATAACTTCTTCAATAATGGTCCAAATTTCAATTTTTTTTTTTCAAAATTTTTGTTTTTTTACGTACTTTCTAAAAAAAAATCCCAAAAAATTCTTAAAAGCGCTCTAGTATGCGATTTTTAAGTTTTAAAATTTAAATCTCATTTTTGAAAATGTTTGTACTCTTCGATTTTTTTGAAATTTTTTTGTAAAAAACTTCTATCAATTCTACAAATTTTTTGCCCAGGAAGATCGTGGGATAACGATTATTACTATTTTTTTAAATTTTTTGAAAAAATTTTATTGTAATTTTTCAATCTTAAAATCATTTCTACTGCTCCAATGGTGCGTCATAGAGGGGTCCTTTATAAGACCGACCCACATTTATTTTTACGTCTTAACATTTCTTTGGAACAAACTAATACCCTATCTCCAATTTCTAAGGGGGCTCCCACACAAAACGACATTTTTTAAAATTTGTGCCAACCGCTCTAACTGCCCTAATAGTGCTCTTAGAGCAACAAAATGTATGACCGACCCACAATATTTTTTTAGTCCAAACATTTTCTCTGAACACACCTACCCTCTATCTTTAACTGTTAAGGCGGTTCCCATACAATTTTTTTTATTTTTTGTAAATTTGTTTTACTTAATCAGCTTCGACCGGTCCAATGGTGCGTCCGAGAGGGGTCATTAGTGAGACCGACCCCCATTTATTTTTAGCCTACAACATTTTTTCAAAACATACCTACGCCCTATCTCCACTCCCTAAGTAGGCTCCCATACAAAATTACATTTTTATAAAATTTGCTCCAACTGTTATTTGTATGGGAGCCTACTTAGGGAGTGGAGATAGGGCCTAGGTATGTTTTAAAAAAATGTTGTAGGGTAAAAATAAATGGGGATCGGTCTCACTAATGACCCCTCTCAGACACACCATTGGACCGGTAGAAGCTGATTAAATAAAACAAGTTTACAAAAAATAAAAAAAATTGTATGGGGACCGCCTTAACAGTTAAAGATAGAGGGTAGGTGTGTTCAGAGAAAATGTTTGGACTAAAAAAATATTGTGGGTCGGTCATACATTTTGTTGGTCTAAGGGCACTATTAGGGCTGTTAGAGCGGTTGGAACAAATTTTAAAAAATGTCGTTTTGTGTGGGAGCCCCCTTAGAAATTGGAGATAGGGTATTAGTTTGTTCCAAAGAAATGTTAAGACGTAAAAATTAATGGGGGTCGGTCATATAAAGGACCCCTCTATGACGCACCGTTGGAGCAGTAGAAATGATTTTAAGATTGGAAAATTACAATAAAATTTTTTCAAAAAAATTTAACAAATAGTAATAATCGTTATCCCACGATCTTCCTGGGCAAAAAATTTGTAGAATTGATAGAAGTTTTACACAAAAAAATTTAAAAAAAATCGAAGAGTACAAACATTTTCAAAAATGAGATTTAAATTTTAAAACTTAAAAATTGCATACTAGACCGCTTTCAAGAATGTTTTGGGATTTTTTTTTAGAAAGTACGTAAAAAAACAAAAATTTTGAAAAAAAAAATTGGAAATTTGGACCATTATTGAAGAAGTTATGATTAAAAGAAGTTTGAGTAAAGGAACAAACTACCAATTTTTAAAAATTCGATATCTTTTGAACGGGTCATCAAAAAAATCTGAAAATTTACCACGGAGGAGTTTTCGAAGGGTACTAAAAACTGTGAACAAATTTGGAAAATCTAAAAAAAAAGTTTTACAAAGTGTTCGATTTCACAAGGAATGCCCCATATACTCATGATCCTTGATCGATTTTAAGACGATCTAGCGATGTCCGTCCGTCCGTCCGTCTGTCTGTCTGTCTGTTGAAAACACGCTAACTTTTGAAAGACTTTACGGAGGCTCCTGAAGTTTAGCATATATTTTCGGCATTTACCTGGTCAGGTTGGTATTGCATTCCAGCGAAATCGGTCCAGTGGTTCAAAAGTTATATGCAAATGAGTGAATTTCGGCAAGGGTTTTTCTGGAATTTACGAGATAAAACACACGGTAACTTTCGAACGGCAATTCTTAGGGTCCTGAAGTGTGGCATATATATTTGTCGTTCCTCTGGTCCAGTTCGTTTTAAATTTCAGCCAAAACGGTCTAGTGATTCAAAAGTTATTAGCAAAACCGTAAATTTCAGATTAGTTTCACCTTAAATTCACGTGTTGAAAACCCGTTAAACATGTTTTAAAAACATTTGTAAGTCAAAAAAATATTTTACAAGGTATTTTTGTCACACAAAAATATTTTTACACTTAAACAAAAAAAAAATACACTCAAAAAAAGTTTACACTCAAAAAAAATTTTACACTCAAAAAAAAAATTAGTAATTTTTTTTTTTTTTTTTCAAAAATTAATAAGAAAAAGTTTTTTTACACAAAATAAAATATTTCTAACCAAAAATTTAATTTTTTTCAAGTTAGAAAATTTACTATCACTTAAAAAGGGCATTGTGGAGGGTATTCATAGATTCGGCCAAGTCGAATTTAACTTTTCTATTTGTTAGTTCCTGGCGTTTCCATCTTATAAGGGAAGTACAACCCTTATGAACCGATTTGCCTGAAACCGATTTGCCTGAAACTTAAAATATATATAAAAGAGACGATTTTAAGGTTGGGGTGTCTCGGTTTATCGGCCATATCAGTGTTTAAAAATTTCGTTGTCCCCTTATGAAACAATGTGGACCTCCGGGAAAATTTCGGTAACTCCCGAACTAACAGGAATATCGTCAAGAGCAAAAATACGTATTGACTTTAATTTGATAAAGATTATTTCGTATTCATATGGATGTCGTAGGTCTTTGTCTTCTTATAAATGCCCCCCAAAATTTACACACTTTCATGAAAAAAATATTGAACGAAGCCGAATTTTTATAAGGTTATGCCACCGTTGGATAGGCATTAAAAAAACTTTCTTCTCATAAGCAAACCGCATATAGTTCCTTAAAAACAAATGGATGAAAATTCCAAAAAGGATTTTTTCGACATTTTTTTACCCATTTATAGAATCTCTAAATTCCCGATATGGCCGATAAGCCGAGGCACCCCAACCTTAAATCGGTTCTTAAGGGTTCAGATACTTCCCTTGTTGGATGGTTTACCTGAAATCAGCAGATGTGTGTGCTAAAATCAGTAGATTTTGCTTAAATCAGCAGATTTTTCAGCTTAATTCAGTAGATTTTAACGCTTTTTCCAGCATTTTTAATATCCCGGGTTCCCGCATAAAAAAAGGGAAAGCGGGAAATCCAATTACCGGGATTTCCCACGACGCGAAATCCCGGGAAAAACCCCTAGCCGCATCTTTTATACCCTCCAAAATGTAAAAAAAAAAAAAAAATTTCAACGGCGTTTTTTTTTTTTTGGGGTGGTGGTGTTAGTGTTTGGTGGAGGACGTTGGGTGCACCTTCCCTATCGCGATAAAAGTTACCAAAGTCATTTATTTGGAAATACAAAGATTGATTTGTTTTCGAAATACATTTTTTTTATAATCTTTTCTTTGCAATAATATAAGTTGCTGCTTACACCGTGCCAGTTCAGATAAAACTAAATTCAAAATCTTTTTTGCAAATTTACTTCTTATTTTGTAGTTTGCTTTGTCTGCACTACTATTTAAAAAGAAACAGAGGCACAAATAAAAAACTAAACAAACGACGAGATTATCTGCGTTTTGGTTTTATGCATTGCAAATGTTACCAATTTCTTTGTTGATGATGTTTGTTGAAAAAAAAAATACGATTTTGTTAGATGGACAAATATCTTTGTATTTATTGATATTGTTTGTTGAAAATTTACTTTTATTTAAAAAAGTAATTTATTGACATACAATGTTGAGAAAAATCAGTATTATTTAAAAATTAATGAACATTTTTAACAAATGCGTTATTTGAAATTTAAAAAAATATTTTTTTTTCTTATTGACAAACTGCCGCAAAGGTTGTCCGGGTGTTTTTTTAAGTGTAGTAAAAGAAGTTTCATTAAACTACAATCAACATTTAACTTGTTCACGATTACGTGAAGTCAATCTTGCTTTGTTGCAAAAATTGTTCATCTTTTAAAAAAAAAAAAAAAAAACAATTAAAATATTTGGAAAATTTTATTTGTTACCATTAACTACTTTGTTGATAATGGTTGCATGTTGAAGATGGTGATGGTAGGGTTCTTAAAGAATTTTACTTATTGTGAGTTCTACTTTTAGTTCATGAACATTATAGATCTGTTACACTATTATAATTTAACAATGACCAAACATGACAATAACAATTAAAATTCTTGTCATTTTATTAAAACTTAAAATTGATGATTTAGCATAGCTTTGGTTAGTAATACTAAATTAGTATTTAGTACATAATAACATAAAAATACTTGAGGGAATACTTTGTATGAACAAACTTAAAAAGTGGTAGTGGAAAAAATTGTGATGGTATTTTAAAGTTTATTTGATTGTAATTGAGGAGTATATAAAAAGTGTCATTACAGAGATGGCAGTTTTGGATCGCAAAAACAAATTACCTAAAACATTTTATGAAATGTTTCTTGTTAGTTCTGAGAAATTTTCCGTAGGAAAAATTCTTAAATACAAGGTTTTTAAAATTGTATTCGTTGTAGAGAAAATATGCATCATAATTTCTTATTCAAATTCTAAAAAAAATTGAATTTCAGATATCTAATATAATCCTAATAGAAATTCAGAAAAGCTTATTGGAAATTTATAAATTTCAACGCAATTTCCTCATATTTTTACTTAAATTTTATTACTTACTAATTTTTCTTCTCTACTTTAACAATTTCTTCTCTTCGTTGACAATTTAATAACAACTTAAATTGACTTTTTAAATAGTATATGTAAATTTTGTAATTAACACTAGAACACCTCATATTTATCTTAAATGACAACTAGTTAAAATGATATATTAAATTATTTTTGCTTTTTACATGAATTTTAACATGAATCCTCCCTTTTTATAATGACATCTAAGCTAATATAATCAATTTATATGGAAGAGCAACAACAACACTAAATTTAAATTTTAATAATAAAACTTGTTACAAGGAAAATTAATTAAAGTTACACATCATTTGTGGTGTTACCTTTTATTACAAATTATACGACATGTTGTCTTTCTTTGTGGCAGAGAGTGTGGAGGTTGTGTATTTTAAATGTTTATTGAACAACACCAACCGGTCAATAGTTACCTAACACCGTAGTTGTTTGTCGTTATCATTACGATGAACAGGGCCGTGTCTAAAAAAAGCTCTTACTCATAATACTTACTTATAGTAGACTTATTGAAGGTTTATTTGACAATTATTCCTGCAATATCTTTCAAATAAACCTACTTTAAATATATTTCAGGTTTTATGAATAAACACCTTATTATTTTCATTTTATATTAGAATACATAGATTTCATTTTATATCAACTAAAGGCCAATTGGTCCTTAATACTGAATATAAAAATTTTCGATGTTTTGTGTAAGAAGAAATGCATTGCATACTTTCAGGATTAAAGGAAAAAATTATATTATCTATGATTTTCGAAATTCTTAGAAATATTTTTAAAAATGTCGAAATCATTTGACGTGGTATAAGAAAATAGTTGTTTTTTGATTGCAAAAAAATAAAACTTTAAAGCTTTTTGAAGTGAAATATATAATTTTTTGGCTCTGCCTTAATTTTTTTTTAATCAAATTTTTTTTTATCAATATTTTTTCTCATCAATATTTATTTTCATCAATATTTTTTTTCATAAATATTTTTTTCTTCAATATTTTTTATTTCATCAATATTTTTTTTCATCAATATTTTTTTTTTTCATCAAAATTGTTTCTTTTTTCCATCCAAAATTTTTTTTTGATGAATCAATATTTTTTAACATCAATATTTTCTTCATACTTTTTTTCATCAATACATATTTTTTTTCTTAAATATTTTTTTTATTTTTTTGCCTTAATATATAGTAGTATTTTTTTTTCAACAGTATATTTTTTTTTTTTATCAAATTTTTTTTTTTCGTTAATATAACTATAGTTTTGATTAGAGATGGGCGCGTGAGTGATTTTGGAATCACACTCACTCACGCTCACGACAGGAATTTTTGAATCACGCACACTCACTCACGAGCATATATTTTTTACTCACACTCACTCACAATCACGTAAGTAAATTTAATACAACTCACACTCACGTGCACTCACGCAAGCTTCACTCACACTCACGTTGACTCACACTCACGAAACACTTATTTACACAAAAAAAAATTCACAAGCTAAAATTTCAAAAATCATTCAAAATTTTCAGCAAAATTTAAAGTTCAGCGAAATTTTGCATTTTTTTTTGCTTTTTTCGGGACGAAATATGAAATTAAGCCATATTTTACAATTTTTTGTTGCTTCTTTTGGTACAAAACGAAATAAGAAGAGAAAATAAATCACGCACACTCACGCAAAAAATCGCCTCACGCACACTCACTCACGCAAAAATCTTACTCACGCACACTCACTCACGCAATTTTTTCTCCACTCACACTCACTCACAATCACGTGAGTAAATTTGAAATCAGTCACACTCACGCGTGATCACGCTCTAATCTGCTCATGTGCCCATCTTTAGTTTTGATCCCATGATCGTATTTTTATTTATTCTTTCCTTTTATTTACTAATTTGTTAATAATTTCAAACTAACTTATAACTGGTAACAATGACCGTTGTCTCGTTGAGTGAAAAAAAAACCAAGGCTTCTGGTGGGAATCGAACCCACGACCACCACGTTGAAAGGCTAGCACGCTACCAACTAGCCTACGGGGGCTCCCCAATAATAAAACATCAATATTTATTTGTCATGAATTTTTTAAACCCTCCAACCACCGTATGGGGGTATACTCACTTTGTCATTCCGTTTGCAAGGCATAAAAATATCGGTCGGGGACCCCATAAAGTATATGGGCATTCCATGTCAAATTGGACACTTTGAAATTTTTTTTTTTAGATTTTCCCAATTTGATTACAGTTTTTAGTACCCTTTGAAAACTCATTCGTGGTAAATTTTCAAATTTTTTTGATGACCCGTTCAAAAGATATCTAATTTTTAACAAATTGGTAGTTTGTTCCTTTACTCAAACTTCTTTTACTCATAACTTCTTCAATAATGGTCCGAATTTCAATTTTTTTTTTTAAATTTTTGTTTTTTTACGTACTTCAAAAAAAATTCTTAAAAGCGCTTTAGTATCCGTTTTTTAAGTTTTAAAATTTAAATCTCATTTTTGAAAATTTTTGTACTCTTCGATTTTTTTGAAAGTTTTTTGTGTAAAACTTCAATTGATTCTACAAATGTTTTGCCCAGGAGGATCGTGGGATAACGATTATTACTATTTTTTTTAAATTTTTTGAAAAAATTTTATTGTAATTTTCCAATCTTGAAATCATTTCTACTGCTCCAATGGTGTGTCATAGAGGGGTCATTTATAAGACCGACCCCCATTTAAATTTTTACGTCATAACATTTCTTTGGAACAAACTGATACCCTATCTCCAATTTCTAAGGGGGCTCCCACACAAAACGAAATTTTTTAAAATTTGCTCCAACCGCTCTAACTGCCCGTATAGTGCCCTTAGCAACAAAATGTATGACCGACCGACAATATTTTTTTAGTCCAAACATTTTCTCTGAACACACCTACCCTCTATCTCTATTCGTTAAGGCGGTCACCATAATTTATTTTTTTATTTTTTGTAAATTTGTTTTATTTAATCAGCTTCTACCGGTCCAATGGTGCGTCCGAGAGGGGTCATTAGTAAGACCGACCCCCATTTATTTTTACCCTCCAACATTTTTGTAAAACATACCACAGCCTTAAGTAGGCTTCCATTCAAAATTACATTTTTATAAAATTTGCTCCAACTGTTATTTGTATGGGACCCTACTTAGGGTGTGGAGATAAGGCGTAGGTATGTTTTAAACAAATGTTGTAGGGTAAAAATAAATGGGGGTCGTTCTCACTAATGACCCCTCTCGGACGCACCATTGGACCGGTAGAAGCTGATTAAGTAGAACAAATTTACAAAAATTAAAAGAGATTGTGTGGGGACCGCCTTAACAGTTAAAGATAGAGGGTAGGTGTGTTCAGAGAAAATGTTTGGACTAAAAAAATATTGTGAGTCGGTCATACATTTTGTTGGTCTAAGGGCACTATTGCCCTGATCTGTTGGAGCAAATTTTAAAAAAAAATTCGTTTTGTGTGGAAGCCCCCTTAGAAATTGGAGATAGGGTATTAGTTTGATCCAAAGAAATATTAAGACGTAAAAATTAATGGGGGTCGGTGTTATAAAGGACCCCTCTATGGCGCACCATTGGGGCAGTAGAAATGATTTTATGATTGGAAAATTACAATAAAATTTTTTCAAAAATTTTTAAAAAATAGTAATAATCGTTATCCCACGATCCTCCTGGGCAAAAAATTTGTAGAATAGATAGATGTTTTACACAAAAATATTTCAAAAAAATCGAAGAGTACAAACATTTTCAAAAAGGAAATTTAAATTTTAAAACTTAAAAATCGCATACTAGAGCGCTTTTAAGAATTTTTTGGGATTTTTTTTTAAAGACGTCAAAAAACAAAAATTTTGAAAAAAAAATTTTTTGAAATTTGGACCATTATTGAAGAAGTTATGAGTAAAAGAAGTTTGAGTAAAGGAACAAACTACCAATTTTTAAAAATTCGATATCTTTTGAACGGGTCATCAAAAAAATCTGAAAATTTACCACGAAGGAGTTTTCGAAGGGTACTAAAAACTGTTATCAAATTGGGAAAATCTAAAAAAAAAAATTTTCAAAATGTCTGATTTGATATGGAATGCCCCATATATTATTGATCTGTGATCAATTCTAAGTCATTCTATGAATGTCCGTCCGTCCGTCCGTATAAAACGCAATTGAGTCCCAAATAAAAGAAATAGACTTCTAAAAATTGGCACGAATATACAGTGCCGGTCAAAAAAATAGCACCAATGACAAAATCTCTATTCATCCAATTAAAACAAAATATTATGTGTGTATTCGTTTAAAGTAAATATGTAATACTCTTATACTAAGTATATACCCCTCAAATGTTTTTACTTTTTCCAAAAATTGTGGACAGTTCTTTTTTAATGATCGATATTTAAAAAAAACTCTGAATCAGGGCAGTCAATAAAATAGCACCGAATGACAAAATTTCATTAAAAAAATTAATATTGTTTAAATTATTAAAATAAACGTGTTAAATACTAAAGGAAGATAGTTTTTATTTATAAAAAAATTAATTCATTACAAAATTTGATGTTTATTTTCATAAAAATAGGACGTGGAAAGCATTGCTCTCCTCAAAAACGTGCTTTTGTAAAAAATATAATTTCTGAACATAAACCATATTCTGAAATAGGAAAATTAGTTGGATGCGCTTATATCATGATTGAAAATTCAACAAAATTAACTTTAGAGCTTGAAAACTTAGTCACAAGCGACGTTTGTCACCATAAGTGGTAAGGTGTTCGTAAAGACAATGGAAGAAGGCCCCATTTACGGCAGCTCTAGAGCTAAAAAAGGACAGCAAATGCTGAAAATGTTCGTCGAAGATTACAAAACAACAACATCAACGCTTGTAGATTCGAAAAAGTGGCCCTACTCTCACTTAAGCATGCTGCAAGTCGTTTGAAGTTTGCTAACAGTAACTCAGAATGACCAGCTTAAAAGTGGATCAATGTTCTATGGACAAATGAATCCATTGTTGTTTTATTTGGAGATATGGGATTACATACCTATGTCAGAAGACCCTATAACGCGGATTTCAATCCAAAATTCGAAATAAAAATAACTTAAAATGGTGCTCATGGTGTGGGGGATATTTTCCTACTGTGGAGTGGGGTTCATATATTGGACCATGGCTCACATATTGGACTAGGACAATCGTGGATATACACTTAACGTTTATATCCTCCAGAAAGTAATGTTACCATAAGTTTCTGAGCAAATGCCACTAATTTAGGTCTTTTAGCACGTCAATTACCCAAAGCATGACGGGAAATTGGCAAAAAATTGGTTCTGGACAATAAAGTACACGTGATGGAATGGCCTGGTCAGTCCCCAGACCAAGATCAAATCGATAGTTAATGGACAGATATAGAGAAGGGAGTGTCTCGAATACAACCAACTTGTAATGAAGCCCTTTGGGTGGCTTTTCAGCAAATCTGGAACTCAATTTCGAATTAAAGATCCCAAAATATCGTGAATTCGGTACAATAACGTTGTACAGAGGTAATTGTCAACAATGAGCACTCGACAATTTTTTTTTTTATTATTTAAAGATATCACAACAATACTAAATTCATAATCCATTCGTTTTTTAAATTTAAGAATTTAATTTTAATACAAAAAGTACTGTGGTGCTATTTTTTTGACTGAGTCTTTTTGAAGTTTTTTTAAAAACTCTGAAAATTTTTAATGAAATAAAAAACCATATTAGGCTTTTCTTATGTAATATTGTTTCACACTCTTGTAAGTAACTTATGACACGTTTTCAGTGACATAAGTATAAATTGTTAAAAAAAACCCAACGAAGAAAATGTTGTTTTATCCTGGTGCTATTTTTTTGACCGCAGCTGTATATCATTGTCAAAGGCCGGTTTAGTTCGGAAATGGGAAAATTGGATCAGGGGCAAAAAAGAGCCCCCTCTAAAAAAACGACATTTTTTACAACTTTTTTGGCATTTTTGTTTAACAAATGAAACCTTTTTATGTCAGAAGGACTTAAAAGTCATGCACTTAGACCAAGAGGGCTGGAAATCTTTTTTTTTTCGATTCGCGCCCTTTTGTGGTTGTAGATTTAAAAAATCATTAACATAATGTGAAAATAGTAAAAAAAGCATAATAAATTAGTTAACATTTGTCCCCCCCCCCCCAAAAAAAAAACGCCTGTAAAAACCTGTATACCTTTACGGATCAATAATATAAAAACACAATGGGATCCTCGACCGATATTTTGATGTATTTTGCATGGAATGACAAATTAATATAGGGTTATTATACCCTCCAACCACAGTATGGGGGTATACTCACTTTGTCATTCCGTGTGTAACGCTTTGAAATATCGGTCTAGGACCCCATAAAGTATATATTTTATTGATCAGTGATTGATTCTAAGATTGGACCAAGGGGGAAAAAGTTCCCCCTTAGAGAACTAAACCAACCCATGAAAAATACCACTTTTTTACATGATTTTTTGTGTTTCTGTTTTACAAGTGCAACATTTTTATGCTACAGGAAGTTCAAAGTCCTGCATTTGGACCCAGAGAATTAGATAATGTCATTTTTTCGGTCCGCCCCCCCCCCTTTTATGGGCGTGGAATAATTGTTTTTTAAATAATGATAAACTTGTATTCCTTTAGTGCATAAAGCATAAGAATAAATTTTTAAACACATATTCGAGAGGAAATTTGCCCCCCCCCCAACTACCACTTTCGACCCCCCCCCAAAAAAAAAACGTCCCTGCAATTTTTTTTTTGCATGTTGGAGGGTAAAAAAAATTCGGCACAGCCGAATTTAACACTCTTACTTGTTTTTTTTATAAAACTTTTGCTTTGGAAAGAACAGTTATTTATGCAGCAAAACATTATTATGATTTAATGGTTTGGACAAGAGTACAAACTTTGCAGACATTTTATTTAGTTCGGTCCATGTTTTGGCTGTGTACCCATTTTTTGACAAACACTGATATGGGGTATTTGCCTGTCTTGACTATAATTTTCTTACTTGGTTTCGTATAAATTAAAAAAAAGGGAAACTTTAAAGTTGTCTTCATTCTACGGCCCTGCATTTGTTCAGCGCCGTAACTTGTACTTTTTATTAATAAAAGTACTATTTTTGTTTAGTTTTATTTTCTGTTTTTAATGTAACTTGTCTAATTTTTCCCTAAAGGGTATTGATAATCACACTTAAGATTGGTTAACTTGGTCTGGCTGTAAAAAGACTAATGTGTAGACCTAATGGCCAGTAGTTAGTTGACTCTGTTGTCTTTTGTAATTTGTTTCGTGTTTTTTTAGCCCTTTTAAATTGTTTCATAGATTTTGCATGTTTGTACATAAATACAATGCGCATCTTAGGGTGTCCCGAAGCAGAAAATTTTTGAGTTTCTTTTAAGCATTCCTAGAAACGATAAGGAGAAAATAACAAAATCTAAAGGAATAACCAGCGCTTAAAGTTTGAATTTATAATTTTTATTTAATTCAAACTAATTTTGATTCAAACTTATTTTTAATTCTAAAATATGAAACTTTACGTGCTGGTTGTACCCAGAACATAAACTCTAAAATGGTTTTTAATTTTTTTTACGGAATCGTTTTAAAGGTAAACCCTAAATTTTATTACTTTCAGGATACACTATTACACATGTATGTAAAGTTAGTTTTGTTTTACTTAATTGGGTTTGAAATACAAATAACTTTCATACCAAATAACAACATTTTATGCCTCTGGCTATTTGGAATGTGCAACATCTTTACACACCAAAATTGTTCAGAAAATGCAACACCAGTAGCAAAAAAAGCAAAAAAAAATCAACAATATAAAAACAACAGCGACGACTACGACCAAAATATTTTTTTTATAAACATTTAATATTATGCAAGAATGTTTGCAAATTGTAATGACACTTCCTTATAGAGTGTAAGTATGTATATTGATGACAGCATACTACATAAATATACATATTGCTAGATATACTTACACTCAAAGAATATTTGTAAGAAAATTTCTGAGAATTAGGTAATATTTGTTTGTCTAAGATTCTGATAACTTTTCTATACGAAAACTTTATCAGAATCTGAGAATTTTTCTATATCTCAGAATTTAAGATTTTTTTAAAACATAAAAAGGAATCAGAATCGGAGAATATTTCTCCACAAAAAAAATGTGTGAAAATTTTTAAAAATATATTTTATTTTCTTCTGTTTTATTCTGTAATTTTAAAAAAGTTCGTGTCTTAAGTCTTTTTTTTTTTTTTTTGTAAAATTTTTAAAGGACTCATTTTCCGTCAAACATTATTGGAATTTGAAAATGTGTCTGAACAAAAAAAGGTTTCTATATCTATATTTAAGAATTTTTTCAATACATAAATAGGAATCAGAATCGGAGAATATTTCTCTACAAAAAAAAATGTGTTGGAATTTTTTAAAATACATTATATTTTCTTCTGTTTTATTTTGTAATTTTAAAAAAGTTCGTGTCTTAAGTCTTTTGTTTTTTTTTGTATAATTTTGAAATGACTCATTTTCCGTCAAACATTAGTGGAATTTGAAAATGTGTCTGCACAGAAAAACGTTTCTGTATGAAAAATGTTTCTTAATTTATTAATTTAGCGTATGGAATTTAAATACAGAGTTTTTTTATAAATTACACCGCTCAACAAATCGAAGGTTTTTGACTCCGGTTTGAAGTTTGATACAAAATTTTTAAAGATTTTGACTCGCTGATTCCAAATCTGTGATCCAAATTTGTCCATCATGTCTACAATTTTAATTATTCGCGATTGAAAATGCAAAAAAACGCGATTTTGCCTTTTTTGAAAGCCTGCACAGCAGCCACTGGGAGGAATAAAAATCTGGTATAAAGAGTTAGTGTAGAATTGAACTATGATCTCAAATATACGATCAAAAAAAAATTGAAGTTGTTGCACTATTATTAGCCAAACATGTATTTTTAAAAAAACACTGTGAAAAAAATTAGAAAAAGCACAATTTTTAAAAGGCTCTAAAACAAAAACCAGATGATCAATCTTTACTGTGATGAGCTCAAAATTTAGGCAAAAGTTCATTCTTTCTTAAAGACTTTTAAACCCATTAAAGATATCTTCCTGTTTGTACGAAAAATAACACAGAAAACTTGAATTTGTAAAATATTTATTTTTTTAGGGTTTCTTTGAAAAATATCAAAAAAAAACTATCTTTTTTACAAAAATGATAATTTTAACAGTCATTTTAAAACGCAGTTGTAACCCAACCAAACGCAATACTCAGAAACAAATGGTTTTCTATGTTGGAGACCAAGGACAAATTATACTTTTGTATTCCACTCAATGGCTGCTGTGCAGGCTTTCAAATAATACAAAAATCGTAATTTTTCGCATTTTTAACCGTGAATAACTAAAAATCTGGACGTGATGGAAAAGTTTGGAGTACAGATTTGAAATCAGGAGATCAAATTCTACTAAAATTGATCACCAGAATTCAAACCGGAAAATGACTGTTGAGCGGTGTTATTCTTTTGTGATTATTGTACTGCAAATTAACAGGCCTATTCTCAGTTATGACTGGTTATGACTAATTTTATTATTTTCAAACTTCATATTCCCTGTGTTTGTTGTAAACAACATCATAAAAAGTCTCAAAATTTAAAATTATTTGTCAATTTTGAGACGATGTGGGTAGCATGTCTTTATTTTTTTGAAATTTTCAAACAAAATTTGAATTTTTTTATGATTGTTTACAACAACCACATGGAAAAAATTGAGTTATGATTGAGTTATGACTTTTTTTGTGAATAGGCCCCTAAATTTCTAAAAGTTTTAGACATTTTCTATTATTCCCATACTGGCTTCAAACACTCCAGTTATCATCAGTAGGATTTTAATTGTCAGTTTATTCTGTTTTTTTTTACTTTTATGAACACCCGTTTCTTTTCTTCTACTTTTATGAAAAAAATAAATTATTTATTTAATTTTTTTGTTATAAATTTGACTGCATTAATTTTCCTAAGTGTTTTTGCACACATGCATTTGTGTTTTGTGTGTACCTTGTCCTGATGGTGGTCAGTGGTCATTATGTTCTGGTGTTCTTATGGTGTTATAAATTTTCAAATTCTTATTTTATTGTAGGATTCATTAATAATAAAATAATGTTAAAGTCCAAACAAATTACAATGAAAAAAATTTTTAGTTGGTTGACCTCAGATTAAATAGACTGTATATTGAATTACTGTACTCAAAATAAAATTTATAATTATAGAAAATCCTGCTAATGACATTACAAAAATTTGGAATATTTTAGATAAGTCTCCTGAAATTACACCGAGTTAAAGCCTGTGACATATCTGAAGATTTGAATAAACTCGGCTAGCTACCGTGATATTCAAGTAAAAATTTCAAAGTTATTTTGTAAAAAAAACTCATGCATTTGAAAAAAATATATTTATTTTTTCCTTTAATTAGGATAATATTTCCACAAAATCTATATATGAGGGTTTCTTCGTCAACCGGGCCACCCCCCTCTCCGAAATTGGTATGGGTTTAAACATTTTTTAAAAAATTTCCAAATTACTTAAAAACATTTGCTGTTGAATGTCGAGTGGCGGTTTTTGAATTTCAATATGGCGGATCCAATGTGGCACGTTTAAAACTCTATACACGGGTTCATGGGGACGCTTTAAAAGAATGTGCAATTCGATTTTAAAAATTCAAAATCGCGGATCCAACGTGGCGAAATTTTAATTTTTAAAAATAACAGATTCACTTTAAACTCTTTAGGCACAGGTTTGTTGGGTTGCCAAATTAGAATCTGCCATTTGTAAATTTAACTTCAGATTCTTATTTAGCGACCCCAATAAATCGTAGTGTAAAAAGTTTCAAGAAAATCGGTTTATTTTTTAAAAATATTGGTCGCCATGTTGAATCCGTCATTTTTAATTTTAAAATTCTAACCCATGTATAGAGAGTTTTAAGCGAATCTGTAATGTATAAAAAAAAAGTGGTCCCCGTATTGGATCCGCCATATTGAAATTCAAAAACCGCCACTCGATATTCAAAAGTAAATATTTTTAAGTAATTTCAAATTTTTTTAAAAAAATTTTACACCCTTACCAATTTTGGAGAGAGGGGTGGCCCGGTTGACGAAGAAACCCTGATACATAAAAGAGTAACGTGACTGACTGACATACTCATTCATCATCGCCCAGTCCAAACAGTTGAGGCTAGAGACTTGAAATTTATAGATCAACTAAGGCTGCATTTTTCCCAATGTTGATTCTAAGTGGGTAAAAAGTGTACTTTTTGTACTTTTTATTTCTCCTGAAATAATGGTCCTATAAGCTTGAAATTTAGATTGTAGGTTCGTTCACCTTGAATGTAGGATACTTAAGTGAAAAAAACTTCTGGAAAAAGTCCTTTTTGAAAATTCATTTTCTATAGGGGTAAACAATAGTACTTTTGGTACTTTTTATATTTTCAAATAATGGTTTTAAATAATTGAAATTTAAAATGTAGGGTCCTTAAGTGAAGAATTTTGAAAATTCATTTTCTAAAGTGATACAAAAATAGTACCTTGGTATTTTTGATGTATTCTGAAATATTGATCATAGAAACTCGAAATTTGAAATGTAAGATCCTTAAGGGAAATAAACATTCTCGAAGAAGTACTTTTAGAAAATTCCTTTTCTTAAGCGGTATAAATAGTACTTTTGTTACTTACTTTTTATATTTCCTGAAATAATGGTACTAGAAACATAAAACTTGGAATGTAGGTTCATCTCCCGGAAAATAGATCCACTAAGGGTTTATGCAAATGTTGATTATAATGGGGTAAAAAGGATAAAAATCTGTACTTTCGGTACTCTTTATGTTTTATAAATAATTCCCCTAGAAACTCGAAATTTGATAAACTTGAAACTTGAAAATAGATAAACTACGGCTGGGTCTTGACAATGTTGATTTTAAGGGGATAAAAGGGGTAAAGAAGTGTACTTTTGGTACATTCTGGAAAAAGCACTTTTTAAGCATTCATTTTCTAAAGGGGTAAAAAATTGTACTTTTCGTAATAGAAATGAAATGATGATCCTACTCACTTGAAATTTGAAACGTAGGATCCTTCGGGGAACAAAGATTCTGGGAAAAGTACTTTGTGGAAATTCCTTTTCTAAAGGTGTAAAAGGGGTAAAAATTTAAACTTTTGGTACTTTTTATTTCCTGAAATAATGGTTCCAGAACCTTAAAATTTGGAATGTAGGATTCTTCAGTAAAAAAAACATTCTGGAAAAAATAATTTTTGGAAACTCCGTTTCTAAGAGGGGTAAAAGGCGAAAAAATTGTACTTTTGGTACTTTTTATATATCGTGAAATAATGGTCCTATAAACCTCAAATTTGGAATATGGAACCCTTCGGTAAAAGAATATTCTAGCAAAAGTATCTTTCGAAAATTCCGTTTCTAAAGGGAGTACAAGGGATAAAAAACTGTTAATTTGGTACTTTAAATATTTCCTGAAATAATGATCCTAGACATTTGAAATTTGGATTGTATGTTTCTTGGGTGAAAAATATTCTGGAAACAGTACTTATTAAATATTTCGTTTATAGCGCGGTAAAAATTGTACTTTTGTTACTTTTTATATTTCCTGAAAAAATTGTCCGAAAATATTGAAATTTCTAATGTAGTATCCTTTAGTGAAAAAATATTTTGGAAAATTCTGTTTCTATGAGGATAAAAAGCGTAAACTTGATACTTTTTATATTTCTGGAAATAATGGTTCAGAAACTTGATATTTTGAATCGATATTGGCAAGCACGGTGGGGTTTTCATGATGTGAATAAAATGTTCAATTTCTTCCAATTTGAAAAGAAATTCTGTTTCTAGGAGACGTAAGCAAGAAAATGAGCCCAAAAACAAAAAAAAATACTAGGCGCTTTTTTTTGGCGGTCAAAAAAAGATTTTTAGCACAAAAAAAAAAAACACATTTTTTTACAATTTTTATTTCGCTTAAAATGTAAAAATTTTTGTTTGAGAGAGTGAAATAAATGTATAATCCCTAACCGCTTCAAGAGTATTTATAAAAATTCGTAGCCGATTCGCAGGATTGTTTGCCATCCATTGAGATTTAAAAAAATTACTAAAGAAAGTCTTATGTTAACACTAAACGTTTCGGAAATATGTCAACCTAATTTACCATGATCTGTGAAACGTCATTCATAATTTTTTATTTTCTGGTTTCTGGGTAAGAACCTTGTTTTTGTGGGGCTGTCTTATTGTAGCATTAAAATTACTTTAATGCCCTGATTCAGTATGTCGGACAAAGTGAGTGACTAGAAATTTTGTACGTAAAACAAAAACAAATTTGAGTTTTTTGTTTTTGTTTTACGTACAAATTATGTAGTCACTCACTTCGACCGAGATAGCGAATCGCACAGTAAGTTTAAGTTCGTTGCACTGTGTTATTTAATTAATTGCAAAGTAATTGTAATACTGTCAAGTGCAATATTTTGTTAAAAATTCCAGCATTTATGTTTTATATGCAACATTCTAATTTTCATTTATGTACATTAAATCAGATGAAATCTTTTTCATGTAATTTTTTTATACCAACAAAAAAAAACATTACATTTATTAACAGTAAGCAAACGCAACAAAAAGAAAAAAATTAAAAATGTAATCCTACCACAGAACACAGTATGAATTCTACCCACCCGCAAGAATATACAAGGAGAATTTAGCATTCTTCACATACAACACAAATAAACATATGGAGCTAAATCAAAGACATTAACAATGTCACGTTTAAATATGTAGGCGGCTTACATAACATACAGCAGATAATACAGATGCTGCGACTGACTGTTGCAGCCGCTGCTTAAAAATATAAATGTTTGAATTAGACAAAAAAAATGTTAGATCATGAAATGATATTAAACGGTATTTAGGCAAAAAAAGAAAAAAATCTTTTAATATAAAGACATAAATTTTAAAAATATCATCATAAATTCTGATTAAAACAAAAGATTTAAGCAACAAACTTGCAAATAAAAAATTGAAAACAAAAGAATTAAGCAACAAACATTTTTTTTTTAAAACTTTCAATTTCATTTTTAGAATTAATTTCTAGAAATAAATTTGATAAATTTTAAACCATTAAATACAACAACAAAAGACATCAATAATATGGTTGATTATATCTTGTAAATCTTGTAACCACAAAAAAAAAGGTTGCTGAATATACCCAACATTTTTTGTGTTGCTCAAATGAAAACAAATCTGTTGCTAATATGAAAATTATAGACTTTAATATACAATTTATACCTTTGACTACATTCTTGTTTTAAATTTATTGAACAATATTTATAAAGACTATAAATTTTGTAATGTTTAAAATTTGCCGCTTATATCAATAATATTGATAAATGAAACCTTAAGTTAGGCTCAGATCAGCTCAGAGACTGCTGTTAAAGACATAAGACAAAATAAAATAAAATCAAAAGTGATTTATAAATCAGACATGAAACACTTCATCATCATTTGTTGTACAGCACTCCTATAACGACAATTCAACATCATCACGAAACAACAAATCCTTAATACATGCGAATCTAGATGGGTGGTATAAAATATCAAACTGAGATTTTCTTATTAACAACAGGATTTGTCGTTTTTCTGAAGACTAAAAAGATAATCTTTTTTTTCATATTTTTAAGGTAATTTATTTAAGTTTGTCAAAAATATATCATTTTATTGACAGTTGTTGAAGTTAATAGTTGACAAGTGTCAATATTTGTTGAACATTGTTTTAAGAAAAGTCTTTGATTTTTAAGAGTTTTTGTTACGAATAGATTTTATTACTAAAAATTGAGCAGGGAGTACTAAAATAAGCAAAAATGGCTGCACTAAAACAGGTTGATAGTAAAATAATTTTATAATTTAAATAAATTAGAAATTGGTTACAATAAGTGCCCGTTTTACATAAAAAATTTACTAAATCAGAGATTTATGCTTTTTTGCAATTAAAATCACAAATCCGGTTTCCGAACTATTACATAACTTACACTCAAAATAATCACTCTGTTAAATTACAGAGATACTCTGCTGAGCCAGCAGAAAATACCATAGATTTCCAACCAGCAAGATTTTTTGTTATTTTACGAAGAAAACTCTGTAAAATGATTTCGATAATTAAAACTGTAAATTTACAGAATTATCTGTAAAATATTGATAAAACAAAAAAGAATTTTACCAAAAAAACTCTGTAAATTTACAAAGTTTTAGTTAAATGCATTTTATGAGTTCAAAATTTTACAAAAAAAAACTTTGTAAATTTACAAAGTTTTAGTTAAATCCATTTTATGAGTAAAACTTCTCTGCATCAAAAACATTAATTAAAATTAAAAAATATTTAAAATTAAAATTTTAATGCTTCCAAATTGTAAATTTACTTTTTAATTTTTGTGAATAGTACGAGTTTATAACGAGTAACTCCAATTTTACACGTCATCTTCGTAAAATTTACCAGTTTTTATTGTAATTTAAGACACTTTTTAAAGAGCGGTTTATCGGTCATATTTGGAAGTTTTTTGAAGTGATTTTTATTTAAAAACTGTATTACAGAGCAATAAGTAAAATTACAAATGAAATTTAGTATTTTGGTTACGAGAATAAAACAAAGTATTTTTCTAAAATCCGTATTTTAACAAAAAAAAAACTCTGCTTATTACACCGCTCTACAAATCTGAGGTTTGTCGCTGCGTTTTGGATGAAACCAAAAAAAGTTGATAGGGTTTGGTGCCCCGATTCCAAAACGGTCACTAAAATTTTTTTATCACGTCACAATTTTGAGAAAATCGCGGTTAAAGTGTCAAAAAAGGTCCTTTTTGACCATTTTTGAACGACTATAAAATAAGATCCTGACATGCAAATGACTTGGTATCAAGCCCTTTCGAAAGTGTGTAATTTTCTCTTTAAGACAAGATCAAATCTTCTTGGAATTTAATTTTCTAAAATGGTAAAAAAATCGTTAGCCACAAGTGCTTTAAATCTAAAATTTACGTATGAATTTGTATGGAAATTTGTTAAAAAACACTGTGTAAATAAACTAAATATTGAAAAAATGGAAGGTTTTTTGCTAATGATTTTTTTCCCATTTTAGAAAATTAAATTTTTAGAACATTTTATCTTATCTTTAAGAGAAAATTACAGGCTTTCGAATGAGCTTGATACCCAGTCATTTGCATGTCCGGATCATATTTTATAAGCTTTTAAAAAGGGTCAAAAATGCCCTTTTTCGGCACTTTAACCGCGAATTACTCAAAATCCTGACGTGATACACAAATTTGGGCTCCGGATTTGGAATCAACATAAGAGACACTATCCAAATCACTATTCAGAATCCAATACGCATTTTCTTGTTGAGCTGTGTTATCTATAAAATAGAGATTACAAAGTAAAAAGTAAAATTACAGATAAAATTTTGTTTTTCGGTCACAAGAAAACAAAGTATTTTCTTAAAATCTGTATTTCGACAGATAACTTTGTAAAATATCTGTCGAATTGAGATTACAGTCATTTTACAGAGTATTTAACAGAGTAATTATTTTGAGTGTAAGATTTTTAAAAGGGGAAAAATTGTCACTCCCGGCTAAAGTTGTATTGTATATGGCGTGTACTTTTGGTACTTCTTATATTTTCTGACATAACGGTTCTAGAAACTTTAAATTTGGAATTCAGGATCCTTCGATGAAAAAAAAATAATCTGGAAAAAGTACTTTTTCTACTTTTTACTTATGGTACTTTTTTTACTTTTAATACATTTTTTTTAATTTTGGTACTTTTTTTTATTTTCTGAAAAAAATATCCTAGACATTTGAAATTTAGAATGAAGGATCTTTCCGTGAAAAACTTTGCGTTTCTTAGCGGGATTTAAAGGTGTACTTTTAGTACTTTTAATATATCCTAAAATAATGATCCTACCCAGCCAGAAATTGCCAACCGTACCAAAAAAAAAGTACTGGCAAAGCAATTTATTTTTTGTATAGCAAGCTCTTTTTAGTAAAGTACTTGGTTTCACCGAATTAAGCACTTTGCTAGTACTTTTTTACCAAACTAAAGGCGGTTTAATTATTTGAAATATTTTTTTTTAATAATTTAATTAAATTTAAACATTTAAATTGAAAACACTTAATTATGTTATAAAGTTATGACAATGGCTACATTCAATGAAAATATTGCCTTTCAAAAATATATCATCACATTTATATTTAAGGGTCGAACCAGAATCAAATGCGTAGCCCAAGACGTAAAAAAAAACAAAAACAAACACATCAAATTTGAAATTTTTACGTCCGTTTGATTTAGGTAACTCACATTTTAATATTAGAAACGAAAAATTATTGGGCGTTACGCCTTACGCGACGTAATTTGATTCAGGTTGGACGCTAAGACAGCTTTCTATTTAAAATTTCAGTAACTTTATTTACATTTTCATTGTCGAGTAAACATACGTTATATGGATGAATTGGTTTTATTTTAAAACCATTAATGTTTACGAAAGAAAATACAACTATCGATTCCGAGCTTTCTTTTATATTCCTAGAGAGTATTTGGAACTTCTATTAAGAGGATGTAGCAATAAACTCGCGAATTTCTTCATTTTTTGACGTTTATGCGAAATTAGCCCCTAAATTGGCCTGTGATAAAAAACTTGCTTTTACAATCATGTTGAATTTTATCATCATGTATATGGCAGCACCATTTTTCGAGATAATTTAAGGGTCCATCTTTAAGTAAATAATGTGGGAACCTTACAGAATTAACTGACCAAAAATTATTTTTTTGGACAAATTTTTCGTCAGTTATTTGTTTAAGGTTACCACATTATATAGTTAAAGATGGAACCTTAAGGCTGGATTACTCAATGCTCCGTTATAAAATAACTCTCCGTTAAATTTAACTTTTTCATACAAATTTGACATAAGGCTCCGTTAAATCGGCAGTTAGTAGATAACTTTTTATTTAGTAATCCGACCTAAGTCATCTTGTAAAATGATTCTGCCATAAATAAAGTTTTTCGCGATTTTTAACATGATGGTCTATATCACCAGTGGCGGGTACAGCTTTTGGCTTTGGGGGGGGAAATTTTTTTTTACTTCAAAGAAAAAAAAATCATAATGCTTTCTCGGACGAGCAAAAACAGGGATACGTTCCAATTGCAAAAAAAAAAATATGGGAAAGCTATAATATCATAAAATTATTAGTTTTTGCCGAAGGGGGTTTGTTTTTCATAATGGGTAATTCCAAAAATTTTCGCCCCACTGTTCGGAAACATGCCTTTGGACGCCACTGAGAATTTGGCTCATAGATATCCACGTTTATATGAGATATGTTGCATTTTTGGATTTTCAAAATTTGCTGTAGTTTTCAAATTATCGCGGGTCAAAGTTCGATTTTTTAGCAAAAGTCAGAAAAATACATGACGTTTAACGTGCTCTAACTTTTTAACTAGTAATCCGATTATCACAAGTAATGGCTCATATGAAAGCTTAATTCTTCTTCTTTTCGAAAATATTTTCAAATGCATACGGTTTTTTTCAGAAGTGTTCCAAAAATTCAAAAACATTTTTTTTTTGCGAATATTTAAAAAAACACATCTTCGATTTTTTTAAAAAAAAGTTTGGTGATAAACAATACTGTTTTGTACAACATATCCAAAATTCAGAGTGGGATCCCAATGGGATCAAAAAATATTCTGGTTTTAGTACGAAGTTCTTAAATTTAACCTTAGAAAACTAAAATTTTATGTTTCTTCAATATAAAAATTTAAATTTTCAAAGAAAATTATACTATTAAAATTTTGAAAAACATTCAAAACATTAGAAATTTAAATTTTCTAAGGGAAAAATATGAGAACCTCGTACTTAAAACAGAATAGTTTTTGATCCCATGGAGATCCCACTCTGAATTTTGAATATGTTATACAAAACATTGTTATTTTTCACCAGAATTTTTTAAAAAAAATCGAAGATGTGTTTTTTTAAATATTTGAAAAGAAAAAATTTTTTGCATTTTTGCATCATTTCTGTAAAAAAAAACTATGTTATTTTAAAAATATTTTCTAAAAGAAGAACCCCAGCTTTCACATGAGCCTAAATTTGTTAAAATCGGGTCATTGGTTAAGAAGTTACAGCTCTTTAAACGCGATGTATTTTTCTTACTTTTGCTTAAAAAGTCAATCTTTGACCCGCCATAATTCGTTAAATACACCAAATGTAAAAAAACGATATATGGTACATATATCATATTTATGAGGGCTATCTATGTGTCAAGGCTCAAATTAATCTGAGACACCATTTCCAAAAATGAAAAAAATTTGAGCTAAATTTTCTGGAATGGCCCTAATCATATGAATTTTGTTTAGATAATTTTTTTTTTTGCTATAAATAAATCTGAGAATTTTTCAATTGAAGAAATTTTTCCTACAGATGATGAAACATTTTTTTTTTATAGGGCAAATGTCTCAAAATTTAAGACTTCTTCTTAACGCAAAATGTCTCAGAATCTAAGAGTTTTTCGTATAGAAAAATTTTTGGATTCTAAAAACTTTTTTCCACAGAAAAGGTCACAGATTCTGAGAAATTTTGCTATAGAGAAAGTGTCATATTTTAAAGCATTTTTGAGATATTTTTCCTATAGAAAATGTCTAAGATTGTTTGATTTGTTCGTACTAAAAAAAATACAGATTCTTTTTTCTATAGAGAAAGTCTGAGACATTTTTCATATAGAAAAAAATCTCAGATTCTCGGATTTTTTTTGTTGAGAAAAAGTCTCAGATTCTGAGACCTTATTCCTAAAGAAAAAGTTTCAGACCTTTTTGCCATAGAAAATGTCTCAGATTCTGAGAGCTTTTTCTTGAATAAAAAAAAATCTAAAATTCTGGTACTTTTTCCCCTAAAGAAAACGATTCTGAAAAATTTTTCCTTTATTAAAAGTCTCAGATTGTAAGAACATTTTCCTTCAGAAAAAGTTTAACATTCTGATTCAAAGACCTATATAGAAAAAGTCTGAGATTTTGAGACTCTTTCCAAAAGAAAAAGTCACAGATTCTGAGACGTTTTTTCTATAGAAAAAGTCTTAGATTCTAAAACATTCTTCTAATATAAAAAAGACACTTGTTTCTAAAGACAACGTCTCAAATTTTGAGACCTTTATCCTATCGAAAAATTCATAGATTCTGAGACCTGCTTCCCAAAGAAAAGTTTCAGATTCTGAGACATTTTTCCTATAGAATAAGTCTAAAATTTTGAAATTCTGAGACCTTATTCCAATAGAAAAAGTATTAGATTCTAACACCTTTTTCCTATAGAAAAAATCACAGATTCTGCGACCTTCTTCCAATTGAGTAAGTTTCAACTTTTTCAACAATAAAAAGTCTCAGACTTTGAGATCTTTTTTTTAAAAAAAGATTCAGATTTTGATACCTTTTCCCCTCAAATAAGTCTCAAATTCAGAGATTCTTCCTATAGAAAAAGTCTCAGATTTTTAAACCTTTTTCCTTTCGAAAAAGTCTCAGATTCTGCGACCTTTTTTCCTATAAATAAGTCTAAAGTTTTGATACCTTTCTTCCGTAGAAAAAGTCTCAGATTCTGAGACTTTTAGAATTCGGGAATTCTTCTGCAAAAATCCTAAAAAGAAAATGTTTTTAAGATTTTAAGATATTTTTTCTATTCCTATGCAGTAGACACATTTTTTATGTAACTAAATCCTTTTATATTTTTATAGACAAAAAAAAAAACATAATCTAAGTAATTTTTTTTACTAAAATTCATAATAAGATTGAAAAATATTTTTTCACAGAAAATTTTCAGATTAAGTCACATTTTTCATTTAAAAATTTTCAGATTTTTCGCTATTAAAAATTTTTGGATTTCGAGATTTTTTTCCTTTGGAAATTTTTTTTAGAAAACTTCCTTCTTTAATTTTTTCTTCTTTTTCTTTCTTTTCCTTTCTTTTTTCTTTTTTTTCTTTTTTTCTTCTTTTTTTTCTTTTTGAAATTTGATCTGGGGGGGGAAATTTCCCCTTTTTCCCCCCCCTTGTACCCGCGCATGATATCACATAGATGTTTTTTGTTCACTATTCGTAATGTTAGGGATGCATTTATGATCCACTTAAAGCAAGTTTTTTTATTAAATACCAATTTAGAGGTTTATTTCGCGAGAACCTCGAAAAATGAAGAAATTCGCGAATTTAAGGGCTTAAGATGAAAAGCTTTAAACCAAATTTGCATAAAAAACATTGCTACAAGCATAGGGGTGAAACGAATAAGTTTCGCACATGTTTATGTATTAGTGACGGCACGCGCGTGTAACTTTTGACGTTTCATACAAAACGTAAACAAACAACGAAAATACAGATGCAAAAGCTCACACGTACAGGCACACGTATTCTAGGCAGAGAAGTAAATTTAGTAGTATTTTGTATGCGCCCATATTGAAAGTACCAAAATAAGCACTCGTGTTGCATGTCTATATGGTCTACAAGTCAAGAAAACTGTACCATGCATCAAAAAATGGAGTACGCAATTCGACTCAGCATGTCTCAAATTGATGGAAATGTTGGTCATACCTCTTATTTTCTATAATAGTGGTCACTTTTGTCATGCTGTGTAATTAATATATAATTTATTTAAAATAGAAAAATTAAAAAAAAAAGATTTCTAATGTAAAAATTATTAAATAAAAAAAATATTTTATTAAATACATTTTAAATTTTGTAATGGATTGTTTTAGTTAAAAAGCTATTTTAAAAATTCTCGGATAGTACTTTTTAAAGTACAGGGAAAGCGCTTTTAAAAGTACTTTGCCACTACTAAATGGTGTTATCATTTAGCATCTTAGCAAGTACTAAAACCCCAAAAAAAAGGTACTTTGCCAGTATTAATACTACCTTATTAGGTACTTTGCCAGATCTGGCCCGTATGTATTTTTCTGCCTGGGTAGCTTTGAAATTTGGAATGTAGGATACTTCGGTAAAAAAAAAACATTCTGGAAAATTACTTTTTCGAAATTCTGTTTTTTTAAAATGATACACAGAAATCATAAACGTCAAATTTAAATCAACAAACTTCAATTGTAAATCAACCAAACATTTAGTAAAAACGGCCGCCTGTTAGTCCATTATACAAAACTTTGATTTTGTTTTTAACAAACTCATTCAAGTAATTTTATTTAAAATTTTTTGTTATAATGTCAATAAATAGTGTTTTTTAAATTTCTTTGTTGAAAACAAAATTCATTTGTCAAATCAACAAATTGTTTTTGTTAATTTTTTTTTATCAAATTTTTTTTTTCATTAAATTTTTTTTTCATCAAATATTTTTTTATCAAAAAATTTTTTAATCAAATTTTTTTTATAAGTTTTTTTGTTTTTTCATCAATTTTTTTTCATCAATTTTATTTTTTCTTCAATTTTATTTTTTCTCCAATTTTTTTTTTTTTTCATCAAATTTTTTTTCCATAATTTTTTTTTTTCATAAATTTTTATTTTTCATAAATTTTTTTTTTTCATAAATTTTTTATTTTTATCAAAGTTTTTTTTTGTCAAGTATTTTAAAACAAAATTCATTTGTCAAATCAACAAATTGTTTTTGTTAAATTTCTTTGTTGAAAAAAAATTAAGATTTTTTTCACATTTGTCAGATTAACAATTTGTGTTTATGTTTGTTAAATTTCTTTGTTGACGCCACCTCAGTTTGACCATATAAGCTACCGTCTTAAAAGAAAAGAAAATAAGAATTTCTGTTTTCATTTTCTTAAAACCAAAAAGGTTGGTAAATTCAACTTGTAACTTGGATAATAATTCACCTGCGGGTGAATAAAACCGTTTTTCACCAGCTGTGAATAAAACGTAACATTATTATTTTTCAACAAAAAAAAAATTTTAATCAATTTTTTTTTATAATTTTTTTATAATTTTTTTTTTTTTTATAAATTTTTTTTTTTTCATATTTTTTTTTTTTTCATCAAAATTTTTTTACCAAATTTTTTTTTTCATCAATTTTTTTTCAATAAATTTTTTTTTCGTTAATTTTTTTTTATCAAATTTTTTTTTTTCATTAAATTTTTTTTTCATCAAATATTTTTTTATCAAAAAATTTTTTAATCAAATTTTTTTTATAAGTTTTTTTATTTTTTCATCAATTTTTTTTCATCAATTTTATTTTTTCTTCAATTTTATTTTTTCTCCAATTTTTTTTTTTTTTCATCAAATTTTTTTTCCATAATTTTTTTTTTTCATAAATTTTTATTTTTCATAAATTTTTTTTTTCATAAATTTTTTATTTTTATCAAAGTTTTTTTTTGTCAAGTATTTTTCATAAATTTTTTTTTATCAAATTTTTTCCCTTAATTTTTTTTTCATCAAATTTTTTTATTAAATTTTTTTTTCATCAAAAATTTTTTGTTTTAATAAATTTATTTTGCATCAAAAATTTTTTGTTTTAATAAGTTTTTTTTTCATCAAGTTTTTAATAAATTTTTTTGTATCATTTTTTTTTATATGTTTTTTTCATTAAATTTTTTTATCATAATTTTGTTTTTCGTGAAAAAATTTAATTTTTTCTACTAAAACTACTTTTTCACCAAGTATTAGTTTTCAAATTAAAATTTTCCATTTGTTTATCAAATGTACACAAAACAAGTGAGAGTGTTATATTCTTTGGTGCCAAATCTTTTATACTCTCAAAAATGTAAAAACACTTTTTTCACTTATTTTTGCACTCATATACCAAATGTCCAGCTCTTTTGGGTTTTTAATGGGGTCCTCGACTGATATTTCAATTCGTTTTGCATGGAATATCAAAGAAATATAACATTATTTTTTCTAAAAAAAACTTTGCTTTGGCAAGTACACCCAAAACTTCCGCAAAACATAATCATGATTTAATATTTTGGGCAAGTGTGCAAAATTCGCAGGCATTTTTTTAGTGTGAAAAGGTACTTTTTCGAAATTTCGTTTTTATCGGAGTAAAAAAGTACTTTTAGTACTTTTTATATTTCTTAACGGGGCTTAAAGGCGTACTTTTGGTACTTTTAATATATACTGAAAATATGATCCTAGATTCTTAAAATTTGCAATGTAGGATACTTCAAAAAAAAATCTGGAAAAAGTACTTTTTATAAATTCAGTTTTTTAGCGGGATAAAAAATTGTACTTTTGGTACTTTTTATATTTCCTGAAAACACTCCCAAGGAAGGTATCCCATAGCTTATACTCCGATTGTCTGCCCTTTTAATATGTTATAGAAGACCAAAATCTAAGATTTGCCTGATTTTTTTTATCGGCTATCGTATTGAAGGGGGGAAATGGGAGTGTGAAAAACTGGATGTTTTTTAGTTTTTTCGACTTTTAAGATATTTCTTTCAAAGGAACTATACGAACATATTATATTCATGGAAAGGTTTTTTAGGGTGTATCGGCCTTGCAACTAACATAAGTTGGTTTTTGTCAAAAATGTGTAAATCTCGAGCTACTTTATATGGATAAATATATACATACGACCCTCAAATTCATGTATAATAATCTCTATTCAGTTTAGGCCGAATCGTGTTTTTGCTTTTGGCGAAATTCCTGTTGGTTTGGCTTTTATTCAGATTTTTCCGAAAGGCCATCTTGTGTTTATTTCATGGTCTACTTTCATTTGGCATTAGACTCTAATGACTAGAGCCATTGAGGCTTAAGGCTGTAAGGACAAAAATCACCAGTTCATTTTTGCCCACACAAATCATACAAAAAAAAGTTGAATTATTTGAATTATTAATTTTGTTATTTTTTTTGAATTATGTTTTGTTATTATTTCGTTATATTTTTTTTATTATATATATGGGGCATTCCATGTGAAATCGGACACTTTGAAAAACTTTTTTTTTAGATTTTCCCAATATGTTTACAGTTTTTAGTACCCTTCGAAAACTCCTTCGTGGTAAATTTTCAGATTTTTTTGATGACCCGTTCAAAAGATATCGAATTTTTAAAAATTGGCAGTTTGTTTCTTTACTCAAACTTCTTTTAATCATAACTTCTTCAATAATGGTCCAAATTTCAAATTTTTGCTTTTTACGTACTTTCTAAAAAAAAATCCCAAAAAATTCTTAAAAGCGCTCTAGTATGCGATTTTTAAGTTTTAAAATTTAAATCTAATTTTTGAAAATGTTTGTACTCTTTGATTTTTTTGAAATTTTTTTGTGTAAAACTTCTATCAATTCTACAAATTTTTTGCCCAGGAAGATCGTGGGATAACGATTATTACTATTTTTTTAAATTTTTTGAAAAAATTTTATTGTAATTTTCCAATCTTAAAATCATTTCTACTGCTACAATGGTGCGTCATAGAGGGGTCCTTTATAAGACCGACCCCCATTAATTTTTACGTTTTAACATTTCTTTGGAACAAACTAATACCCTATCTCCAATTTCTAAGGGTGCTCCCACACAAAACGACATTTTTTAAAATTTGTTCCAACCGCTTTAACTGCCTAAATAGTGCCCTTAGAGCAACAAAATGTATGACCGACCCACAATATTTTTTTAGTCTTAACATTTTCTCTGAACACACCTACCCTCTATCTTTAACTGTTAAGGCGGTCCCCATACAATTTTTTTTATTTTTTGTAAATTTGTTTTATTTAATCAGCTTCTACCGGTCCAATGGTGCGACCGAGAGGGGTCATTAGTGAGACCGACCCCCATTTACTTTTACCCTACAACATTTTTTCAAAGCATACCTACGCCCTATCTCCACTCCCTAAGTAGGCTCCCATACAAAATTACATTTTTATAAAATTTGCTCCAACTGTTATTTGTATGGGAACCTACTTATGGATTGGAGATAGGGCGCCGGTATGTTTTGAAAAAATGTTGTAGGGTAAAAATAAATTGGGGTCGGTCTCAATAATGACCCCTCTCGGACGCACCATTGGACCGGTAGAAGCTGATTAAATAAAACAAATTTACAAAAAATAAAAAAAATTGTATGGGGACCGCCTTAACAGTTAAAGATAGAGGGTAGGTGTGTTCAGAGAAAATGTTTGGACTAAAAAAATATTGTGAGTCGGTCTTACATTTTGTTGCTCTAAGGGCACTATTTGGGCAGTTAGAGCGGTTGGAACAAATTTTAAAAAATGTCGTATTGTGTGGGAGCACCCTTAGAAATTGGAGATAGGGTATTAGTTTGTTCCAAAGAAATGTTAAGACTTAAAAATTAATGGGGGTCGGTCTTATAAAGGACCCCTCTATGACGCACCATTGGAGCAGTAGAAGTGATTTTAAGATTGGAAAATTACAATAAAATTTTTTCAAAAAATTTAAAAAAATAGTAATAATCGTTATCCCACGATCTTCCTGGGCAAAAAATTTGTAGAATTGATAGAAGTTTTACACAAAAAAATTTCAAAAAAATCGAAGAGTACAAACATTTTCAAAAATGAGATTTAAATTATAAAACTTAAAAATCGCATACTAGAGCGCTTTTAAGAATTTTTTGGGATTTTTTTTTTAGAAAGTACGTAAAAAAACAAAAATTTTGAAAAAAAAAATTTGAAATTTGGACCATTATTGAAGAAGTTATGATTAAAAGAAGTTTGAGTAAAGAAACAAACTACCAATTTTTAAAAATTCGATATCTTTTGAACGGGTCATCAAAAAAATCTGAAAATTTACCACGAAGGAGTTTTCGAAAGGTACTAAAAACTGTAAAAAAATTGGGAAAATCTAAAAAAAAACTTTTTCAAAGTGTCCGATTTCACATGGAATGCCCCATATACATTCGATATTTTGATTTATTTAACGGTGAATTAAAATATTTTTTTATTATTATTTCAAAGAAACTAGTTTTATTTAAAAAAACAACCATAAACCCGCATTCAAACATGTTAAAGCAAGCAAGAACTACAAAACAACAACTCACAACCACACAATCTCTGTCACCTACAAATCAGTGTTGCCACCTCATGTGTAATTACACATATCATGTGTAATTTGTTTTTTCATGTGTAGCCCATGTGTAATTGTCTGCATGTGTAATTCATGTGTAATTTGAAATTTTTACTTTTTTGAGCATTTTTTTTTTCATAATTTGTTTTAACAAATTCGGTTATGTTATAAGCAAAACCGTAAGTTTTGGATGGATTTCATACCGAATTCACATGTTAAAATAACTGTAAAACGGGGTTTCAGTTAAAAAAGCAAACTTTTACGAGATTTTTCTGCAGAAATGGATATTTTAACAAAATTCTCTGTCGGGATTTCAGTTTTAAAAACAAACTTTTAGCAGACTTTTCTGCGGAAATGGATATTTTAACGAAATTCTCTGTCATTCAGTTTTAAAAAATTACAGAAATTTTTTAGTAATTTTACTGATTCTGTTTGCTGAGTTTACAAAAATATTTTTGTGAATATTTTAGCTGAATTTTTCTGCTTTAATCCACAGAGTTTTCTGTTAAAATGAGCAGATATTCAGCTGAAATCAATATATTTTTTTGATGTTTTTCAGATTTTCTTCTAATTTGACTAGGTTATCCCAACAGAAATTTCGCAAAAAACGATAAATTTAAGGTTTTTTGAGCAATAAAAACCAGACTTGGGGCGGATTACACAATGTCCAGTTAGCTGTTAAGTCAAAATCGACTTAATCGACAGACTTAAGCGTTATATTTTGAAAATTTACAAAAAAAAAAACGTTATTAAAAAAAAGTATGTGTAATTCGTGATTTCATGTGTAATTTTTGCATGATCCATGTGTAATTCGTGATTTCATGTGTAATTTTGGCGTGATCCACGTGTAATTTACGATTTTGTTGGTGACAACACTGCTACAAATGTAATAGAAGCAGAGCGAGGGCAGCGAAAAATAAGTATAAAAGCAGAGCCACAATAAAAAGTTGATCAGTCGGTCGGTAACCGGCAAAGTGAACAGTGCTCGTAGTGTTTAGTGCGCGTAGTGAAGAGGAGTTCCGTCGTTAGGTACCTCTAGTGATTCAGTGCGTGTTTTAAGGGAGATCCGTCGCAGGTTCCCTACTGTGCTCTTTGGTTTCAAGGGAGATCCGTCGTAGGTTCCCTTCAGTGCTCTTTGGTTTTAGAGGAGTTCCGTCGTGAGGTACCTCTAGTGATTCAGTGCGTGTTTTAAGGGAGATCCGTCGCAGGTTCCCTATTGTGCTCTTTGGTTTTAAGGGAGATCCGTCGTAGGTTCCCTTCAGTGCTCTTTGGTTTTAGAGGAGTTCCGTCGTTAGGTACCTCTAGTGATTCAGTGCGTGTTTTAAGGGAGATCCGTCGCAGGTTCCCTACTGTGCTCTTTGGTTTTAAGGGAGATCCGTCGTAGGTTCCCTTCAGTGCTCTTTGGTTTTAGAGGAGTTCCGTCGTTAGATACCTCTAGTGATTCAGTGCGTGTTTTAAGGGAGATCCGTCGCAGGTTCCCTTTTGTGCTCTTTGGTTTTTTAAGGGAGATCCGTCGCAGGTTCCCTTTTGTGCTCATTGGTTTTTAAGGGAGATCCGTCGCAGGTTCCCTACTGTGCTCTTTGGTTTTAAGGGAGATCCGTCGCAGGTTCCCTACTGTGCTCGTTGGTTTTAAGGGAGATCCGTCGCAGGTTCCCTTTTGTGCTCTTTGGTTTTAAGGGAGATCCGTCGCAAGTTCCCTACTGTGCTCTTTGGTTTTAAGGGAGATCCGTCGTAGGTTTCCCATTATACTCTGTGATTTTAAGGGAGATCCGTCGAAGGCACCCTTTTATTCTCTTTGGTTTATCAGGGAGTGCCGTCATAGGTTCCCCATCATACTCTCCGGTTTTCAAGGGAGTTCCGCCGCAGGTACCCTTTTGTGTTCTTTGATTTTTAAGGGAGTTCCGTCGTAGGTTCCCCATTATACTCTTCGGTTTTTAAGGGAGTTCCGTCGTAGGTTTCCCATTATACTCTGTGATTTTAAGGGAGATCCGTCGAAGGCACCCTTTTATTCTCTTTGGTTTATCAGGGAGTGCCGTCATAGGTTCCCCATCATACTCTTCGGTTTTCAAGGGAGTTCCGTCGCAGGTACCCTTTTGTGTTCGTTGATTTTTTTAAGGGAGTTCCGTCGTAGGTTCCCCATTATACTCTGTGATTTTAAGAGAGATCCGTCGAAGGCATTCTTTCATTCTCCTTGGTTAAGGGAGTTCCGTCGTAGGTACCCTGCTGTACTCGTCGGTTTTAAGGACGTTCCGTCATAGAGTTCCTTTCAACCATCCTCTGACAGTTATAAGAGAATCATCATCGGAAACTTGGAATCAGCTACGAGAACCATTCTGCTATCAGCATTGAATTCGGACGCCGGCCATTAACAATACCTTGGGAGGACCAATCCCCACCATCTTTACATATATAATTTATATCATAATTTTCTTACTTTTTTTTTTTTTTGAAATATTAATTTCTTTTATAATTAGCTCTAAGAGTTGAATTTAATAAAATCTACATTATATTGAATTTAAAGAAAAAAAAAAAACAAACTCGTTTCATTTCTTACTCTCACTGTCACTGCAAATATAAATTTTCTGTGACCGAACCTGGCCTCCGTGAGCAATACCCCAGCAACCGGAGGAAACTCGTCGTTACAAGGCGATGACCCGAAATTGGTTGCATTTCGATGAATTACACATGGCAAAGTAAGTATAATGTGAGGATGAATGCAATAAAAAATTGCAAAAATTAAATCGAAAAAAGAATCTAATTTTTTTATCTATTTAACTTTCTAAATATTTATACACCACACTGTGGTACAGGGTATAATGAGTTTGTGCTGATGTTTGTAACTACACGAAATATTGGTCCTAGACCCACTTTTAAGTATATCGATCGACTTAGAATCACTTTTTGAGTCGATTTAGCGGTGTCCGTCCGTCTGTCCGTCCGTCCGTCCGTCCATCCGTCTGTCCATGTAAACGGTGTAAACACGATACAGGTCGCAATTTTTAATCAATTGACTTAAAATTAGAAACTTAAGCCTCTTTTTTCTAAAGGACGAAGCCTATTGAAATTGGAAAAAATCGGTCCATATTTAGACTTAGCCCCCATACAAAGGTCCTCTTTAGTTTTGGCTCAAATGACTCTAACAGCCGCATTTTATTAGGTATCTTTTTGAAATTTGGCAGGTAATCATGTTGCATCTTCACAAATCACCATTCCAAATTTTAAAGAAATCGGACCAGTTCTTCTTGTAGCCCCCATACAAACCACCTTCCCGATTTTCACATAAATCTCTCAAATTTCATGAAAATAGAAAATATTCAATAAAAATTCTGTTTCTGTATGTTAAACGCGTACTTAATTAACCTTATCAAATTCGATTATCTTCGGACCATTTTTGGACTTAGGGCCAATGTGAAAATTTCGCCCGATATTCAGTTGAAGATGTTTATTGTCAACAAAAAGAAGCCTATTTCACTCTAATTTGATTTGTGCGTGCTTTTTATACTTATTAAAGATTTGACAAATTATGGATCCAATCTGTCCATGTTTGAACTTGGGACCCAGTTTCCGGGAAACTCTGGTGTAGGGTATTATATTATATATTGACCGACTATAATTTTCTAACTTGTTTTTATTTCATTTAATTTTTTTTTTTTTCATTAACATTTTTTTTTCATTAAATTTTTTTTTTCCAAAAAAAAAAATTTTGCATAAAATTTTTTTTTCCCAAAATTTTTTTTTTCATTAAAATTTTTTTTACCATAAATTTTATTTTCATCAAATTTATTATCATAATTTTGTTTTTCGTGCGAAAAATTTTGTTTTTTGCCAAAACTACTTTTTTACCAAGTCTAAGCTTTTGACATAGAAATGTTCCATTTGTTTAACAAATGCACAAAAAACAAGTGAGAGTGTAAAATTCTTCGGTGCCGATTCTTTTATACTCCCCAAGAAAAAAAGCGTCATCAAATTTTACTGCAGACATGGCCTTACATTATTTACCTCAGAATTAGATTTGTTACATTTCGATGCGTTACACATGGCAAAGTGAATATAATGTGCGGATGAATGGTATAAAAAATTACAAAAACTAAATCGAAAGTAGAATCTCATTTTTAACATGATAATGTTTTTAGGCTGGTGTCTAATTTTAAAAAAGTTTTCAGGACGCTACCTCAGTTTGACTATATAAGCTAACGATTAACAAAAAAGAAAACAGTAATTCTACTGTTTTCATTTTCTTAAAACCAAAAATTTTTGTAACTTGGGTTTGTAACTTGGATAATAATTCACCTCGGGGGGAATAAAACAAATATTAACCAGCTGGTGAATAAAACGTAACATAATTATTTTTCATCAATGTTTTTTTTTTATTAATATTTTTTTTTTCCTCAATATTTTTTTTTTTTTCATCAATATTTTTTTTTCATCAATATTTTTTTTTCTTAATATTTTTTTTTTTTTTGATCAATATTTTTTTTTTCATCATTATTTTTTTTTTTTTTTGTTTTCATCAATATTTTTTTTCATAATTTTTTTTTTTTTTATTAATTTTTTTCATCAATATTTTTTTTTTTTTTGATCAATAATTTTTTTTTTCATCAAATTTTTTTTGCATCAATATTTTTCATCAATATTTTTTTTCATCAAATTTTTTGATTTCATCAATATTTTTTTTTTCATCATTATTTCTTTTTCATCAATATTTTTTTTTTAATTATTTTTTTTCATCAATATTTTTTTTCTTTAAAATTTTTTTTTCATCAATATTTTTTTTTTTCATCAATATTTTTTTTTTCATCAATATTTTTTTTTTCATCAATATTTTATTCATAAATTTTTTGGCAAAAGTGCACTTTACGGAGCACAAACATTTTTTGGGGAAAAACACGAGATTAAAATTTAAGGGGCTGGGCCCCGGACCCACCTAGAGCCAAAGGATACTTCAGGTTTGTGTGGATACTTAAATTAAATGCAATTAAAAAAGAAAAATAAATATAAAGAGGGCTAGGTCCCAGGGGCCTTCTAGGTCCATAAAACCGTCCTGATGGGATTTTTCAAAAAAATATAAAATTTTTCAAAATTATTAAAAAGAACGTCCAGCCGGTCTTTCGGCCGGGCTCAGGGACTACAAAACCCATAAATTAATTTAGTGGCATCGCAAAATAAAGTTTTTTTTGTGTATCAAGCCTTTTACCCGATTAATTACTAAATGGCTATACTATTGAACAGAAAGATACTAAAATGGATCTAGGGGGTACAATATTGTTAAAATTCATACAAAAATACATATTTGCAATCGTTAGCATATTACCTTTCATTTGAATCCCCATACATACATGTTGATAGGTGGGGTTGTTTTTTTTGCTCCAGGGGGTCTTCCGGGCCCAGTCCCTTAAATTTTATTCGTGGCACATTTTTTATTCCAAAATATTCGTTTCCCGTAACGTGCACATTAGCCAATTTTTTTTTCATCAAATATTTTTTCATTAAAAACTTTTTTTCATAAAAAAGTTTTTTACGACAAACATAGACAAACAGATTGATGGGTATCACTAAAATGTCGTAGAAACCTTTACGGATCAATAATATATAAACATAATGGGGTCTTCTAACGATATTTCAATGCGTTTTGCATGGAATAACAAATTAATATCGTGTTATTTTTCTAGAAAAATTTTGCTTTAGAAAGATCACCTATCTATACAGCAAAACATAATCATGATTCAATGGTTTGGGCAATAGTACAAACTTCGCAGACATTTCTTTTGTTTATTTAACTTTTAAAATAACTTCTTAAGGTTAGCTTTTAAACATTGCGCTTTCCCCTGCCGACTATTCGATGTGTTACTGACAGAATGATAAAATTAATATACCCCTATAGTTTTTATAGAGGATATACAAATGCTGTAATAAAATTTTCACTTTTATGCAAATCAATTTCATAAATTTTTAATATGCATTTACTGTTAATGTACTCAATTATGAATGACTTTCTCATAAATTATATAATCAATTGCCATCAACTACAAATTATTCTTCAAAGTAATATTTTCACTATACAGGAATAAAAAAGAAAACATTGCATAATCTCTTTATCATCAGCAACACTTTCTCAATGAGAACTAAAAGCAGCAACGGCGCAAAACAAAGTCTTCCGCATCCTAAGGTAATTTTCCTTTTCTTTGACCACAATCGATTGATTGAACCCAGTAACAAAAACAGCTAATATTGTTGGTATTTTTTTTCTTAACAAATAAAGTTAAACCCTCAACAAATTGCAAAATAATCCGTTTTTATTGCCGTTATATTGTATACTGAAAACTCGGTTCATAGATAAACAGACTGACGGACGGACTGACAGACAGACACTCTCGCTGCTTACATAAATTCAGTCTATTGTAAAATAATATGGTTAAGAAGAAAATTGAATTCATTCACATTATGGGCCAAACAAATCAATGGTCAACAAACAACAAATAAAGCTGAACGAACCAATGAATTGATGTAATTAATCAATGCAACGCAACGACACGGAAAAGGCGTTGCATAAACGCATCCTTTCCTTTTACACTTGCTAAGGTTTTTTTTATGCGATGGTCAATGTTCTAGTAGTTACTTATAGGGGAGGTATCCTAGGTGTCTACCATCGATTTGATTGAAAACTTGTCTATAATTCGTCCCTGTAACAGAAAGAATTGACAACAAATTTCAATCACGAATAACGCGTTTTCAATAAATTTTTTGATTGAAACTTCTCCGATAAAGAAAATTGTTATTTTGTGGAAACATAAAAGACGTTTCTGAGGTATGTAAGGTGTAAAAAGTTCTGGTTTCTTTTCCTTGCACCCTGGGATACCTGAAGGATCCTACTGGGGTGTGATCTACACTCAAAGAAAAAGCTTTATTATATTAATAAAAATTGTCATAAATATAATGAAAGTTTTTATTATTTCATAAATACTATGAAACCTTTTAATAAATATAATGACATTTGTCATTAAAGTTCGTCCAATGTAACAGTTTCATAAATACAATCAAACATTTTCATAATTGTTAATAGGGTCAATATATAATATCATAAATATAATGAATAAAATTTCATAAACTTTTATGAAATAAATATAATGAAGTGTTTCATGATGAAACATTTCATATATTTGATCATATTAGAAAACTATTTTATAGTATTAACCACATCATTGGTACTATAAAATAGTTCCATAATTTTAATAAAATATTTAAACAATAATATAAATATTAGTAAATGTAAACACATTTACTAATATTTATGACACAGTTACATTGGACGAACTTTGAAATATGAAAAGGTTTCATAGTATTTATGAAATGATTCATTAAAAAAGCAAATGCATTATTTTTTAGAAATAAAATTTATGATTTTTACATTGGAGGAAGTAAAATAAGTAGCTATAATTGTTTTGCCCAAATTTCTTAATCATATTATAAAAAAAAACAAATGACACGTTTATGAATTTTTTTATGAAATCCTGAAATTTTATGAATTGAATTTCATAGACTTTTTTCATTAAACTTCATTATATTTATGAAGGTTTCATAAATATAGTGAAATTTTATGACAAAAATATTTATGAAACCATGTCGCAAATATTATGAAGCCTTTTTCTTCGAGTGTACCTCTAAAGGGAAGTCGCCAGATCTCCTTTTTAACACACATCTTCCTTACAATTCCTTGTCACTTTCCTGTCTTTGGAGCGCCCTGAAGCCCAATCGTCTGAAATTGCTTTGAAAATAATAAATACATTAACAATAATGTGGGCGATTAACAGCTTTAGGGCCAATAAATACCCTGGACCTAATGGTATAATACCGGCTGAGATGCAGCAAGTTCTATCCTGTTGTTATAAATTTAAGATCCTTATAATCAATAAAATCTGCAACATTTTCAAATTTAGGAAAAACTAAGATAATCATCCGGAATACCTCCCTTCTTAGTGGGAAACCAAGCATTTTAAACCTACACACGTAATCGCTTAAATTTTTACAACGGTTATTTAAGGTTTTCTTACGTCATATCTTGTGTATTGTTGAATATAAAACCCTGTTGCTGAGGCAGATGCTTCTGCTGCTGCTGTTACTTCAATATTTGCCTTGGTTATACAATAATAATCACGTCGGTGATTAAGATTAGATATGGTTGGGCTATATTGTACTTATTGTAAGTCTTCTGTATGTGTTCGTAAAAAAATGTAAAAATTTTTTTATATGCACTCATACAATATAATTCATTTTAAAGAAGGGCATTAGGTTTAAATGAATACTTTTGCCATTTTTCATTTGTTCTTTTTTTACACAAATACAAACAGAATTAGAACTGGAATACCCAATAAACAGTTTGTATTGAAGAAAATATTTTGTTATCTTAAATCGAAATAATATTTAATCTTTGAAGGTTTATTAAACACTGTTCGACATCAGAAACCTCCCATTGAAATGTGTAATTGCACATAAAAACCTTGATATTGACGTCACATTTCGTGGGAAACTTACGGAAAATTGGTTCACGCATTACAGAGAACACGCTTTATAAAAACAATTTCAATTGTTTTTACATTTAGTGAGCTAATGTGCACATGAACCAATACATATTCTTTGACTTAACCTTTCATGGGAAATTTGCAGAAACAAAATCGGTTCACGCATTACAGAGAAAACACATTACAAAATCAGTGCTCTACAATAAATACAAAATATGAACCAATGCACATACAAAGACCACATATATTACATAAAAACCTTGGCATTGATGTCACCTTTCATAGAAAGCATAAAAAGTTTGTAAAAACAAAATCGGTTCCGGAATTACAGGTAAAACGAATTATTTATATATAGGGGGTTTTCGCCTCAAGTGACACAACATTTGAAACCGATGCACCAAGGTTAGTCCTATTGGATAGTAGTTTGGACACAAATTTTCAAAGAGATCGGTCAAGACCCTCTAACTTTGAGGGGTTGAAATTTGACATTTTGGCAGAACAGGTGTTTCTTCGCACCTATGTAACTTGTTACCTATTGTTGTTCTTCAATTTTCGAAAAAAATTATAAAAAAAACTTTTTATACCCTCCACTCTAGTGATAGAAGGTATATATAAGTTTGTCATTTCGTTTGTAACACATCGAGATATTGGTCTAGGACTCCATAAAGTATATATATTCATGATCCTCGATCGATTTTAAGTCGACCTCGCGATGTCCGTCCGTCTGTCTGTCAGTCTGTCCATTGACACGCTAACTTTTGAAAGACTTCATAGAGGCTGCTGAAGTTTGGCATATATGTTGTTCATTTACCGGATCAGGTTGGTATATTCAGCCAAATCGGTCCAGTGGTTCAAAAGTTATGAGCAAAAGAGTAAATTTCGGCTTGGGTTTTACGTGAATTTACGAGATAAAAAACCCGATAACTTTTGAAAGACAATAAGTAGACTGCTGAAACTTGACACGAATCTTTCCTGTTCCCCAGGTCTGTTTGGTATTGAATTTCAGCTCAATCGGTCTAGTGGTTCACAAGTTATAAGCAAAACCCTGAATTTCAGATTGGTTTCATCTTAAATGCCACGTTGTAAACAAGTTTTATAAGCATTGGTGGTAACTTTACAATGCTTTTCAAACTTGTTTAGTTTTAAAGCAATGCTTTTTAAACTTGTTTAGTTTGAAAAGTTTAAATAGCATTGCTTTAAAACTAAACAAGTTTGAAAAGCATTGGTAACTTCAAAATTACACTCGAAAAAAATTTTACAAAAAAAAAAAATGTTACACTCAAAAAAAAATTTACACTAAAAAAAAAATTTTTGGTTTTTCTTTAAAAAAAATGAGAATAACAGAAAATAAGAATAACTAAAAAAAAAAATAAAAAAGTTATTTTCTTTTTTTTTTTAAATGACAAAGAAGAGTTTTTTACTCAAAATAAAATATTTCTAGTCAAAATTTTTAATTTTTTTCACGTTAAAAAATGTACTATCCTTTACAAAAGGCATTGTGGAGGGTATTCATAGATTCGGCAAAGTCGAATTTATTTTTTCTACTTGTTTTAGTCTGTATTTTCTACACTAATTGAAGATCCAAAAAAAGAAAGATCCAACCACATTCATATTCAGATTTGGAACACATTTTTTGGAAAACACTGGTGTTGGGTATTATGTGCTCATGGTTAATCAACTTAAAGTGTCTTAATTATTCTGTATTTCGCCTGTGATGACAAAAATTTATCGACATTTCTTCGCCGATAGTGATGTTAAAAGTGATACCTCATCGACGTCAATGTGATGCGCGTATTTAAAAATTATATATTTGTATACTGGGTAGCACTCACCTTTATTTTTTTCTTGTTCCACAGGAATCACGTGCTTTCGTAAGCTTAAACTTAACTTTTAGCAATAGAGGCTATTTTCGCAAAACAATTGAGTGCATCGAATTCAAATCAATATTAATAAAATGCACAATAGCTGAAATGCCTAACGTACGAGTACAATAAAGAGATCGTCTCTGTTTAGGTTATACACTCAAACAACTTTGCAAGTAAAATTAATATTAGATGACGATTAAAAAACCAGTGGTCGACAGAAAGAGAGTATATGTATGCATTGTTGTATGAATATAAATACGGTGGCTTGCAGCTTATTTCGTGTGAAAAATATTAGTTAGCAATTCATTAAAGAAAAAGTTAACCAAAATAGACCTAATTATTATCAAATATTTATTTTTGTAAAAAGTCCTGTGTATATAATTAATCAAGCTTTAATTAAAGCTTAATGGCGTTCAGATTGTGTAAATATTAAATGTGCTTTGAGGGTCGAAATGGAAATTGAAATTATTGAAAGACCTTCTTTAGAAAATTTCTTAAAAATATTTCTAAGTCGATTTTATCCAAGATCAAACATTTGAAATTTAAAAAATAGTACAGTAGTTAATATTCATTTATTAAATAAAAATTTTTAAAACACAGTAGAAGAAAGCTGAATTTTTTGACCTCCAATTCTTTTGACCACCAATTTTTGGTAAACAAAGAAAATATTTAATTGCTTAATAATTTTAGTACACCTAAGTGTATAGTAATGAGATATGAAAATAATTGAACATTTCTTTTGTTTACAGAAAATTGATGGTCAAAAGAATTGGAGGTCAAAAAATTCGGATTATTTTGACTTCATTTTAAAAATTTTGGTTTTTGTTTGGGCCATTGGAAAAATTATTTGATGAATGAATATGTACTACTAGACTATTTTTTAAATTTTTAATATTTGAGCTTGGAAAAAATCGTCCTAAAAGTATTTTTAGTAAATTTTGTAAACAACGTCTTTCAATAATTTAAATTTCCATTTCGACCCTCGTAGCACGTTTAATATTTACTCAATCTGGACGCCATTAAGCTTAAAGTAAAGCTCGATAAATTACCTACACAGCACTTTTAACAAAAATACTCGTTTGATAATAATTAGGTGTATTATTGTAAACTTGGTCTTAAATGGATTGCTAACTGATATCTAACACATGAAATAAGCTGCGAGTCACTGTATGCATGTGTTAGTATATTTCTTAAACAAAGCGACATCAAGCAGCTTGTTGTTGTATTTTTATACTCTTAGTTGTGAGTTTTGTTGACATTCGTGTTGAATACATGTGATGAGCCGAATTTGTTCGGGATCCATGTGCAATGGATGCCGACCACTGGTTAAAAAACATTAGCAGAAACAATTATTAAACAGACAAAACAAAAAAAAAAACACATTACAAAACCAAAACAAAATTTGAAAAACTTGGCTAAACTTAAAATGTTTTTAGTTTCTTTTTTATAAATAAGGGTTTCGTGAGTGTAAGCTCACGTGAGTGTGATTTGTATTGAATTTACTCACGTGATTGTGATTTTGAGTAAGAAAAATTTTGTCGTGAGCTCCTATGAGTGTGAGTCAAAAATCACTCGCCCAACTCTAGTAAAACCAATTAGAATAAAAACAACCATATAATACCCTACACCAGTTTTTTCCGGAAAATGGGTGCCAAGTTTAAACATAAACCGATTGTATCTGTTTTTTGTCATATTGTTAATAATGAACAATGAAAACAACACTCACAAACCAAATTTGAGTGTAATCTAATCAGATTTGATTTGATTATTAATTATACGTTAAACACACACAAACAAAATTTAAATAACATTTTCTATATTCATGAAATTCGGGAAGGTGGTTTGTATGGGGGCTACATGAAGAACAGGTCCCATTTTTTTAAAATTTGGAATGGTGATTTGTGAATACTTGCCAAAATTCTAAAGGATATATATTGTAATACTGTTATTAGAGTCAGTTGAGCCAAATTAAAAGAGACGTTTGTGTGGGGGCTAGGTCAACACATAGACCGATTGGTTTTCCAATTTCAATAGGCTTGGTTCTTGTCGCAAAAGAATCCTAAGTTTCAATTTCAGTTTCGGTTGATAATTGCGACCTGCATCGTGTACACCATAACATGGGCAGACGGACGGACAGACGGACATTGCTAAATCGACTCAAAAAGTGATTCTGAGTCGATCGGTATACTTTAATGTTGTTCTAGGGCCAATATTTCGGATAGTTAAAAACATCAGCACAAACTCATTGTACCACAGAGTGGTGTTGGGTATAAAAATATTTTTTTGTATCTTAATAATAATAACATAATTGAAATGAGGCCAAAATGGTTTCGCAAAAGTTTTTTTTTAATTGTAAGTCTATACTCTTAATCAAAAAATTAGGTTATATTAACTTCGCTGTTCTGAGTGTATTATATCGTAAAGTGTAAAAAGAAGCAAGCCTAGAAGTAACCCATTTTAAAACCATCGTGTCTGGATTGAGAATTACCGATGGATTATCACAAACTTGGAGCGATAATAAAAGGAAAACGGGATGACCTTCTACCTGTGATCTGAACGCATTCCTGGAATAAAACCAATTGTATTTGATACCAGCGAGCTCCTACCAGTAGGACTCAATGGAAGTTTTGTATTAAATACATTACATATAGTAACTGTAAAGGTTTTCTGAGTGTGGCATTAATTATTCAAATTGAATATTATAAAGTTTTAAAAGGTATCAATTCTGTTGCTGTACAGAAGGTTCCTACCAAGTAAACAAGCGTCTCTAATGTTTAAATAAATTTTTTTCAGTCATGAAGCTTTTTAAGCCTTCCAGCAACAGTCTCATTCTGTTTGGATTTTTTCTATTGTGCGAAATATTCATTGATTTCTTTGAAAGTGTTTTCCATTTTTTCCATTTTTAGTGGAAGACGAAATAAAAAAGTTTGTCATTCAGTTTGTAACTCATCTTCCCTCTTGCTGTTGACAGACGGACATCATCATTAGTATACCAAGATATTACACACAAATGGCTGTAGCTTAACATTTGTATGTCCTGGTTTTTGCTTCGAGATGTTTGGTATTGCATTTGAGCGATATCGGTTCAGCGACTTAAAAGTTATAAACTAAAATGTAAGGACACCATTTGATTTTTGGTACGTTCAACATAACCTAAAAAACATAATGCTTTAATTCGGGTTCTGTACGACATATGTGAACAGAATTTGATACCGAAACGAATTAAAAAGAGTATAAACATATTTTTGGAACCCAAATTTTTTTTCGCGGATTTTTTTTTGTGGCCAAAATGTTTTTCGCGGAATTTATTTTTTTGCAAATTTCTTTTTAAATAAAGTTTTTTGCAGTTTGCTTTTTACATTGTGGAGGGTATTTAGATATTCGTCTAAACCAAATTTAACTTTATTCTTAGTCGTTTCTTATACTCTTTTTGAGAATTAACATAAAAAATATCTATATCGACAAAGATCTCGTTTTTTATGACCGGCACACATTGGGAACTTTGTATGGAAAAGGCGCGCATCGACGTTTTTTTGTTATAACTCTTGAACGGAGTTCAAAAAACTGGAGACCTTAAGGAACTCACACATGTGGATTGGACATTTTTCGCATTAGTACCCTACTTGTAAATTTAAGGCAAAGTTGGTTAATTTGTTCATATAAAAAAATAAAATGGAGGTCAATTATTTAAAATAGTTACGGATTTTAAGCGACAATATAACAGCTTACCATTCAATACAACATGTTTCTTTCATATTTTGGTAAAGTCTACACCCTACACTAAAATAACCAGCAAAATTAACTGTTTTCTATCTATTATCATTTTCAATTTTTTAAACAAAATAATGGGAAAAGATATCAAACAAAGAAGCAACACACGGTAAATGCGCATTATTTGCAATAATTGTTAAGTTATTTTGTAAAAAAAAAATATCTTAAACACAATACTCTATAATCAGTACTTCCAACTTTTCTGTCTGTCTTATTAGGGATATATTTGGATTGGACTCAATCATAAACATACTAAAAACGTCTTGCAGGTTGTTGGTTTTTGAGTTTTCTCTGTTAAAGTTTCTTTTATAGTTTTTAAAATGCCTATGTGATCCTGCAGGTTGTTGGTTTTTGAGTTTTCTCTGTTACAGTTTTTTTATAGTTTTTAAAATGCCTATGTAATCTTTACAGAGCCTGCTCCGATAATTGTCATGAAAGAAGGCAAATATTTTTTAAATGTTATTTTAATACCAACGGGCGATCACAATTCTTGTATAAATAATGTCATGAGCTAGAATTGTATGCATAGTGGGACTCATGGTTCACCAACCATGCTTTTCAACTTATAATATTGCAGTTCCATGTATGTGTTTTCTAAACTTAACTGAATTAATTTTTTCATTTGCGTTAATACACAGAATTATTATAACATCCCGTTTTATAATATCTTCTTCTATTCCAGTTATTTTGGCCGTAACCGCGGGCAAGAAAGCCTTTTTGTTACAAGTATTAGGTGAAACTCCTTATGCCTTAATAAAGTAAGGTAGGGTATCAAAATCAGTATTTATTGAAAACCGCAGTTATCTGTTAACAATATAGGTCATTTAAGTAAAAGTTTGTAATAAAACGATTAACAATTAAATTGTTTTAAAAATAATCACATTAATAATATTTATTTTTTCGTAAATAGACCCCACTTTAAACCTCATTTCAGGGCGCAGCTGCAACTGGCTGCAAAAGTTTCTAACCCAGGAGTATTAAGTAATACTTCTAGTTTATTGTACAAAAAGAATCGCCATTCCCTTCCGTTCCCCACAAAAGTTGCAATCCAAAATATAAACTGTTTTTTTCTGATTTTTCAAAAATTGACACTTTCTGATGGCCTGTATTTCCTACATAAAAAGAGTAATATTAAAAACCATAAAATGGGTAACAAAGGTAATAGTTATAGCTACAATCTCCACTTAATTTCAGGAAAATCGCATTATTATAAGTAGTTTTAAAAAATAAAATAAAAAAAGTCTTCAAAAAAAATTATTTTTTTAAAATTTATGCAAAAAGTCCTTACTTTGAATTTATGTCCTGACTAAACTAAGCGATGGATTTTCTTTCTATGAACGGTTTTCTTTCTCCTAGGGTGTCTACTTAGCAAATACGAGCATTTATTTTAAATAACTAAACATTTTATTGGCTCTCAAATGCGCGTCTAGGATCCAATGTGCGGCAGGTGTAAGTCATATAATCAAACAAACATCTTCTTATTGGCTGAACTGCGGCAAGGGGAAAAATGTATGGATTTTTTTGTGCTTTATTGCTTTTATATCGTTTTTAAATAGTATTTTGGCTTAAAGGTCTTTTGAATAAAAGGTTTTTTTAAGGTTATTGATTGTTTATTTTGTTATCAATTGGTTAAGGGGTTTAAAATGAATTGTACTGATTGTGAGTATAATGAAATTTAAGACTTCATAATGGTTTAATACTAATGATTATTACATGGAATTAGTTATTATTTAGGATTCTCATTTAAACATGAAGGAAATAAGGAATTTTGTATTATTCTCAAAACTGAAATTAGTTTTATTATTTTTGTTTACTTTAAAGCTATAACATAACAATGACAATCGCTGAGTGGAATCGAACCTACAACCTCCTCGCTTGTAAACTCACATGCTACCATCTGGCCAACTGTCGGGCTTTTAGCACTTAAACAGTGAGGCACAAAAAAGTAAGGAATTATTAAATTTAAAAACCTCAAAAACGATGATATTATAAACAGTGCGGGCTAAAAAATAGTAGGCAGGTTTGAATCTATCTATTTCTGTGAATATTTCCTACACAAGTTTGTTTATCCGCTAGTTTAAAATATTTTTGACATGACTAACTGCTGTCACCAAATGTTTACATTTCATAATAGCTTTATCAAAATATTTAGTAAAAAAACAAACCACAAATCTACACAAATAAATGAAACCAACCTGCTGCGTTCACATAAATTAAGAATGCAAATTATGTACTCATCATCATCATCATCAGCATCAGAAGATATTTATGCACAAAGCTTTTAAGAGAAAATTGTTAAAATCAAATAAAAATTCTAAACATATGCCTCCTTCTTCGGAAAATGACTGACACTGACATAACAAACACTTATTTTTAGCAAACTAAATGATTGTGATGCTGGTAATGTTGTTGGAGGCTTAACTTTAAGGAATGTTTTCATTTTTTGATAAGGAAGGCATATTGATCGAGAGAAAAAAGTTCAATTATTAAGATGGCAGTAAAAATTTGTGCCAAATTTCAGAAGTCTAGCTCTTTTGATTCGGACTACACTGTGCTTTCCAAAGATTTAATCAAGGTACATACCACCAAAAATTCAGGAAATTTATCAAAAAAAAATCATCTCTCATAAAAATCAATTTAATCTTGTCTTATTTGGTATGCTTTGATCGGAGAATATATGATAACATCTAATTTTATATAATGTTATCCTATCTCGATTTTGGCCATTTCGGATATACGATCTTATATGAATAGATAATATTAGATCAGCTAAGGTCTAATCCGTTTTTACACTGAATGAAAAAAATTAAAAAAAAAAAACAAGTGAGAGTGTTAAATTCGGCTGTGCCGAATCTATTATACCCTCCAACATGTAAAAAAATAAAAAAAAATTTTTTGACAGGGGCGTTGTTTTAAGGGGGGGGCAAGGTTGGGGGAGGGGTCGGTTAGCTGGGGTGACTCCTTGGCCCTCACGGTATATGTTTACAAGTTCATTTTTGTCTGCTTTGTGCACTTAAGTACTATAGTTTTATAATTATTTAAATTATTTTTTTATCCACGCCCTTAAAAGAGGGGCGGGGCGATATTTTTTAGTCTCCTGGGTCCAAGCGCAGGACCTTAAACTTCTACGAACATAAAAATGTCTCATTTGGTTCACAAAAATACAAAAAAACGCCAAAAAAAAATAGCATTTTTAAGAGGTTGGTTTAGTTCTTCAAGGGGGAACTTTTTTCCCCCTAGTCCGATTTGGCCCATTTCCGAACTTAACCTGCCTAGGATCATAAGACATATTTATGCCAAACTTGAGGGATCTAGCTCTTTTATTTTGGACTGCATCGTGTTAACTACAGACGGACGGACGGACAGACAGACGGACGGACGGACGGACATCGCTAGAATGTCTTAGAATCGATCACTGATCAATAATATATATACTTTATGGGGTCCCCGACCGATATTTCGATGCGTTACATACGGAATGACAAAGTGAGTATACCCCCATACTGTAGTTGGAGGGTATAAAAAAGGAAAAATTCGAGAAATCTCAGGAAATTTACGAAAAAATGTTTGCAAACATTTTGAAGATTGAATGCATTTATGACTTGACTATTTATACCCTACGCAACTCTGTGGTACATGGTATAATGACTTAGTGCTGATGTTTGTAACTACCCGAAATATTGGTCCTAGACCTTTAAGTATACCGATCGACTCAGAATTTCTTTTTGAGTCGATTTAGCGAGGTCCGTCCGGTTGTCCGTCCGTTCGTCCGTCTGTCCATCTATCGGTTTAAGCACGATACAGGTCGCAATTTGCAATCAATTGACTTGAAATTTTAAACTTAAGCTTCTTGTGGCCCAAGGGCAAAGCCTATTGAAATTGGAAAAAATCGGTCCATGTTAAGACCTAGCCCCCATACAAATGCCCCCTTTGAACTTCGCTTATATGCCACTAATAACCGTATTATAATAGATATCGTTTTGAAATTAGTCCCCCAATGAAAATTTCGACCGATATTCAGTTAAATTGGTCTATTGGCAAAAAAAAATAAATCAATTCCACTAAAATTTGATCTGTGTGTGTTTCTACACTAAATAAAGATCAAACAAAAGATAGGTCCAAACGGTCCATGCTTAGACTTGGGACCCATTTTCCGGAAAACACTGGTGTAGGGTATCATATGGTCGGTCTTGACCGACTATAACTTTCTTACTTGTTTTTACTTGTACCAAGGAAATAGGGTGGATAAATAGACATTTATGCAACCTTTTTTGTAGGTGGGAATTCATAAATTTGTGATAAATTAATTTTGCGTTATATAACGTGTTTCTCCTAAAGCTTTATCGCCATTGTATTTTTTAATAATTTTTTGAACAGATTTAATTCCTTGCAATTTCTGATAGTTGTAAAAAATAGTTGTAAAAAATTGTGTGAGTCCACTTAACCACTTTAGAAAAAACAATGAATCTGCTGTTTTTTCTGAATAATGTTTGTCCTTGTGTTAATACGGTGACAAAAAAGTATTCGGAATTTAGAAAAGAAAAATTTTAAAATCGGGATAATATAATCAAAAATAAGTTTCAGAACAACTACATAGCGCTAGAAAACAGAACTAATATAAATATCGTGAGAGACCTCTCATTCGCCATCACGCACGTTTACGAAAAATGTTTGCGAAGTTTGTACTCTTGCCCAAATAAATTATTTAGGGAAGTCGCTAAATTAAATTATGGAATTTGTAATACCTGAGCCCGGCTGAAGGCCGGCTGGACGTCCTTTTTAATAATTTAGAAAAATTTTAAATTGTTTTTTGAGAGAATCCCATCAGGACGGTTTTATGGACCTAGAAGGGCCCTGGGACCTAGCCCTCTTTATATTTATTTTTATTTTTTAATTACCTTTAATTGAAGTACCCACACAAACCTGAAGGTGGGTGGGTTGGTTTTTTGGCTCCAGGGGGTTCCGGGGCCCAGCCCCTTAAATTTTAATTTCGTGTTGTACCCCAAAAAATGTTTGTGTCCCGCAAAGCGCATTTTTCCAAGACAAAAAAATTTTTATATTAAAAAAATATTGATGAAAAAAACAATTCGATGAAAAAAAAATTGATAAAAAAAATATTGACGAAAAACAAATATTGATGAAAACAATATTGATGAAAAAAAATATTGATGAAAATAAAAATTGATGAAAAAAAAAATATTAATGAAAAAAAAATATTATTAATGAAAGAAAATGGTGATAAAAATATTGATGAAAAAAAAATATTGATGAAAAAAATATTGATGAAAAAAAAAAAAAATATTGAAAAAAAAAAATATTGATGCAAAAACATGTAAGAAAGTTATAGTCGGTCAAGACCGACCATATGATACCCTACACCAGTGTTCCCCGGAAAATGGGTCCCAAGTCCAAACATGGACCGATTGGATCTTAATTTAGTGTAGAAAATACACACAGGTCAAATTTTAGTGGAATTGGTTAACTTTTTTGTCAGTTGACCGATTTAACTGAATATCGGTCCAAATTTTTATTTGGTGGACGTAGTCCAAAAATGGTCCAATTATAATCCGATTTGATAAGGTTACTTAAATACACGTTTAAAACCTAAAAATAAAATTGTTATCAAATATTTCCATTTTTTTTTTAATTTTTGAGGGAATTATGTGAATATCGGGAGGGTGGTTTGTATGGGGACTACCAGAAGGACTGACCCGATTCCTTTGAAATTTGAATTGGTGATTTTTGCATACAAAATTTTATTACCTGATAAATTTCGAAGCGATATCTTTTATAATACGGTTATTAGAGTCATTTTAGCCGAATCCAAAGGTGGCGTTTGTATGGGGGCGAGGTCTTAACATTGACCGATCTTCTCCAATTTCAATAGGTCCTTGGGCCAAAAGATGGATAAGTTTCAAATTTCAAGTCAATTGATTGAAAATTGCGACCTGTATCGTGCTTAAACCGATAGATGGACAGACGGACGGACGGACGGACATCGCTAAATCGACTCAAAAAGTAATTCTGAGTCGATCGGTATATTTGAAGCAGTGGTCGGCAGAAAGAGGGAAAATTTTTACATTTTTCTAAAACATAGCTTAATCTACCCGCTTTTTTAAATAATACCATGACACTAAATAAAATATTTGTATTTTTAATGCTCTCAGTTGTGAGTTTCGTTGACATTTGCGTTTTCTACGTGCAAATAGCCAATTTCATAATGCACCTGCGTGCAATGGGTGCCGACCACTGATTTGAAGGTAGGTCAAGGATCAATATTTCGCGTAGTTACAAACATCAGCACAAACTCATTTTACCCTGTACCACAGAGTGGTGTAGGGTATAAAAAAATATTGGTGATAAAAATGGTGATAAAATATTGATGAAAAAAAATATTGATGAAAAAAAAAATTGTAATGAAAAAATATTGATGAAAAAAAAAATATTGATTAAAAAAAAAAAAAAAAATTGATGAAAAAAAAAAATATTAATGAAAAAAAAATATTGATAAAAAAAAATTGTGATGAAAAAAAAAAAACAAATATTGATAAAAAAATAAATATTGTTGAAAAAAAAAATATTGATGAAAACAAAAATATTGATAAAAAAAAATATTGATGATAAAAAAATATTAATGAAAAAAAAGAAATATTGATAAAAAAAAAATATTGATGAAAAAAAAATATTGATGAAAAAAAAAAATATTGATGAAAATAAAAATATTGATGAAAAAAAATATTGATGAAAAAATATTGATGAAAAAATTATTGAAGAAAAAAAAATATTGATGCAAAATAATTATGTTACGTTTTATTCACCAGCTTGTGAATATTTGTTTTATTCACCACGAGGGGAAAAATTATTATTACTAAAATTTTTAGTTTTAAGAAAATGAAAACAGTAATTCCTATTTTCTTTTTTGTTAATCGTTAGCTTTTATAGTCAAACTGAGGTGGCGTCATGCAACTTTTTAAAATAAGACATCAGTCTAAAAACATTAGCATGTTAAAAAAATTAATTACGCTCGATCTCTCACGTAACTCACGATAATCACGGGCGTGCTCCCGACATTTGATTTGAATACATAAATTCAAGTCAAATGTCCACAAACACTACTCTCACCTTCCACCTCTCCATAACTAATCTTTGAGATATCAACACAATGTATTGCTGGGATGGTGACCAATTAGAATTAGAATCATAACAATTGACTATTAAATCGTATGAAAAAAGTCGTAGCGGGTTATTATTTTTGTAGGAGCACCCCCTGAGTGCTGTTAAATTTCGGTATATTTCCTTAACATAGCCCAAGTATACTTACATAAATTTAATGTTTATGTAATATGAAAAAAAGTGTGGTGTGATGTACGTACATCATCATTACTATTATCATCATCATTATATTTTACCATTATCAACAACATCAAACTACATATAAAATGTTGTAACAAGTGTGCTGCGTACTGCATAAATATTTTTTAAGTTTTTACACATTAGATTTATGTTTTTTTTTTGTTAGAATATAAAAAATGCTAGTTAAAAATATTTTTTCTTTTTACAAAAATGATATAACGTACATGTTTTTAAGTGACATTTCTTTATACGACTGTCATGAAAACTAAACATGAACATACGTTGTATTTTTTCTTAATCTTACTGTTTTTGGGGTTGTAATCATTACAAAATAAAAAATAATATTTCCTTGAAATTGCTAATGTTGATAAATTGTATTCAATAACAATTTTAGCAATTGTCATTATTGTTAAAAAAAGAAATGTATATTGCCATAAAATATTACAGCTGGCGTTTGGTTAGAAAATCTTACCAATTATAAAAATATTTTTTTTTATATATTTGGTAAAGAAATAATTAAAAAATATATGAGGACAAAAGCGTAAAAATTATTAAAGTACACTTATCCCTGATTAGGGGGATTAGTTGAGTGGCAAATCGGGATTAGAATCTGCTGAATACATCTCTAAGTTTGTATGTCCATCATTAAGTGGTCGAGTTTGTTATTCCGCTTGTAAATTTACCCGAAATTTCAAAATCGGAAGAGATATATATATGATGGGCTTACTGCAAGAACTTGATAAGTAACATTTTATTTTTTCGTGTTTTTCGCCTACTGCTGATGTTCTATTGACAGATTTTTGGAAGAAGTCTTGCTTTAACCCTTCGTCCATGTATATTGAGAATAAAAGTTCTACAAAAGTTCTATTTTATACATTATTTCAAAAGTTTTAAGGCAAAAACCTCCATAAAATGAAATGTTGTTTATCAAGTTTTTACAATGAGACCTTCATATGTAAAATGCTGGTCTAGAACTTGTTAATGCTTCGAGAAATTTGGCAATGTATTTGAACTGTTAGGGGGGGGGGGGGAGTGGTCAGTTTCGCAGGGTATTAATTTTTAATACGGTCGTTAGATTCTAAGACACTTTAATTATACCAAAGGTCTGATAATCTCAAATAGTTTTTCTATAGAAAATTTTCAGATTCTAATACATTTTGTTATCAGGGAAATTCTTATTGAATTGTGATTAATTTTTATTAAAAACAAAAAAATTTTAAATCTTAAATTTCAAAAGAATCCAAATTTTTAAAAATTTGGCGAAAGAGAATTCCCGATTCGAGCACTTTAGTCTTTGATTAGATTTATTCTAGCTCGAAGTCATTATTCTTTTACTAATTAAAACTATGATATTCTCATAAAACAATTTTTAAGAAAATTATTTTTTTATTTAAAAGACTTAACTGGCACTTGTTTTGAAATTTGTCAGATTCCATTGTCAAGACTATTTAGCAAATATAAAAAAATCCTAAACCACAAATAGCCTAAGGAATTGAAATGGCAATTGCTAATGTTCAAACAAAAATATTAATACGTATTTAACTCTACCCTCATTGAGAATTAGAAGAAAAAAATTGTTTAGTCTCTTAGTTTGATCACGATTTTTTTTCCCCCAAATTGGAGGGCTTAGCTTACTTGGTTAACCGAAAATCCGGTTTTCCAAAATGCCGGTTTTTTGGAACCACTAGTTTTGATAACATATGTATCCTACACAGGGGCGTATCCAGGATATTTTTGCAAGGGGCCAAACATTTTTTTTCTTTTTTAATATAAATATCTTGCATTGTATTTTCCCCCCGCCGTTTTCCTCTTGGACTAAAAAGTTTCATATTCTGAAACATTCTTCATTTAAATGCAATCTCAGATTCTGAGACATTTTCATATAGAGAAAGTCTCAGATTTTAAAAAATTTTTCCTATATAAAAATTCCCAGATTCTGAGAAATTTTTCCTATACAAAAAGTCTCAGATTTTAATAACATATTTTCTATAGGAAAAGTCTCAAATTCTGAGGAATTTTTTCTATAGAAAAAGTTTCACATTTGAGATACATTTTTCTCAGAATTTTATAGAAAAAGTCCCAGATTATGAGTCATTTTTCCTATAGAAAAAGTCTCAGATTCTAAAACATTTTTCCTACAAAAAAAAGTCTCAGATTCTAAGACATTTCTCCTATAGAAATAGTCTCATATTCTGAGAAAATTTTCCTTTCAAAAAAGTCTTAGATTCTCGGACATTTTTCCTATCGAAAAAGTATCACACTCTGAAACATATTTTTTTCAAAAAAAACTTATATTCTGAAACATTTTTGCTATATAAAAACCCAGTTGGCAACGTCCTCGAGCCATCCTCAGTGACGGAGCGGTGACATGTCAGAGTCACTGCTGACATCCACAAGATATCTCTATGCACTGGGTTGAGGACAGTTTCATACAAATTTTCAAAATGTCCTCACTCAAAGTCAGCAGTGGTCAGGGCTGACCTTCTGGGGACATGTCACCTAAGACTTCTTTGGGGAAATGTCTGACTTCGGTCATGCGAAAATGCAAAAAAAAATCGTATTTCCTTTAGTTTTTACTTTTATCCATTTTCCTTTATAAATTATCTTTCTCATATTTAGAGAAAACTTTTCGTCTTTTTTAGTCCCAACTGGATTTGAACCTGGAACCTCCAGTTTATTAGTCCCACACCTAACTACTTCTTCCAAACTTTTGAAAATTGTTTGTCTATTTATTACTTTTATTCTACTTGTTAGATTTTGATTTTATTTTAAATAAATCGCTAATGTTGCCATTTTTTTCTTGGAAATTGAAAAGTTGCCCAGATTTAACATTCAAATTTAATATACTGCTATTCTGAAGACATTTCCCTTTAGACGTCTTAGAGGAATTGTCCACACTCTTAAAGCAAACATTCAGTGCTGACAATGCTAGGACATGTCATCAAGGATTACATATGATTTGTCAGAACCTGAAGACCTTTCCTCAAGGAATCACTGTGGAAATTTCCTCAGTGACACATTTACCAACTGGGAAGTATCAGATTTTGAGAAAAAGTTTCAGCAAAGCTTCAGGTTCTAAGACAATGCCTTTATATAAAAAGGCTTCAATTTCCGAAAAACTAATAATTGCTGACCCATTTTCTGTCAGAAATATTTTTTTAGATTCGGAAATATTTTCTTGTAGAAAAATTTTCAGGTTCTGAAAAGTTTTTCTATATTTTTTATAACTTCTTTTATAGTTTTTTTTTTGTTATGATAAATCCTATATGCAACCTCTGCAATGGCTTTGTATTCTCCATTAAAAAAAAAGATTAAGATGCACTGGTATAATGCTTTGATGACATATATTTTTTTCTATTCTTTTACATAACATTGCCAGATTTAAAATTCGGACACACACATTTTAAAGAACAAAAATAAAAGAAAGTCTAACTTCTTAATAACCAAACATTGTTTGATCTATTGGCTTATTACCTGGAATTTCTGCAAACATAATTTTTTCAACTGTGAGAAAATTATTAAACAACTAGTAGTTATTAAAACTTTACTGCCAAGAAAATAAAAAAATATTCGGTCATGACGAATATTTGTATACCCCCTACAATGTTTTCAAACTTCCAGTTCTATTCCCAATGAAAGTCTTTAAAATCTCACAAGACTAAAATTTTATGATTTCTATATTTCAATTCTAAGACATATAAAAACCCATTCAAAGAATGCCTGGATAGGAAGTTGAAATTTAAAATTTTTCTATAACTCCTTAGCGTCCAACCTGAATCAAATTACGTCGCGTAAGGCGTAACGCCCAATAATTTTTCGTTTCTAATATTTAAATGTGAGTTACCTAAATCAAACGGACGTAAAAATTTCAAATTTGATGTGTTTGTTTTTGTTTTTTTACGTCTTGCGCTACGCATATGATTCTGGTTCGACCCTTAAACAAACTAAAAAATGGATTTCTGATGAAAATTTTAGACAATTTTAGATAATTTTTTTAACCAAATCCTAAATTTTAATTCATTTGCTTTTATTGAAAAAGGGTTGGTCGTCTTTATTTTCTATTTTCGTTTCCCCGATCGATTTTAATAATAAATATGCTGTGTGTATACACTCAAAGAATTATGTAGGTAAATTCCACTGAATATTCACTTAAAACAAATGAAATTTTATTTAAAAACCATTCCACTGTTTTTTCATTTAAAATAAAAATACATTACAGTCAATTTTAAATGTTAATTTAATGACTAACCAAAACATTAAAAAACAAGTGAATATTCAGTTATTTTGTATTGAAAAACAGTAAAACTATAGAAGAAATTTTTTACTGCCGAAATTAAATGTAACAGAAAATTCGTTTTTAATACAGTAAATTATTTTTTTTTAAACTACAGAAACAGTAAAAAAATTAAATCCTTTATAAAATAAGTGATTTTTCTTTTAAAATGACTTTACTGATTACTTTTTAAAATAACCTACAAACAGTTAATGACATAATTTTCTTAGTGTAGTATTCCAATAAGTCAATAAATTACAAACGCCATGATAATCTAATTATACTCCCTTTTTTGAAGTGCAGCATGTGGAAAACAAACACAAAATATTTTCATAAATATTCAATTAATCATTATTAAATAAAAAAGAGGCACACGCATGCCAAGAAAACAAGTGCATATGTGAGTGGGTTCTATGATAAAAAAGAAATTTGAGTGGGCTCTTCAACCAGCTGTAATAGAGTGTGTTTAAAATGTATGTCCCAAATATGCCAAGACTATAAAATTCTAACAACAATGATAAAAAAAATATTTTATATTCTTAATTAAGAAAACAACTCTACCCTTAAACCTGAAAGTGTAGCAAAAATTTGTTTATTTTCCAGAATTTGGGAGAAACGATTAATTGTTTTTCTTCAAATTTCGATTAATCAGTTTGAATTTTGCATTCGAAAGCTGTTTTAAATATATGACTGCCGCTGTATTATGGGTCCTCCTCATCTAATCCTAGTTCTAAAAAATTTAATTTTTTTATTTAAACTTGTGACAGACTTTGTTTTTTATCTAAACAGCACTTTGTATAAATGTCTTATTAGTATTTACGCCTATGGTGACACCTCAAATGTTTATTTTTAATTTTTAGTATTCACAAAATTTTTTTTTTGCATAAAACGTAGTTTTATTATACATATTGTGCCGTTAGTCTTTAGTCATCTTTTTTAAACAATAAATACTTGTTATATTAATGCAACAGCAAAAAAAAAAAAAAAACATCAAGAAACTTTAAAACACTTAAAACTATGAAAAACTACATAATTACACCGCTATACAAATCTGTGGTTTGTCACTGCGTTTTGGATGAAACCAAAAAAAGTTGATAGGTTTTGGTGTCCCAATTCCAAAACGGTCACTCAAATTTTTCTATCCCGTCCCAATTTTGAGAAAATCGCGGTTTAATTGTCAAAAAAACCCATTTTGACCATTTTTGAACGTCTATAAAATAAGATCCTAATTTTCTCTTTCAGACAAGATCAAATTTTCTTGGAATTTAATTTTCTAAAATGGCTAAAAAAAGTCACAAGTGCATTATATCTAAAATGTACGTATCAATTTGTATGGAAATTTGTTAAAAAAACACTGTGAAAATAAACTCAATATTTAAAAACTGGAAGGTTTTTTTCTAATAAATTTTAGAAAATTAAATTTTTAGAACATTTTATCTTATCTTTAAGAGAAAATTACAACTTTTCGCATGAGCTTGCTACCAAGTCATTCTCATGTCAGGATATTATATTACAAGCTTTTAAAATGTGTCAAAAATTACTTTTTTTCGGCACTTTAACCGTGAATTACTCAAAATCCTGACGTGATAGACAAATTTGGGATCCGGAAAATCCAATACGCATTTTCTTGTTGAGCTGTGTTATTTACCTTACACTCAAAAAAAAAGTGAACTAAAACCTGGGAAAATGAACTCAATTTTGAGAAAAAGAGGGAATGATTTGGCTCCAAAGACTTTTTTTTTTGTTGGTTTTAGTTCATAATTTTCCCAAAAATAAGGAAAACAAATTTACTTAATTTTAAGCCAATTTTAACTAGAAAATGGGAAAAATTATACTTCACATTTTAGAAATAGATTGGGTCTAGACCCTGCACCCATGGGTTCGGACCCCATTTATCTCGAGACCCCGTTGGGTCCTTTAAGGGTCCCATAGATTTTGAACCAAAATTTGTGTCCGTTTCGCTTTAACTTGCTTAGTTTTTGAGATACGATAATAAGGGGCCTGATAGGGTCTTGAGAATTTTAAAAACCGGATTAATCAAAAACTGTTAATCGGAGGGCTTTCGGATATTTTGCGGAAGTGTTCTACGAGTCAAGAGCTACAAAAATGCCGTTGGACCTTTTCTCGTGTAGGCAATATTTACCGAGATATGTGCATATATAAAATCTCGGGAATTTCAAATTTTAGATCTAAAATTAGGGTCTTGAGACCCCGACAGATATGCAGAGCTAGGCTATTCCATATTTTTCTTCATAGTTTTTCTTTTGAAAATTTCATCCGTTTCGCTCTATCTCGCTTAGTTTTCGAGATATCGCCATTTTGAATTTTTAACTAAATTCTAAGAAGTTATTTACTAAATTCTCAGAAGTCATTAACTAAATTCTAAGAAGTACACATCCTCAATTCAAAGAAGAGAAATACGGTGATGTTTTTTTTAGTAAATTTTAACTAAACTTGAACTAAATTGTTTTTTAAGAAATATGTCTTAAAAATAAAGATACGATTCTTAGATTTGTGGAAAATTTCTTTGGCAGTAAGATTTTTTTTCCTAATATTAAAAAAATCCATTTAAAGAAAACTATGAACTAATTATAAGTAAATGAACTAAAATTTTTTCCTCATAGTTAAGAAAATTTCTAATTTTTAAGTTAAATTTAACTAAATTTTAGGAAAATTCATGATAAATTTTCAAAGACATTTTTTCCTTAATTTTAGTTATGTCTTTTTTTTCAGTGTACAAGTACACTTTAAAGAAAAACTCTGTCAAAAAAATCTGTAAGCCGGCTTTCAATTGAAATATGCAAGTATTTAGCAGATTTTTCCGCTAAAATTCAAAATTTTTACTAAATTATTTATCATTCAGTCTTAGAAAGCAACTAAAATTGTTCTGTAATTTAACTGATTATGTTTTCCGAATTGTAAATTATTTTTGTGCAGACTATTTTGGTAATTTTACAGAAATTTGGTATTTTGGTAATTTTACAGACTATTTTGGTAATTTTACAGAAATGAGTTGTTACATACAAAATAAACCTTGTCAAATTACTATAAAAAGTCTCGTAATCCCATTTTACCAATATTTGACAGTTTTTCTTGTTTTTTAACTAATAATTTTCGTATTTTTTTTGTAATTTTACAGTTTTTCTTGTAATTTTGAAAATTTCCAAGGTTTATAAAAAAAATATAGTAAATTTGCGAGAATTCATTGTAAGTTTTATTTCGCTAAAAAGTTGTAAATTTACAATTTTATTGGTAAAAATCTTGTAAAATTACAAAATAGATCGTGATTTTTAGGAATTCTCGTAAAATAGGAGGTAGCAAAAAATCTAGAAAAATCACGAAACCTCCTTGTAAGTTTTATCGCGTCAAAAAAGTTGTAAATTTATAATTTTATTGGTAAAAAGCTTGTAAAATTACAAAATTATTGGTAAAAAACTTGTAAAATTCCAATTAATTGTTGTCAAATAGGAGGTAGAAAAACAAAGTTACAAACTTTTCTTGTCGTTTTGGTCTAAATTTGTAGCCAAACTGGAAAAAATTAACCCGTGCCTTGGGCGGTTAAAGTTTTAAACCAAAAAAAAAAATTTCCCTTACAAACCAAAAAAAATATTTTTGTTTGATAGACCCTTCCCCTTCAAAATTTTGTTAAATTTAATGTCCATGTTTAAGCATTTTGCGCATGTATCACAAACTTTCAGCCTTTGACTACCCCTAGTGAAATTGTATGAGGAAAATATTTGTAGAACATTTTAACCCTTTAAATGGACGTTTTTTTAAACTTCTGTGTTAGTTTTTAAAAAATGGCTTAAATGACGTCCTAAAATGCCAGCTAAAGGGTTAATATGTTCTAAGAAAAGATCCTACATACAATGTCACTGAAGACATCAAAACATTTTATGAAGCTTGGATGTGTTTTCATTATAGTTTTCCAAACGCCTTTGAAAAAATTTGAAAACTTTAGTGGGCCATAAAAAAGAAAACCGAACTGACTTTGGAAAACCATTTAGTGATTTTTTATATTTGATGGTCTTTTTTCGTATGGCGTTGAAGCCATTGAGGCTCACAGCGATAACCCAAAATTTGTTGCAGTGTGTAATACATATATATGGGGCATTCCATGTCAAATCGGACACTTTGAATATTTTTTTTTTTAGATTATCCCAATTTGTTTACAGTTTTTAGTACCCTTCGAAAACTCCTTCGTGGTAAATTTTCTGATTTTTTGATGACCCCTGTAAAAGAAACCGAATTTTTAAAAATTGGTAGTTTGTTCTCTTACTTAAACTTCTTTTACTGATAACTTCAATAATGGATCAAATTGCAATTTTTTTTCAAAATTTTTGTTTTTTTACGTACTTTTTAAAAAAAAAAAAAAAAAATCTAAAAAGTGCTCTAGTATGTGATTTTTAAGTTTTAAAATTTAAATCTCACTTTTAAAAATGTTAGTACTCTTTGATTTGTTTTTCATTTTTATACCCTCCACTCTAGTGATAGAGGGTATATATAAGTTTGTCATTCCGTTTGTAACACCTCGAAATATTGGTCTAGGACCCCATAAAGTATATATATTCATGATCCTCGATCGATTTTAAGACGATCTAGCGATGTCCGTCCGTCCGTCCGTCCGTCTGTCTGTCTGTCTGTCTGTCTGTTGAAAACACGCTAACTTTTGAAAGACTTAACGGAGGCTCCTGAAGTTTGGCATATATGTTGGGCATTCACCTGGTCAGGTTGGTATTGCAATTCAGCGAAATCGGTCCAGTGGTTCAAAAGTTATGAGCAAAAGACTGAATTTTGGCAAGGGTTTTTCGTGATTTTTTAAGATAAAAAGGACTATAACTTTCGAAAAGCTATTCTGAGGATGCTGAAGCTTGGCATATATATTTTGCGTTCCTCCAGCCTCGTTCGTATTGATTTTCAGCCAAATCGGTCCAGTGGTTCAAAAGTTATTAGCAAAACCGTGAATTTCAGATTAGCTTCACCTAAAATTCACGTGTTGAAACCCCGTTAAACCTGTTTTAAAAACATTAGTAAGTCACAAAAATATTTTACAACGTATTTTTGTCACTCAAAAATATTTTTATATCAAAAAAAAAAACAAAATACACTCGAAAGAAATTTTACACTCAAAAAAAATTTTACACTCAAAAAAAAAAAATTAGTAAATTATTTTTTTTTTTTCAAAAATTACTAAAAAAAAAATTTTTAAACAAAATAAGATATTTCTAATCAAAACTGTTATTTTTTTCACGTTAGAAAATTTATTATCACTAAAAATGGGCATTGTGGAGGGTATTCATAGATTCGGCCAAGTCGAATTTAACTTTTCTACTTGTTTTGTGTAAGACTTCTATCGATTCTACAAATTTCTTGCCCAGGAAGATCGTGGGATAACGATTATTACTATTTTTTAAAATTTTTTGTTGCTCTAATAGTGCCCTTAGAGCAATAAAATGTATGACCGACCCACAATATTTTTTTAGTCCAAACATTTTCTCTGAACACACCTATCCTCTATCTTTAACTGTTAAGGCGGTCCCCATACAATTTTTTTTATTTTTTGTAAATTTGTTTTATTTAATCAGCTTCTACCGGTCCAATGATGCGTCCGAGACGGGTCATTAGTGAGACCGACCCCCATTTATTTTTACCCTACAACATTTTTTTAAAACATACCTACGCCCTATATCCACTCCCTAAGTAGGCTTCAATTCAAAATTACATTTTTATAAAATTTGCTTCCACTGTTATTTGTATGGGAGCCTACTTAGGGAGTGGAAAAAGGGCGTAGGTATGTTTTAAAAAAATGTTGTAGGGCAAAAATAAATAGGGGTCGGTCTCACTAATGACCCCTCTCGGACGCACCATTGGCCCGGTAGAAGCTGATTAAATAAAACAAATTTACAAAAAATAAAAAAAATTGTAAGGAGTCCGCCTTAACAGTTAAAGATAGAGGGTAGGTGTGTTCAGAGAAAATGTTTAGACTAAAAAAAATGTTGGTCGGTCATACATTTTGTAGCTGTAAGGGCACTTTTAGGGCAGTAAGAGCGGTTGGAGCAAATTTTAAAAAAAAAATCGTTTTGTGTTGGAGCCCCCTTAGAAACAGGAGATAGGGTATTATTTTTTCCAAAGACATGTTTAGACGTAAAAATTAATGAGGGTCGGACTTGGAAATGACCCTTCTATGACGTACCATTGAAGCAGTAGAATTAATCTTGAAATTGGAAAATTACAATAAAAATTTAAAAAAAAATTTAAAAAATAGTAATAATCGCTATAGAAGAAGTTTTACAAGAAGTTTTAAAAAAATTTGCAATTTGGACCATTACTAAAGAAGTTATAAGTAAAAGAAGTTTGAGTAAAGGAACAAACTACCAATTTTTAAAAATTAGGTATCTTTTGAACGGGTCATCAAAAAAATCTGAAAATTTACCAAGAAGGAGTCTTCGAAGGGCACTAAAAACTGACAACAAATTGGGAAAATCTAAAAAAAATTATTTAAAGTTTCCGATTTGAAATGGAGTGCCCCATATTTTATTACGTCAAAAACCGATATTTCGATGCATTACACACGGAATGACAAAGTGAGCATACCCCATACTGGGGTTAGAGGGTATAGAAATGTAGTAGGCCCCCAAAGCAACTTAAATTAATTGCCAAATATTTTAGGTGTTTAGAAAAAATCTCTCAGGATCTATAGGAAAAAGTCTCAGAGTCTAAGAATTGTCTTTTTTTTTTAATTACAGAAATTTGGAACTTTCTAAAATAACAAATGTATCAGAATCTAAAACTTTTGGCTGCAAAAAGTGTCTCGGAAAAAAAGTCATTTGCCACACAAAAAATTTTCTGTTGTGAAAATGTCTGTGAATCTGACTTGTGAAAATACAGTTTTATTTTCATAAATCAACTTCTCTTTATTATATAAATTCCAAAAATTTCATGAATTCAAATGATTTATAACACGATTTTTTTATTTAATTCATCCATCTGCTAGTGACAATTCTATCTATGGAACATCATTCATACATTTTCATCTTCTAAATATGACCATATTGTATGTGACACGTTTATGGCCTTGCATTTGCATTCTTACTTTTTCAGTTAGCTTTTATTTGTTTTTATACCCTACATTACGGGATACAATATGATTAGTTTAATACCTTTTTGTAACTTATAAATTTATTTATTAAAAGAATCCAAAAGGAAATATGTATTATTCGGTTGAAATATAGTCAGTTTTTTTGTTCCCTTCGAGGCAATATCACCTAATTATCACATATTATACAAAAACGATATCGTATAATATGTAATAAAAATATGATATCGATAATTCCAGTCATAACGATAGAAAATCGCCAGTTTCCAAAATTGTCGAAAAAATAACGATATTCTAGGCGATAACGATATCGTTTTCATATAAAAATGAGATATCGCTTTCAATTTCGAAATTTCCAGGAATGACGATAGCAAAATCGCTTATAATTCGAAAATAGTATCATAATTTTAATTTAAAGTGATACCGTAATCGGTGTCATTCAAGATGCGGTACCTTTATTCAAGATTTTCAACCTTATTATAGGGAATCTATTGAAAGTCTTTGGCGATCTGTAGTATTTATGTAAAGAACCTAGTTAAGGGCTTTTAGTTAACTTTTTGTTTATTTATTTGTTTCTTTTTTTCTTGAACTTAGTTTTCTATCACGTTTTATGTTTTTTTCTTACTTTGTAGATTGGTTTCCCAAGTAAAAATTTCTTTTATGGTTTTTCCAAATATTTGTTTAACCAATTGTATTTTTGTTTTAATTCCATTAAACAAAAAACAATAGAAAAGCGTCATGAGTAAGTTCCCATCAATGGCTAAAAAAAATAATTTTTACTCGGGTTTGTATTTTAAAATATTTCTTTTTTATGTTAATAAACCATTTTATAGTCATGCTGACTTGACTTACTTTGTTGTTTTCAGTTTGGTGACACATTTTCCCATGTTTTTTTATGCTATAAATAAGAAATATAAGAAATCTTAAGTACTGATAGATGGTAACAGACAGATGTGACAATTCTTAGTTAGACATTGTTTTTTTTTTTAATTTAAAGAAGAAAATGTTACATTTTAGTTAAATTATTAATCAGATTGTTAAAGAAATTTTAAATTCGAAAAAAACAATAAAAAGTCGAAAAAGTTCTGGGACCTCATGACAAGTTCTAGAGATTCTAAAGACATCCGTCTGTCTGTCCATTTGCTGAAAGCACACAAAAAAGTACCTAATCAAAATGTTTTACCCTATTTGAATCCGAACTTATTGCAGGAACTTCTTTCTGATTTTCAAAATCAGCTGGAATATCCCATGTATAAATTCTATGTTTCTTAAGACACTGTTTCCGGAGATAAAGAATGTACCAAAGTACCTTTATAAACTCTCTTAGAATACGAATTTCCTAATAGTAGTATTATTTCAGAAAATAAAAAAGGACCAAGGTACAATTTTTTACCAAAACAAAATTAAAATTGCCAAAAGGAAATTTTTTTAGAGTATTTATACTCAGCCTGAGGATCCCATATTTCAAGTTTCTTGGACCATTTTCCAAAAGGAACTTTTTAAGACTACCGTCTTATACTCAGAACTACCGTCTTACACTCAGACTACCGTCTTATACTCAGACTACCGTCTTATACTCAGACAACCGTCTTACACTCAGACTACCGTCTTATACTCAGACTACCGTCTTATACTCAGACAACCGTCTTATACTCAGACAACCGTCTTATGCTCAGACTACCGTATTATACTCAGATTAACGTTTTATACTCAGACTACCGTCTCTTACTCAGACTATCGTTTTATATTCAGACTGCCGTCGTATATTCAGCCTACCGTCTTATAATCAGACTAAGGTCTTGTACTAAGACCACTCAGACTACCGTCTTATAATTAGACTAAAGTCTTATTGTCAGACTACAGCCTTATACTTAGACTACCGTCTTATACTCAGACTACCATATTTTACTCAGACTACGGTGTCATACTCAGACAAGAGCCTTATACTCAGACCACCGTCTTATACTCAGACTACCGTCTTATACTCAGACTACCGTCTTATACACAGTCTACCGTCTTATACTCAGACATTTTTTTTGCCTTATACTCAGACTAAAGTCTTATACTCAGACTACCGTCTTATACTCAGACAACCGTATTATACTCAGACTACCGTCTTATATTCAGACTACCATCTTATACTCAGACTTCCGTCTTATAATCAGACTACGGTCTTCTACTCAGACTGCGATCTTGTACTCAAAATTACGTCTTATACTCAGCCTACCCTCTTTTTCTCAGATTACAATTTTGTACTCACACTATTATCTTAAACTCAGACTACCCTCTTATACTCAGACTATTGTCTTATACTCAGACTATTGTCTTATACTCAGACACTTTTTCCGTCTTATACTCAGACTACCGTCTTATACTCAGACTACCATCTTATACTCAGAATACCGTTTATACTCAGACTACCGTCTTATACTTAGGCAACCGTCTTATGCTCAAACTACCGTATTATACTCAGATTAATGTTTTATTCTCAGACTACCGTATTATACTCAGATTAATGGTTTATACTCAGACTACCATCTCTTACTCAGACTACAGTCTTATACTCAGACTACCGTTTTATACGCAGACTGCCGTCATATATCCAGGCCACCGTCTTATAATCAGACTAAGGTCCGTCTTATACTCAGACTTATACTTATACTCAGACTACTGGATTATACTTAGACTAGCGTCTTATACTTAGACTAAAGTCTTATTGTCAGACTACAGCATTATACTTAGACTACCGTCTTATACTCAGACTACCATATTTTACTCAGACAACCGTGTTATACTCAGACTACTGAATTTTACTCAGACTACCGTCTTATACTCAGACTACCGTCTTATACTCAGACTACCGTATTATACTCAGACTACCGTTTTATACTCAGACTACCGTATTATACTCAGACTACCGTTTTATACTCACGCTTCCATCTTATAATCAGACTACCGTCTTATACTCAGACTACCGTCTTATACACAGGCTACCGTTTTATACTCAGACATTTTTTTCGTCTTATACTCAGACTACCGTCTCATACTCAGACACCGTTTTATACTTAGACAACCGTATTATACTCAGACTACCGTCCTATACTCAGACTACCATCTTATACTCAGACTTCCGTCTTATAAACAGACTACCGTCTTCTACTCAGACTGCGGACTTGTACTCAAAATTACGTCTTATACTCAGCCTACCCTCTTTTTCTCAGACAACCGCTTTATACTCAGACTACCGTTGTATACTCAACTACCGTCTTATACTCAGACCACCGTTTTATACTCAGACTACCGTCTTATACTCAGACTACCGTCTTATACTCAGACTATATATATCTTCTACTCAGACTGCGGACTTATACATAGGCTACCGTTTTATACTCAGATATTTTTTCGTCTTATACTCAGACTACCGTCTCATACTCACACACCGTTTTATACTTAGACAACCGTATTATACTCAGACTACCGTCTTATACTCAGACTACCATCTTATAATCAGACTTCCGTCTTATAATCAGACTACCGTCTTCTACTCAGACTGCGGACTTGTACTCAAAATTACGTCTTATACTCAGCCTACCCACTTTTTCTCAGACAACCGTTTTATACTCAGACTACCGTTGTATACTCAACTACCGTTGTATACTTAACTACCGTCTTATACTCAGACTACCGTCTTATACTCACACTACCGTCTTATACTCAGACTATATATATTTTCTACTCAGACTACCGTCTTATACACAGGCTACCGTTTTATACTCAGACATATTTTTCGTGTTATACTCAGACTACCGTCTCATACTCAGACACCGTTTTATACTTAGACAACCGTATTATACTCAGACTACCGTCTTATACTCAGACTACCATCTTATACTAAGACTTCCGTCTTATAATCAGACTACCGTCTTCTACTCAGACTGCGGACTTGTACTCAAAATTACGTCTTATACTCAGCCTAACCTCTTTTTCTTAGACAACCGATTTATACTTAGACTTCTGTTGTATACTCAACTACCGTCTTATACTCAGACTACCGTTTTATAGTCAGACTACCGTGTTATACTCAGACTACCGTCTTATACGCAGACTATTGTCTTATACTCAGACTATTGCCCTATACTCAGACTACCGTTTTATACTCAGACTATTGTCTTATACTCAGATTACCGTCTTATACTCAATCTTATACTTATATATTTAGGCTACCGTTTTTTTACCAGACTAAGGTCTTATTCTAAGACCACCGTGTTATACTCAGACTAAATTCTTGTACTCAGGCTAAAGTCTTATATTCAGACTATCGTCTTTTACTCAAACTACAGTCTTATTGTCAGCCTAGCGTCATATATTTAGACTACCGTCTTATACTCAGGCGGCCATAACCGCCGTGTTATACTCACACTACCGTCTTTTACTCAGATTACCGTCTTATACTCATACTACCGTCGTTTACTCAGACTACAGTCTTATACTCAGACTACCATATTATACCCAGACTACCATCTCAGACTTTCGTCTTATACTCAGACAGCGATCTTGTGCTCAGAATAACGTCTTATACAGCCTAGCCTTTTTTCCCCCAGATTACAATTTTATACTCAAACTACCGTCTTATACTCAGACTACCGTTTTATACTGAGACTACCGTCTTATACTGAGACTACCGTCTTATACTCAGACTACCGTCTTATACACAGACTATTGTCTTATACTCTGACTACCGTTTTACACTCAGACTATTGGCTTATACTCAGACTTCCGTCTTATACTAAGACTACCGTCTTGTACACAGACTACATTCTTTTACTCAGACTACCTTCTTATGCTTCGACTACCGTCTTATACTAAAAGTACGGTATATTACCCTGGCCACCGACTTGAAACTTAAAATGCCTTCTAAAACTTTAATTACCATTTTCCGCAATATGTAAATTTAAAATTCCCATTAATTCTCAGCAGTTAATTTGATGATCTTTAAATATTTATTTCTTTTAATTTCCATATATAATAAACCTTCCTATTTTTTTTTTTTAAATCTCTAGTTAATGTCATGTTTTATTACTTCTAATATTCAAGTTATTTAATGAAATTACATAAATAGGCGTTAGAATATTCAAAATACTTTGAAAAAATAACATCTTAATTTACCTAATGGTTGGTCGGGCTTTTATATGACTCTAATCAAGTTAAAACTAAAGTGGTTTTTTAATGGCATCCCCTGAAACTATTTCAATCAAAAATTATTTGTTTTGCAAAATGTGCAAAGCGCTCATATCATAGGTCTAAAAATTGCATAATTGTTTAATGCTGAAACCAGTAGCCTCCTCTATGAAATTTTTCATCATTAAGATAAAGCAAGAAAAAAAAATAGCAACAAGGTTTGTATAAATGCAACTCTCAATAAAACTTTAAATTTAAGCCTAAGACCAAGATACAAGATTAGCTTCGAAAAAAAAGAATAGTGGCTTAAGAAAGTACAAGGCGAGTGCTACAACTAAACACTTACAATTAAAAATATAAATGTGGAAAAATACAGTGAAGGCTTAAAAATGGGGATTATAATGCACAATTTCTGAGCAGGAAAGTCTTATACTCAAACTAAAAATTTATTTCCTTCACACAGTTTTTATATAGAAAAGTATTAAAAAAAAACATGGGAAGGCAGTTAAAAATATTTTATATGCATGTACTACCGTTGTATACTCAAATAATAGTCTTATACACAAACTTCTTATTCTTATAATACGTATTATACTCAACTCGCTGTCTTTGACACAAACTTTCAGCCTTAACTTAAGCACTTTTACTCTAAATAAAATATAATTCTCAGATGGACGTCTTTTAGTGACACTCCCTCAACCATCTTATACTAAAAATTTTGACTAATAAGTGGATTACCGCCTTTGCTCAGACTACCGTCATATACTCAGTCCACCGTCTTATTCTCAGACATTCGTCTTATACTCAGACTACCGTATTATACTCAGACTACCGTTTTATACTCAGACTACAGTCTTGTACTCAGACTACCATTTTATACTTAGACTACCGTCTCATACTAAGACTAAAGTCTTATACTCAGACTAACATTATACATGGATTGTGCAGTTTGGTGACCAATTAAGGGTTAAAGATAGAAGGTATGTTCTGACAAAGCGTTAAGAATAAAATACTATTGAGGCTAGTTCATACATTTAACTCATCTAGGGGCACTCTGCGCAGGAAAATCTTATACTCAAATCACAAATTTATTTTCCTCACACAGTTTTTATATAGAAAACCATCGAAAGACAATTAAAAATATTATCACCTATTAGCATGGTATTCTCAAATAATAGTCTTATACACAAATTTCTTATTCTTATAATACGTATTATACTCAATTGGCTGTGCTTTGACATAAACTTTTTTCTTTAACTTAAGGACTTTTACTCTAAATACCGTATTATATTCAGATGGTCGTCTTGTAGTTACATTCAAACAACCATTTTATACGAAAAATATTGACTAATACTCGGATTACCGTCTTATACTCCGACTACCGTTTTTACTCAGACTACCGTCTTATACTCAGACCACCGTCTTATTCTCAGACTATCGTCTTATACTCAGACTACCTTTTTATACATAGATTACCGTGTTATACTCAGACTACCGTCTTATACTCAGACTACTGTCTATTAACTTATACTCAGACTACCGTCTTATACTCAGGCAACCATCATATACTCACACTTCAGTCTTATAATACTGTGCAACAAATAACGATTTTTTTTTTAAAACACAAGAACTTGACTATATAGGTTCGATTCCACTACCAAAAGATAGTAAAACAACTAATACCCACTTTACACCATTATACAAGCGTAATTTCACCATGTTAGGGAAATATTTTATAAAATTTTTTGCCAGAAATTGTTCACTTATTAGATACGACCAGGTTTCAATCAAAAAGGAATACAAACGTCTTTTGGAAGTTGGTAAATTTTGATGTGTATAGTAGGGCGTTTCATCAAAAACTTTTTTTTGGATTTTTGCAACTCTTGAAGCGGAATATGAATTCTTATGGCCTAAAAGATTTTTGAGATTTTTTTCAGATTTTTGGAATGTCGGGATCAACTCGCTCAAATCGATTTTATCAAAAAAATGAGGTTATGAAACATAATTTTTTTTATTTTTTGTTCTCTGGTGCCTTTTTTTAACAAAACCGGATATAATACTTCTTAATGTTGCTAGCCTCCTAAAAAAAAATATTCGCGGTCAAAATTATAAGTTCAAGGGTCACTAAGATGACCTTAAAAGTAAAAATTCAGAATTTCCCGTGTTTTAACCTCAATAATTCGAGAAATAAGCTATGTATGAACGTCATGTTGAATCCGTTAGATAGGTATTTAAAACACCTTTCATTTAAAACCAATCTGACTATTGTCACTTTTGTAGAAATGTTAAAAAAAATAAAAAACTGGGAAAAACTCATTTTCTCCACCATTTTATCGAAAATTGAACTGGTGCATTAGGTATTTTTTTTTTGTAAAGTTAAAATAATAACTTTTAAATGCTTTTTATAGATTGTAGTTAGTGTTTCTAAGCCGGTTAACCAAAAAACCGGTTTTTTGTCAAAAAAACCGGTTTGACAAAAACCCGGGTTTCCGGTTTGGAAACACTAATTGCAATCAAAAAAACTTCTTTTAAGTTTATTATTTCAATTTTACAAAAAAACTAAGTACTAATGGATTCCCTTCGATTTACTGTAAAATGGGGGAAAAAATGAGTTTATCTTAGTTTTTTTAATATTTCTACTAAAGTGACAAATGTCATTTTGGTTTTAAATTAAAGGTATTAAAAAGACCTATCTAACGGATTCATCATTACGTTCATATATTGCATATTTCTCAAATTATTAAGGTTGGAACACGGGAAATTCTGAATTTTTACTTTAAATGTCATCTTAGTGACCCTTGAAGTTATTATTTTGACCGCGAATATTTTTTTTAGGAGGCTAGCAACATTAAGAAGTATTATATCCGGTTTTGTTAAAAAAAGGCACCAGAGAACAAAAAATAAAAAAAATTATGTTTCATAACCTCATTTTTTTGATAAAATCGATTTGAGCGAGTTGATCCCGACATTCCAAAAATCTGAAAAAAATCTCAAAAATCTTTTAGGTCATAAGAATTCATATTCCGCTTCAAGAGTTGCAAAAATCCAAAAAAAAGTTTTTGATGAAACGCCCTAGTGTATAGTGGAAAAGTGTGATAGTGTAAAATAGATATAAACACGAATTTTCCAGTCTGGTGACCAGTTAAGTGTTAAAGATTGAAGGTATATTGTGACAAAAAGTTAAGGATCAAATACTGTTGGAGCTAGTTCATACATTTAACTCATCTAGGTGCACTGTTGGGTCACTTAGAGTGGTGGGAGCAAATTTTATAGAAATGTCATTTTGTATTGAACCCCCATAAGGAGTAGAGATAGGGGATAGGTATGTAAAGAAAGAATATTGAGGGGTAAAAATTAATAGGGGTCGGTCTCACTTTTGACCACTCTACGAGGCACCATGGAAGCGGTAGGAGCTAATTTCATCACACGAATTAAAAAAAAACAAAAAAGTTAAATTCGACCTTACCGAATGTATTGATACCCTCCACAATGTAAAAAAGTTTATTCGCAAAAAAAAAAAAACAAAACAAAAATCCGCGAAAAAATTTTTTGGTGAAAAAAAAAAAAAAAAAAAAACGGCGGAGACTTTTTTTTTGGAAAAATATAAGTTTGTCTTGTTTAAATACTATTCGGTGATCAATTCTGTTCTCATGTGTCAACCATCAGCCGAATTAAAGCATTTTGAGTTTTTAGGTTATGTTGAATGTGCCAAAATTTTCGAGGTGTCCTTACATTTTCTTTCATAACTTTTGAACCGCTGAACCGATTTCGATCAAATGCAAAACCAAACTGCTTTGAGCAACAACAAGTAAATATGCTAAGTCTTAGTCATATCTGTTGAATAATTTTGCCGTGATCACCATTTCCACAGACGGACTGACGGGCATACGGAAGGACATTGCCAGAATGTCTTATAATCGATCACTGATCAAGATGGGGTCCTAGACCGATATTTCTATGAGTTACAAACGGAATGACAAACTTACCATCTATTACTAAGTGCAGGGTATAAAAAAACAAAAATTGTAACGAGACTGCCTTAAAGATTAGTGATAGAGCGTGGGTATGTTCTGAGAAGAGGGTAGATATGTTCTGAAAAATGTTGAGGTTAAAAAACTATTGAGGGTCGGTCATACATTTAACTCCTCTAGGGGCACTCTTGGGGCAGCTAGAGACGTGGGAACATATTTGTATGGAAGCCCCGATAGGTAGTAGAGATAGGATGTAGGTATGTTTGGAAAAAATGTTGAGAGGTAATAGTTAATAGGGGTCGGTCTCACTTTTGACCACTCTAGAAGGCACCATGGAAGCTGTAGGAGATGTTTTCATAAAATAAATGTTTAAAAAAACAAAAAAATGTATGGGAACCGCGTTAAGGGTTAGAGATAGTGCGTGGATATGTTCTGAGAAGATGTTTGGATGGAAAAAATATTAAGGGTCGATCATACATTTGACTCCTCTTGGAGCACTTTTGAGGAGCAGTTTTATAAAAATGTAATCTTTGTAAGGGAGCCTCCTTAAGGAGTGGGGACCGTGCTTAGGTAAAAAAATGTTAAGGGTGAAAAACTTATGGGGGTCGGTCCTGCACTTTAACCCTCTAGGGGCGATGCGGGACGGTTGCGGGTCTTTTAGTGGATTTTTAGTCAAAATCTACGAATTTTAAGGTATGGAGTGGTTTTTATTAGGCAATAAGGGATCCGAAATTGATTTGGTATTCATAAGAGTTGTTCAGCTTGACTGAATGGAATGGAAAAAATATTAAGGGTCGATCATACATTTTACTCCTTTAGGGGCAGTTTTGAGGCAGTAAGAGCTGTAGGGGCAGTTTTATAAAAATATGGTCTTTGTATGGGAGCCCCCTTAAGGAGTGTGGATAGTGCTTAGGTAAAAAATGTTAAGGGTGAAAAACTAATGGGGGTCAGTCCTGCATTTTAACTCTATAGGGGCGGTTGCGGGGCGGTTGAGGGGCGGTTTCGGGTCTTTTAGTGGATATTTTTAATCAAAATCTACCAATTTTAAGATAAAAAGTGGTCTTAATTAGCTAATTAGGGTGCCTAAACACGTTCAGATTGTTTTGGTATTCATAAGAGTTGAAAAATCAACAGTCCCTGTAAGTTATGCTGTAAAACAATTGTTCTCAAAAATTTCTTTTTTTGTTGTTCTCTGAAATTTTTGGATGCGTCTGGGATCTGGCCACTTTTTTGATTTACTTTTTAATACTGATTCCGAATCTGGATCCAAATAACGGATCTATATTCGTGATCGAATAAAATTTCGATCATTACCAAATATTGTTACATAATTTTGGAAAAAGAACTATCATTACTCCAAATTGGACTTTAAATACTTTCTTGGTAAACATGTCTTCATTTGTGATCTGGCTAAACTGGTATTTGTCTTTTATTTTCGGAAAAAAAAATTTATTTTCGGAAATAAAAAAATTATTTTCGGAAATAAAAAATTTATTTTCGGAAATAAAAACCCCGTAGTTCGGGGCCTGGTTTCCAAATTTTTAGGAAATTGAGGTCAAAGATTACAAAAATTGTGTTTTTTTTTTTTTTTATTTTTTAGAAGTTTTTTACGTAAAATTCTTGGTATGCGTCTGGGATCTGACCACACGGTTTCGATTAATCCTTCAATACTGCTTCTGAATTTGGTTTCCTAATTTTTCCATTACTTCAGGTTTTTGAAAAAACTGAGGGCAAAGTTCACGTAATTAATTTTTTTTTTTATGTTGGGCGGTCGCGAAAAATTTTAAATGTTGAAAAGGGTCGCAATGCAAAAGTTTGTGAGAAGCTCTGCTGTAAAAAGTGAAAAAAAAATTTTTTTTCGTATATTTATATAAAAAAAAATCCAGGAAAAAAATATGTTTTTACCATAAAATGTTAACAGAATTTGTTCAACGGACTATAAGTTGCATTTTTGCGAAATACCCTTAAGCGCTAGCAAAAATTCTGATTAAGCTGTTGGGAAAATACTGATGGAACCATATTTTGAGGGTCCCACTGCTTTTCTGAATCTTTGGAGGCCCATAAAAAGGAATTGGTCACCAAACTGGACAATCTAAGTACAGCGTTTTACTACATTTTGGTAAAAGAATCGAACCTATATAGTCAAGCTCTTCACTGTTTCACAGCGTAATCTCTCCCCAGCTTTCACTGTTAATCCTTTAACCATGCGCCCGTTGTCTTGTTATGTTGTTAGCTGCTATCAAGACATAATTAATTTTTAATTATATTACACAATATTTCATTTATTTTTGTTCTCTGCAACAAAACCGACAAATACTTGTTTCTGTACTAACTTTCAATACATTTTCAATTGTAACATCAACAAAAAAAAAATAAATGTTGCGATAGTTAGATGCCATAAAAATTGCTTCAAAAGCGCCCTCGTTTAAAACGTAAGCCTACGATATTATTACAGTGTGTGCATACAAAATTTTTCATGATCTTAAAGATGATGTTGCTGCTGCTGTCGATGCACAGAAAAAAATGTTAATTATTTCAAATTACGAAGTTCGTTGATTTAATTACAAAATTAATTAATATCGAATCTATCACAAAAATGCGCATATTAATTACGCATTTTGTTTGGAAACAATTTTAACACATAAAGCTCTTTTTATGATTTTTGCATGTTTGTGCGTATTTTATTTTTTTCAGCAAAGCTAAAAATTCAATTAAAATAATAATTGGATCAATTAAAATGTTTAATTGCAGTTGACAATAAATTACGATATTTTTTCTGTGTGTTTTTTTTTTGCTACACTCAAAAAAAAACTTCCAAAATAACTTAAAAAGTGTCGTAAACAAATTTTTTTCTACCTCCTATTTTACAAGAATTCCTAGTAAAATTACAATTTTATTTCTAACAAGTAGAAAAGTTAAATTCGACTTGGTCGAATCTATGAATACCCTCCACAATGCCCTTTTTAAGTTATAGTAAATTTTCTAAAGTGAAAAAATAACATTTTTGATTAGAAGTATTTTGTTTTGTGTAAAAAAACTTTTTTAACTAATTTTTGAAAAAAAAAAAATAATTTACTAAATTTTTTTTTGAGTGTAAATTTTTTTTCGAGTTTATTTTTTTTTTTCTTTTAGTATAAAAATATTTTTGACTGACAAAAACGGGTTGTAAAATATTTTTGTGACTTTAAAAATATGTTTAACGGGTTTTCAACAGATGAATTTAAGGTGAGGCGAATCTGAAATTTACGGTTTTGCTAATAACTTTTGAACCACTATACCGCTTTGGCGGAAATTCAACACGAACCAGCCCAGGAAAACGACAAATATACATACCAAGCTTCAGCATCCTCAGAATTGACTTTAGAAGGTTATATTGTTTTTTATCTCGTAAATTCGTGAAAAACCCCTGCCTAAATTCACTCTTTTCCTCATAACTTTAGAACCACTGGACCGATTTTGCTGGATTGCAATACCAACATGACCAGGTAAATGCCCAACATATATGCCAAACTTCAGGAGCTTCTGTAAAGTCTTTCAAAAGTTAGCGTGTTATCAACAGACAGACGGACAGACGGACGGACGGACATCGCTAGATCGTCTTAGAATCGAACGAGGATCATGAATATAAGTATATACTTTATGGGGTCTTAGACCAATATTTCCAGGTGTTACAAACGGAATGACAAACTTATATATACCCTCTATCACTAGAGTGGAGGGTATAAAAAGCAGGTAAAACTACATAAACTTAACAAGCTTTTTACCAATAAAATTGTAAATTTACAACTTTTTTGACGTGATAAAAATAGATTTTTTTGCTTACTCCTATTTTACGAGAATTTCTAGTAAAAATTGCGAGCTTTTGTAGTAATTTTATAAGCATTTTACCAAAAAATTGTAAATTTACAACTTTTTTTATGCGCTTATTATAACAAGGAATTCTCGTTTTTTTTTTTTTTGTAAAATTACCTTAGAAATTTAAACATTTACGAAAAAAATTGTAAAATAACAAAAAAAAAAATAAAAATTTCGATCAAAAATTTTTTGTTAAAAAACAAGGAAAACTGTCAAAAATTGGTAAATTGGGATTACGGGACTTTTTCTAGTAATTTGACATGTTTTTTTTTTGAGTGTTGCTAAACAAGTGTTTTTTTTTTCTCTCTTTAGAAAAATTTAAGCTTAGCTTTAAAAACATCAACCATAGGTATTAATTGAAGTCTATTTTAATGTCGAGGATGTAACCAAACATAAATTGGACGTAACGAATTGTAACCCAACATAGAAAGAAGTCAATGAAATACAACTAAGAAGTTCATTTCTTTCTCAAATATGTTTATTTACGCAGGTGCAAATACCGCAAAAAAAAAAACTTTCGTTGTGGCTACTTATACTTCTTTCGTAGCACAGACAAAAACGTTAAGGAAGTAATGTAAGGAATTATTTTATGTTTTAATAAAGAATTCACAGGATTCCATTGCATCATGCTCATATACTTCTTGTAGGTAGAGTAGTTTCAATTGTCTTGTAACCACTTGTTGTAGACTCGTATGTACGTTTGCTTAATCAAACTGTTTTTGGAATATAGAGAATTTTTATTGATCTACAGAAGGAATTTTAGGGAGATTCACTTTATGGCAACACAGATGGTAATAGAGAGCATAATATGCTATGATCATCGGTCTAACGATTTAGGAGACACTAGTATGCCCGTCCGGTACCTCTTTCTAAGTACATATTTACCGGGTAATAGAAGGGTCAGGATAAGGGTCTCTCTTTCTAAAATTCTCCCCTTCCGAATCTTTTGTTCATATATTGGCGCACGTTTAAGTCTTTCACAACAGGTTTTTTGAGTAAAATTAAAATAAAAATACTCCGTTAAGCTCAGAATCGTGTTCGTTCAGATGAAAATACTGGTCCCGAATTACGGCATTCAATATCGAAATTTTGCTATCGATATCTGTTTTTTATACCCTCCACTCTAGTGATAGAGGGTATATATAAGTTTGTCATTCCGTTTGTAACACCTCGAAATATTGGTCTAGGACCCCATAAAGTATATATATTCATGATCCTCCATCGATTTTAAGACGGTCTAGCGATGTCTGTCCGTCCGTCTGTCCGTCTGTCTGTCTGTTGAAAACATGCTAACCTTTGAAAGACTCTACGGAGGCTCCTGAAGTTTAGCATTTATGTTGGACATTTACCTGGTCAGGTTGGTATTGCAATCCAGCGAAATCGGTCCAGTGGTTCAAAAGTTATAAGCAAATGAGTGAATTTCGGCAAGGTTTTTTCTGGAATTTACGAGGTAAAACACACGGTAACATTCGAACAACAATTCTGAGGGTGCTGAAGTGTGACATATATATTTGACGTTCCTCTGGTCCGGTTCGTTGTTTTAAAATTTCAGCCAAATCGGTTTAGTCGTTCAAAAGTTATTAGAAAAACCGCGAATTTCAGATTAGTTTCACCTTAAATCAAGTGTTGAAAACCCGTTAAACATGTTTTAAAAACATTGGTAAGTAACAAAGATATTTTGCAAGGTATTTTTGACACTCAAAAATATTTTTACACTAAAACAAAAAAAAATACACTCAAAAAAAATTTTACACTTAAAAAAAAATTTTGCACTCAAAAAAAAAAATTTGTAAATTATTTTTTTTTTTCAAAAATTTCTAAAAAAAAGTTTTTTTACACAAAATAAAATATTTCTAAACAAAAATGTTATTTTTTTCACGTTAGAAAATTTACTAGCACTTAAAAAGGGCATTGTGGAGGGTATTCATAGATTCGGCCAAGTCGAATTTAACTTTTCTACTTGTTATACCATACACCACACTGTGGTACAGGGTATAATGAGTTTGTGCTGATGTTTGTAACTACCCGAAATATTGGTCCTAGACCCACTTTTAAGTATACCGATCGTCTTAGAATCACTTTTAGAGTCGATTTAGCGATGTCCGTCCGTCTGTCTGTCCGTCTGTCTGTCCATGTAAACGGTATAAACACGATACAGGTCGCAATTTTTAATCAAATGACTTGAAATTTTAAACTTAAGCCTCTTTTGGCTCTAGGACGGAGCCTATTGAAATTGAAAAAAATCGGTCCATGTTAAGACCTAGTCCCAAAACAAACACCCGCTTTGAATTTCGCTTAAATGCCTCTAACAACCGTATTATAACAGATATCGTTTTGAAATTTAAGAGGTAATAACATTTTTAATTCACAGACCATCATACCAAATTTCAAAGGAATCAGGTCAGTCCTTCTGGTAGTCCCCATACAAACCTCCCTCCCGATATTCACATAATTTCCTCAAAATACATAAAAATGAAAATATTTGATTACAAATTTATTTGTAGGTGTTAAACGTGTACTTTGATAACCTAATCGCATCGGAATACATTTGGACCATTTTTAGACTTAGTCCCCCATATGAAAATTTCGACCGATATTCAGTGAAATCGGTCTATTGGCAAAAAAATAAATCAATTCCACTAAAATTTGATCTGTTTGTGTTTTTTACACTTAATAAATATCTAACAAAAGATAGATCCAATCGTTTCATTGGCACCCATTTTCCGACAAACAACAGTGCAGGGTATCATATGGTCGGTCTTGACCGACTATAACTTTCTTACTTGTACTTAAGTACTAAAATAGTACTTTTTTATAAAAATTACTAAAATGGTCCGTTTTATAAAATAGTACTTTTTTATTAAATGTAAAAAATATAACTTTTTTATAAAAAGTACCAAAATATATTGAAAATTAGTACTTTATTTTTTAAAGTACCACAATAATTATTTTTTTTAAAAAATACCAAAATATTACTTTTTTTATAATATGTAGAAAATGTTACCATTTTATTACAGGTACTCAAATAATACTTTGTAAAATGATAGTACTTTTTTTATACCCTACACTCTAGTGATAGAGGGTATATATAGTTTTGTCATTCCGTTTGTAACACCTCGAAATATTGGTCTAAGATCCAATAAAGTGTATATATTCATGATCCTCGATCCATTTTAAGACGATCTAGAGATGTCCGACCGTCTGTCTGTTGAAAACACGCTAACTTTTGAAAGACTTTACGGACGCTCCTTTTTGCAATTTTGTAAAAAAAAACACATTAAAATTGCAAAATATAATTTTTTTCTTCCCGACTTGGAAAACAGACGACCCAAGGATTCCAAAAAGGTTAAAACCATACATTCCAAATTTCAAAATTCTAAGACATTTATTTGAGAAAATATAAAAAGTGCCAAAAATAATTTTGTTTTTCTTTTGAAATTTTACAAGGATTTTTACTAATACATTTTTAGAAGACCTCTCCAGTAAAATTACAGAAAATTTTTATAATTTTTTTTATTTGTGTATAGCAATTGCTTTCGATTTGTAAAGTGAATACCCTTAATTATTTTTAGTTAAACCAATCAATTTTACTTAAAAGCACGTGTTGCACTAACTATAAACTACTTCGACTTCATCAACCACATGCACTGTAGTTAGTAAATAGTGACTGTGAAATTAATGCTTTTGTAAATTATATTAAATTAAAAATAAGAAAACAAAAAAAAAATTCTAAACAAATGATAACAATCACTAAAAGTAATTTTTATTACGTTCTTAGCCATGTTTATAATGTTGTATCTCTATGTGGATGTAGAAGAGTAGATTTGCAAAAATTACTTAATTCCGCTGAACCGTTGAAGCAATCAGCCAAAAGGACTAACATGTAAGTTTGTTTTGCTTAACAGATTCATTTGATATTTCTAAGCACTGTTTCAAGTTCATAAACCAACGAATGGTTTTTTGAGGCACAAAATTTATATCAATGGATTATTTACAATGATTTGATACATTTAACAAATTCAGAATCTTTAATTTTTTGCTGGGTTGTTAAAAAACTCTTGTGTTTTTTTATAAACAGTAGCGCCTTTTTTTTTGTAGTTATCTCAAAGTGTTAGAAGATTTAGTTGTTTATATGCAAAAACATGTATGCGTGTGTCGGTTTTGATTTTCCAAGTGATAAATTTACTTCAAATTATTGCATTTGTCCATTCAATACATAATTTATTGAAGTAATTGCATATGCGATTGGGTAAGTGGAATTCTAAGTATGTAGTTGATATTAAATTTACATAAATTAAAATGTTTTAAATTAAAAAATAATTTTTTAAAAAAATGTTTTATAATGAACCCTACTCACAGAAGCATTTTAAGCATTTTTATTATTTTTCATATTTCTTATGAATTTAATAATTGTATTAAAAAAGTTAAATTCGGCCTTGCCGGATGTAGTGATACCATGGACGTATACAGGAGGTGGGCACAGGGGGCACGTGCCCCCCCCTTTTCGACTTGAAAATTTTGAAAATTTTATACCAAAAAAAAAAATGCATTACACAAAAATAATTCACAAGTTTCTAAATATTTTGATTTTAAAAGATTTTATTTTTTTTATAAAAACTAGAGTTGGAAATAATTTCGTTTTAAAAAAGTCATTTATACCGAAAAATCAGTAAAATATGATAAAAAAACACATAATATTAGTTTTACCTAATATATTAGTTTTATCTAATTAAAAACAATTTTCAAACAATAAGAAAAGGGAAGTATCTCAACCCATATGAACCGATTTCCCTGGAACTTAAAAGACGATTTTAAATTTACACAGTTTCATGAAAAACAAGTGAGAGTGTTAAATTCGACTGTGCCGAATCTATTATACCCTCCAACACGTTAAAAAAAAAAAAAACAGGGGCGTCTTTTTTTTTTTGGGGGGGGGGGTTATGTCGGTGGGAGACAACCTTCCTGGATCCAACTTCAAGACTTTGGACTTCTTTTGACATAAAATGTTTCGTTTGCTAAGCAAAAGTACAAAACCCCTATAAAAAATGGCTTTTTTGTAGAGGTTTGTTTAGTTCTTAAGAGGGGAACTTTTTTCCCCCTGATCCGATTTTGCCCATGTTCGAACTTAACCAGCCCAATACCATAAGACATATTTGTGCCAAATTTCAGGAGCCTAAATCTTTTACTTTGGACTGTATCGTGTCTTCCACAGACGGACGGACGGACGGACGGACAGACGGACATCGCCAGAATGTCTTAGAATGGATCACTGATCAATAATATATATACTTTATGGGGTCCTAGACCGATATTTCGATGCGTTACACACGGAATGACAAAGTGAGTATACCCCCATACTGTGGTTGGAGGGTATAAAAATATTTAACGAAGCCAAATTTTTACAAGGTCCAACAGGCATAGGCATTAAAAAACATTTATTCTCATATGGAAATATCATATAGTTCCTAAGAAATAAATGGCAGGAAAATAAAAAAAAATTCACCATTTTTTACCCCAAAACCAAATATTTTTAAGTAATTTCGAAATTAAAAAAAAAAAAATTAAATCCATACCAATTATGTAACTTGATTGTCGTCAATCGTATCGTTTTCGTCGTTGTTCCATTACCATATTGTGTCATTTTATGGTAATAGAATAATGAGCTAACGACGACGATTGACGATTATCAAGTTATATAATCAGCCCCCTGATATTTCAAGACATTTTTTATATAAATTAAGACGAAATCCTGGGAGTGGGGGGGAGGTTAAGGTTGTAGTTAAAAATAAATAATAATTGGCGATGACGAAAAAATTTTTTGCAATTGTGCCCCCACGCAATTGTGTCCTGGATACGTCGCGGAGTGATACCCTCCACAATTTCAAAAACATTATTGCAAAAAACTTTATTCAAAAGGAAATTACTTTTGAAAAAAAAAAAAAAAAATGAAAAAAAATTTCCGGGAAAAAAAATTTTGGTAAAAAAAAAAATCCGCGATTTTTTTCTTTTTTTGTCAAAAAATATGTTCGTACTTGTTTAAATACCATTTGGTGTTCAATTATGTTCACATATGTCAACCAGAAGCCGAATTAAAGCATTTTGTATTTTTAGGTTATATTGAATGTATTGCAATTTTTGAGGTGTGCTTACATTTGCGTTCATAACTTTTAAACCGCTGAACCGATATCGCTCAAATACAATACCAAACTTCTCGGGAGAACTTCCAATAAATATGTTAAGTTTCAGTCATCTCTGTGCAATATTTTGTCCGTGATAGCATTTTCCACAGACAGACAGACAGACGGACGGACATTGCTAGCATGTCTTAAAATCGATCGGGCATCATGAATATATATACTTTATGGGGTCCCAGACCGATATTTCGATGAGTTACAAACGGAATGATAAACTTTTATATACCCTCTATCACTAAGTGGAGGGTATAAAAATAGAATACAATTTTTTTGAGTGTAAACATTTTTTATTAGTGTGTCCTTTTAGTAAAAAAAATTTTTGAGTGTTAAATTTTTTTAAGTAACAAAAAAACCTTGTCAAATATTTTGGTACACTCAAAAAAAAAAAGTTTGTAAAATTACAAGTAAAAGGTCATTTGATTCTATTTTACTAATGTTTTTGTATTTTTGCAAAAACTGATGTATATTTAATTTTGCTATTATATATTGGTAAATTTATTTAACAATTTTTTAAGGTAAATTTAAAAAAAAAAAATAATTATTTTACAAATTAAACAAGTAGAAAAGTTGAATTCGACTTTGCCGAATCTGTGAATACCCTCCACCCTTTTAAGTGATAGTAAATTTTCTAACGTGAAAAAATAACATTTTTGAATAGAAATATTTAACTTTTTTTAAGTAATTTTTGAAAAAAAAAAAAATAATTTACTAAATTTTTTTGTAAAAATACTTTTTAGCGACAAAAATACGTTGTAAAATATTTTTGTGACTTACCAATGTTTTTAAAACATATTTAACGGGTTTTCAATGAATTTAAGGTGAAACTAATCTGAAATTCACGGATTTGCTAATAACTTTTGAACCACTGGACCGATTTGGCTGAAATTCAAAACTAACCAGGACAAGCTTCAGCATTCTCAGAATTGTCCTTCAAAATTTAGCGTGTGTTTTATCTCGTAAATTCACGAAAAACCCTTGCCGAAATTCAGTCTTTTGCCCATAACTTTTGAACCACTATACCGATTTTGCTGGATTGCAATACCAACCTGACCAGGTAAATGCACAACATATATGCCAAACTTCAGGAGCCTCCGTGAAGTCTTTCAAAAGTAAGCGTGTTTTTAACAGACAGACGGACGGACGGACATCGCTAGATCGTCTTAAAATCGATCGAGGATCATGAATATATACTTTACTTAAATATCCAATCTACAACATCCAAAGTTTTTTTTTCTAATTTCTTACTCCAACTGCCGAAGAAGGAAAAATAAGATTTACCAATGCAACAAAACCTTAAAATTTACAAAACAAATATCGCTCCTTTACTTGTATAGTGTCATAACTCAAAAAATGCGTTTTTTGAGTTAATGATGCAGAATTATTCGTTATATCGTGCTTTATATTGTGTCAAAAATTCGTATTAATATCTTTTAAACTCACCGTTTGAGAAGAGTACACGCAATTATTACATTTTCTATGTACCGGCCTTTTTCAATTAAAAACCAATTTCAATAGTAAACTTTAAACGTGTTTTTTGCAAAATCAAATATTTTGAGTTATGACACTATACAAGTAAAGGAGCGATATGTAAAAATACAAAATTTTTTTGTAAATTTACAAAACAAATATGAAAATTTAAAAAATAAAATTGTATACTTATTCAAAAAACTGTTATTTACCAAAGAGGAAGTAGAAAATACAAAAATAATATTGTAAATTAACAAATTATTTGGTTAAATTAATGTTTTTACGGCAAAAAAATAGAAAAAAAAATAAATAAATTAAAATTACAATAAAAATTGTAATTTTAACACTTATTATTGTAAATATACAAGTTTTTTCTCATAAAAAACAGTGGTTTAACCAATTAATGCAAATTTAAATTTTTTTTTATTTTCCACTTTATCTTTGTAAAATAACAATTATTTTCTGTAATTTTACAATTTTGTTGTGTATATTTTGAAATTTATTTTGGAAATTTACCAAATTTCGCATTTTTTTTTACAAATCAATTTACGGTAATTTCCCGTAATATTACGGGAATGTTTGCTAGTTCATATTTGAAGAAAATTACCTCGTAAAATTATGTAATTTTTATGTCATTATACAAACTTTTCTTTTGAGTGCGGCCGTGAAAAATTTTTATTTCCGTTTAAACCTAAGTTGGACTATGAAGAACATTAAAAAAAATTTTGTCAAATCGATCCTTTCTCCGATTTTGGATATATCGAAAAAAGGAGGAGTAAAAGTGGACATGATTAATTTGTTTTCCGAAATAACCCTAGACGAACATTAAAAAAAAAAATATTATCCAAATCAGTCAGTTCTCAAGTGAAGCGATTACTAACGAACTATATATGTATTACAATTGATTTTTATTTATATTTTATTATTCTATATTTAATTTCGCTATAGAGAAAATTTTATATATATCGGAAAAAAGATTGAAAATTGAAAATAGTTTTTTTTCCGAAAAACCTTAGTTGGACCATGACGAACATTAAAAACAAAATTAGAAAAATTTATCCAGCCATTCCATGATTTAAAATATATATATCGGCAAAAGTGAGCGTAAAAGTATGCGTGGACAATTTTACTTTCCTTTAAAATATTTTGCGGAATATAACGAACTATTATAGTTCTTTCTATACATAGAAAAAAGTGGGCGTAGGAAATTTTACTATCCGTAAAAACCTAAGTTGTATTATGACGAACATTTTCAACAACAATTAGCCAAAGTGGGCACGGTCAATTTCTTTTTTCGTAAAAATCAAATGGAATATGATGCAATTTCATTAAAAAAAAATCAGCTAAATCGGTCCAGCCACTCTCAGGTTTTATATAAATTGAAAAAGTGGGTGTGGTCGATTTTTCTTTCATTAAAAACTTAAATGGGATTACTACGAACATTTAAATGAAAAATTAAATAAAAGTGGGCGTAAAATAGGGCGTGGTTAATTTTTCTTTACGTAAAAACCTAAATTGTCTAAATCGGTCCAGCCATTCTCAGCTGATGCGGTTACCAATAACCGACAATTGATTTTTATTTATATAGATTAATGATAATTTTTTTTTTATTAATTTTAAAAGTATGTTGACTACACTTTCTTGCTTAGGATTACAGGGTGTCTCTAGAAAATATTTTATCAAATATGATGTCTACAAATCCTACAATTTAAGAGCTATTAACATAACAATCTATTTAAAAAAAAAAAACATTTACTAAATATACAAACTTAAAAAGTAACAAATCTTTTTAACTTTACTAACTATACATTAAAAAAAAATATTTAATAGTGTTCGTTTTCATTTTAATATAATTTTGCACCTGTACTCTAGAATTATATAAATTTTAACAAAAATTCCTTTGAAACTACTTAAAGTTCATGTCTCTCACCCAGCTAAATACAGTAGTAAGTAATTTGCTGAATATTCCTTATGATTTTTACTTTTTTTTGCTCATTTTCCTGGCTAATATTACAAAATCGTGTTTCTTTGTACTTTACAGCCTGTTTCCCGGACTTATAACAATTTAACGATTAATAACATTTTTACATGCCACATACAAGTGTGTAAAAGTGTAAGTTTTTTTTTTTTTTTTTTGTATAAAGACAGGGGTTGGATAAAAAACTGGGGACTAGGGTGGGGTACTGTGAAATAAAAAAAAAAAATTAAATAACTCAAAACTTGTTGGGAGTTATTTCATATTTCCCATCTGTGAAACTTTTGTTTTCTTAAAAGTTTTCTGTTTAGCGATTTCAAACTCCATGTTTTAAACCTACCCTCTCCCCACAATTTTTTTACGCAATTAATTTTTTATGCCGGGCCAGGCCGGGCTTACGGATTGCAATTTCCATCAATTTAACTCACCCTCTCCGTAAAATAAAGCTTTTTTTGGAAGTAGGCCTTTACGATATTAGTTTTTAATGCATAAAAATTTCAAGCGAAAAACAAAAACCGCACGAATATTTTTTGAACATAAAAAATTAAACACGAAAAGGCCTGCTACCGATTTTAAATAACTCCAAAATATTGGGACTTATTTAATTTTTTTTAATGAAGTTATTTAATTTTTTAAACTTGGGAGTTAATTCATTTCTCATGGGAACTTATTGCATATGGGAGTTATTTCGCAGAGTACTTATTGTTAGTAATGCTTAGGGCTTCCAATCGGGAAATTCTTATACCGAAAATTTTCGGGATTAGGAAATTCCCAAATATTCTTATACCGAAAATTTTCGGGATTAGGAAATTCCCAAATATCGTAATTTCTGATTTTCCATCCCGGAGTTTTGGGGTCTCGATTTTTATACCCTACACCACACTGTGGTACAGGGTATAATGAGTTTGTGCTGATGTTTGTAACTCACGAAATATTGGTCCTAGACCCACTTTTAAGTATACCGATCTACTTAGAATCACTTTTTGAGTCGATTTAGCGATGTCCGTCCGTCCGTCCGTCTGCCCGTCTGTCCATGTAAACGGTGTAAACACGATACAGGTCGCAATTTTTAATCAATTGACTTAAAATTTGAAACTTAAGCCTCTTTTGGCCCAAGGACGAAGCCTATTGAAATTGAAAAAAAAAAATCGGTCCATATTTAGACCTAGGCCCCATGCAAAGGTCCTCTTTAGTTTTGACTCAAATGACTGTAATAGCCACATTTTAATAGGTAGGTTAGGTTATGAAGGATGACGCTGGCGGAAACCAGCGTCCATAGAGGCCACGTGATGGCCCATTATGATTCCTTTAATTCTTTTTCCTCTTCTCTGTTTAGTCCTAAGTTGTTCGCCTTATGCGTCCTATTTTGATGCTTTACTAAACGCCAGTAGAGTCCAAGGATTTGTGCCCCAAAGTTCTGATAAATTCTGAAAAATATAAGAACCAAAAATTTTAAATCTTCTAAATGATAGTGCAGGGCATTCGCATAACCTAATAGGTATCCTTTCGAAATTTGGCAGATAATCATGTTTCGTCCACACAAATCACCATTCCGAATTTTAAAAAAATCGGACCAGTTCTTCTTGTAGCCCCCATACAAACCACCTCCCTATTTTCACATAAATTTCTCAAATTTCGTGAAAATAGAAAATATTTAATTAATATTCAGTTTGTGTATGTTAAACGCGTACTTTGATAACGTTATCAAATCTGATTATTATCGGACCATTTTTGGACTTAGGTCCCATGTGAAAATTTCGCCCGATATTCAGTTGAAGCGGTTTCTTGTCAACAAAAAGAAGACTATTCCACTCAAATTTGATTAGTGAGTGCTTTTTACACTTATTAAAGATTTGACAAAATATAGATCTAATCAGTCCATGTTTGAACTTTGGACCCATTTTCCGGGAACTTTGGTGTAGGGTATTATATGGTCGGTCTTGACCGACTATAATTTTCTTACTTGTTTTATATTCTTTTCAATAATTTGTGTAAAATATGATTTTTTAAAACAAAATAAAAAAAATCGACCATTTTTTTCGTGTAGCAAAAGGTTAACACACGCGTGGCTAACAAAAACTACTCACGCTATATATTTTTTTTACCAAAAAACGTTGCCAAAAATATTTTTTTTGCAGGAAAGAAAGAAAAAAACAATATGTATTTAATAAAAAAATTACGTGATTAAAATGAAAATCACTTACACTCACGCCTGATTCACATGAAGCACGCAAATAACGTGATCAGCGCCCATCTCTAGTTCATGAGGTAGAGCAGCTAAATAAAAGTTGATAATGATGAGCCACGAAGAAAGATTACCAAATACGGATATTCTTCACAGAGGAATCTTTACCATTTTGAATTTCACAACTTCAACAGAACTTCGCAAATCTTTACGAACGCGTAGATTTGCCAAAGTGTCAAAAATACTAAAAATTTTAAAAAGTCCCGAAAAGTTCTGACAATTTTTTTCAATCCCGTACTCCGGGATTTAGAAAAATTTTTCAAGTGTCGAAAGAAGCATTCAAGTGTCTTGGCTTTCTGAAAAGGTGTAAGAACTACTTTACCTCATCCGATCTCCGCACTATCTATACCACCTACATTCGACCGAAAATGGAATACAACTCCCATATATGGGCAGGAGCTTCAGTGTCTATTCTGAATCTTCTGGACCGTGTGCAAAGAAGGGCGGTGAAGCTTATTAATGACAATAGCGTATCTAACTCTATTGATTCATTAGAGCATCGTCGGAATGTGGGTTGTGTGACACTGTTTTATCGATATTACCATGGGAAATGTTCTGCTGAGATAAGCGAACTCATACCCCGAGCCCGTGTTTTTGTTCGTAACACTCGCTTATCAAATAGAGCTCATCCGTTTGTTATCGACAGTCCAGTCTTTCGCACAACGCATTACAAAGAGAATTCGTTTCTCAGTCGATCTATTCGTATGTGGAATAACCTCCCCGCAGAAGTCTTTCCTAACGCATTTAATCTAGAAAGGTTCAAGTCAAATATTCATAAACACTACTCCCTCTTCCTCCCTCTCATACCTATTTTTCCTGATATCAACACAATGCACTGCATTCGTAGGGGGCATCCCCTGAGTGTTGGTTTAGTATATAAAAAAAAAGATTAATTCATTCCGATTAGAAGCTCTAGTAAGGATGTTTTGTGGGTCGCGTTGCACTATAGTGATGGTAACTGTTAGTACACCTGAAATTGGATCAAAGATTTATTCGGCTAAACGAGAAATGATTTTGTGGTTCTTAAAACTTTTTGAAGTTAAAGTCTAAATATCTTTGGCCTACCCCTTTAACTACTTATTTCTTGCGTTTTCATGCAAACGCATGAATATACATACATTTTGTTTACAGAACATATTAGTAAAGTAAAATTATTAGTTACATTTATGAAAAATGAAAATTACTAAGCTATACAGTAATAATGGTATAATTGAATGTTAGAGGTTAATTTTTGTTCTATGGGAAAGTGTAATAAATATTTAATTCATAACGGTTAAATTCTTTGAAAAAAAAAAACATGGTTCTTAAAAATATAATTAGTTGTATTTGCAAATTAGGTATAATTTGTTAATGGATTGAGGAACTGTTTCTAGGTGGCTTTTTGTCTCAGACGAAGGAAATCTTGACAAATTGTTACATAAGTCTGTTAATTAAATTTCCAGAAGATTTGTCTTAAAAAGTACAGGAACTGCTTGTCTTACTTCACGATTTATCTTTTAAAATTAAAATCGATTAGATTTTCAGCTGTTTAAATTGTCCTTAGCGGAATTATTGCTAAAAATTTTATTTTTGTTCAAAGTTCTTTAATCAATTTCTTAACTATTGTTTAGTTTTAAATTTATGTATTTTGTCACTCAACCTTTAGTTTTTTGATACTTCCTTATTTGTCTTTGAGAATTATTATACTTTTAAAGTAAAGAACTCTATAAGCAAATGTTTTCTCACTTGAAAGAATATTAAATTGTCCTTGAATACTAACAATTTTATATATAAATAGATTAAGGTGATACATAGTTATTTGCACATAATACAAAACCTCTACTGAACCCTTCAAGTGGGTGCTGACTGATAATGGGTATCAGGTGGAATACGACTATGATCAGGCGATTAAAAATTGTAATTCAAAAATTATACTTGAGCCATTTTGATTAACAAGTGATATTTTTACACCCTTCAATTATTGTTAGTGGTAGATGGTTTATAAAAGTTTGTCATTCCGTTTGTAGCTCATCGGGATATCGGTTTTTTAATTTTTTTTTTTAAGTAAACATAAAAAACGTATTTGTAAATACAATTAACTTTTTTACTGCAAGTGCTCCTTTACGGAAATTAATAATAGGCTTGTTTTTTGCAGACTGGTCAAATCAAGTCCAGAATTTTTTTTTATTATTTTTTTCTGAATCTACATAAAATTAGCAAATATAAACAGAAAAAATTTAAATGTTGTCCAAATATTTGTTAATCTAACAAATCAAAAAACAAAAAAAAAAAAAATTGTTTTCAACTAGAGATGGGCGCGTGAGTGATTTTTGACTCACACTCAATCACGCTAACGACAAGAATTTTTGAATCCCGTACACTCACTAACGAGCATATTTTTTAAATTTAAAATTTAATACAACTAACACTCACGTGCACTCAGGCAAGCATCACTTACAGTCACGTTGACTCATACTAACGAAACTCTTATTTTTACAAAAAAAAATTAAAAACTAAAATTTCAAAAATCTTTTAAAAATTTCCAGCAAAATTCTACGTTCTGCGAAATTTTACATTTTTTTTTTGGGTCGAAATCTTAAGTTAAAACAAATTTTACAATAAAAATAAATCACGCAAACTCACGCAAAAATCCTATTCATGCACACCCACTCACACAATTTTTTTTCCACTCACACTCACTCACAATCACGTGAGAAAAATTGCTTATTTTTACAAAAAAAAATTTCAAAAAACTTTTAAAATTTTCAGCAAAATTTTAAGTTCAGCGAAATTTTAAATTTTTTATACCCTCCACTCTAGTGATAGAGGGTATATATAAGTTTGTCATTCCGTTTGTAACACCTCGAAATATTGGTATACGACCCCATAAAGTATATATATTCATTATCCTCGATCGATTTTAAGACGATCTAGGGATGTCCGTCCGTCCGTCCGTCCGTCCGTCTGTCCGTCTGTCCGTCTGTCCGTCTGTCTGTCTGTCTGTCTGTTGAAAACACGCTAACTATTGAAAGACTTTACGGAGGCTCCTGAAGTTTGGCACATATGTTGGGCATTTACCTGGTCAGGTTGATATTGCAATCCAGCGAAATCTGTCCAGTGGTTCAAAAGTTATAAGCAAATGAGTGAATTTCTGCAAGGGTTTTTCTGGAATTTACGAGATAAAACACACGGTAACTTTCGAACGGCAATTCTGAGGGTGCTGAAGTGTAGCACATATTTTTTTCGTTCCTCTGGTCCGGTTCGTTATAAATTTCAGCCAAATCGGTCCAGTGGTTCAAAAGTTATTAGCAAAACCGTAAATTTCAGATTCGCCTCACCTTAAATTCACGTGTTGAAACCCCGTTAAACAGGTTTTAAAAACATTGGTAAGTCACAAAAATATTTTACAACGCATTTTTGTCACTCAAAAATATTTTTACACTAAAAGAAAAAAAAAAATACACTCGAAAAAAATTTTACACTCAAAAAAAATTTTACACTCAAAAAAAATTTAGTAAATTATTTTTTTTTCAAAAATTAGTTTAAAAAAAGTTTTTTTAAACAAAATAAAATATTTCTAATCAAAATGTTATTTTTTCACTCTAGAAAATTTACTATAACTTAAAAAGGGCATTGTGGAGGGTATTCATAGATTCGGCCAAGTCGAATTTAACTTTTCTACTTGTTTTTTGTCTTAAGTTAAGACAAATTTTACAATAAATAACATGTATAAAAGTTAAATTCGACTTGGCCGAATCTATGAATACCCTCCACAATGCCCTTTTTAAAGATTAGTACATTTTTTAATGTAAAAAAAATTAACAATTTTGATTAGAAATATTTTATTTTGAGTAAAAAACTTTTTTTTTGTCATTTTTGTAAAAAAAAAATAATTTACTAATTTTTTTTGAGTGTAAAATTTTTTTCGAGTGTAAATTTTTTTTAGTGTAAAAAATATTTCTGAGTGACAAAAATACTCTGTAAAGTAATTTTGTGGCTTATAATTGTTTTTAAAGCTTGTTTTTTTAAAACTCGGATTTTTCAACACGTGAATTTTAGGTGAAACTAATCTGAAATTCAGGTGTTTGTTTATAACTTTTGAACCACTGGACTACTTTGGCTGAGATTTGAAACGTACTGGGACAAAGAAACGCCAAATATATGTGCCACACTTCAGCACTCTCAGAATTGTTGTTCAAAAGTTACCGTGGGTTTTTTCCGTAAATTCATGAAAAACCATTGCCGAAATTCAGTCTTTTGCTCATAACTTTTGAACCACTGACCCGATTTCGCTAGATTGCAATATCAACCTGACCAGGTAAATGCCCAATATTTTTGGCAAACTTCAGGAGCCTCCGTAAAGTCTTTCAAAAGTTAGCGTGTTTTCAACAGACAGACGGATAGACGGACAGACGGACGGACGGACAGACGGATAGACGAACGGACGGACGGAAGTACATCGCTAGATCGTCTTAAAATCGATCGAGGATCATGAATATATATACTTAATGGGGGTTTAGACCAATATTTCGAGGTGTTACAAACGGAATGACAAACTTATATATACCATCTATCACTAGAGTGGAGGCCCTCCACTGGAGGGTATAAAAATAAATCACGCAAACTCACGCATAAATCTTTTTCATGCACACTCACCCACACAATTTTTGTTTCCACTCACACTCACTCACAATCACGTGAGTAAAATTGAATTAAGTCACACTCACAAACACAAACGCCATTTTTATACCCTCCAACCACAGTATTAGGGTATATTAACTTTGTCATGCCGTTTGAAATTCATAAAAATATCGGTAGGGTACCCCATAAAGTATAAAGATTATTGATCTATGATCGATTCTAAGTCATTCTATGAATGTCTGTTCGTCCGTCTGTCTGTATATAACACGATTCAGTCAAAAATAAAAGAGCTAGACTTCTGAAATTGCCACTAATATGTTTTAGGGTCTTAGACCGTTTAAGTTCGGAGGGTATACTCACTTTGTCATTCCGTTTGTAACGCATAAAAATATCGGTCGGGGACCCCATAAAGTATATATATTATTGATCTATGATCGATTCTAAGTCATTCTAAAAATGTCCGTCCATCAACCGCGATCCAAAAAAAAAAAACGCACCTGACAAAAATTTTTAATATATATTTTTTACATATTGAAGGGTATAAAAAATTCGGGACAGCCGAGTTTAACACAGAAAAAAACGAATTGTTATATTGACCCCCATATTTGTGAATACAATTAAATTTTTCACTGAAAGTGCTCCTATACGGAAATTTGTTATATCAACTAACGTTTGTAAATATTAATTGTTGAAAAACCAATTGATAAATGAGTTTGTAATAGTTCTCCTAAATTACACTGTGCTACAAAAAACCCCAAAATCGAATATACTTTTGAAATAAGGTAGTTAAGGTTGTAGGTCTCGTTGAAAAGATCACAAAAATGCCCGTCAAACTTGCCAGACACCCTCAAATTTTAAAGTTATTGTCAAAAAAAACGTTTTTTTGGAACTTTTCTCACTAAACCACGTGTAACTCAAAAAGTTTTCCACCGATTTTCAATTTTTAACTGTTTTGAATTGAAGAAATATAGGGGTTTTTATGTATGTGAATTGGTTTATACATTTTAGAAAGATATGTATTGATTTTTTCAACAATATCTAATTTTTTTTGTAATTTTTTTAACATTTTTTGAGTTTATCAATTTTTTTCTGCTATAGTTCGTTCAACAATATTTATATTGATAAACGTATTCTTAAAGAAAATTTAATTGTGAATACGATGAGTTTTTTGCCGAATCGAATAAAAATTGACAGAGTTGTGATAATTTTTCTAAAAAAAAATTCAGATTTTGCATGAAATTGCCGTTCGGACAACCCAGGCAAAAAAAAATAAAAAAATAACGAACACACTGAGAGGTCGCGTATCATTATTTTAAAGGTTTTTGGCCCCCTGAATTCGAATTTGACCTTGAAATTACGTTATCATATTTAGGTTTTGATACATCAATTTATGTTTAACATCTCAAAAACCTGATGCGATAGAGCAATTTAAAGGCCAGATTCGGATTCAGCGCGCCAAAAACCTTTAAAAATATTGAACATGACCTCTTATGATAAATTCATGTTTTTTTGCCTGGGTTGTCTTGAAAACTCTTAATTTTCTTTTTAGAAAAATTATCACAACTCTGTCAATTCTTATCTGATTTTTACAAGATAAAGCTCATCAAATTCAAAACTAAATTTTCTTTAAAAATATGTTTATAAAAATAAAGGTTGTTAAACGAACTATAGCAGAAAAAAATCGATAAACTCGAAAACTTTTTAAAAAATCAATAGATATCTTTCTTATATGTGTAGATCAATTCGCACACATGGAAAGCCCTATCCTTCTTCTATCCAAAACAGTTAAAAAAATTAAAATCGGTTGAAAATTTTCTGAATTACACAAGTTTTAGTGAGAAAAGTCTCAAAAAAAAGTTTTTTGACAATAACTCTAAAATTTGAAGGTGTCTTGCAAGTTAAATGGGCATTTTTGTGATCTACTCGACAAAACCATTAACCTATACCATGTCACATTAGAAGTATTTTTTCACTGTAGCACAGTGTTATTATTTGTATTGACAAACATACAAAATCTTAATTTTTTTTTCAACAAACACAAACGTAATTTGTTGATCTAACAAACTATAAATTTTGTTTTCAACAAAGAAATTCAACAAACACAAATGTAATTTGTTGATCTAACAAACGAAAAAAAAAATAAATTTTGTTTTCAACAATGAAATTCAACAAACACAAACGTAGTTTGTTGATACGGTAAAGAAATTCAACAAAGGAGTTTGTGATATCAACTAAGAGTATTAGTTGTATTAACAAATTAAATCAATTAAATATTTTGTTGGGTCAACAAAATATTTAATTGATATGATAAAACTTTTTTATAGGAAAAAAAAATTAAAAATAAATTGATTAAACAATTTCTTAATCGATATAAATGTAGAAGAATATTAATATTGAAATTAAACAAAAGTATTTTGTTAGTCAATATTCTTTTTTATGCCTCTTAAGAATGTATTTTACTTTTATCGTTTTACCATTTTTGTCTTACGATACATTCGGTCAGGCTTACTTTAACTTTTTTTATCTGTTTATTGCAGGGACCCGATTTTAATACTTTTAAAACTATCTTTTTTTTTTTCTTTAAAAAAAACAAACACTTGTGTTCAATAAAAAAATAAAAATCCAATCGGAGTTTTTTATTTTAATCAAAGTTGAAAATAATTTATATTGTTCAAAATCAAAATTTGAAAAAATCTTTTGTGATATTTATCAGGAAAGTTTGAAATTATTTTCATCTGTTTTTATTTTTTTCATCGGATGAAAATAGTTTAATAAAAAAATTAAAACAGAAAATAGTTGAAGACTAATGTTATAATTTTTATAAAAAAATGATATGTTGTGAAAAATTAAGATTTATGTGTACATTTATGTAAAATAGGGCCTTTAGTTTCGCCCTCGGTTATCACTTCCGTTTTATCGTGATTGTGAAACTGGCAAACATAACGTTCGTATCACTGTAGAGGAAAATTGTATTTGGTCCAAAAAATCCATAATCATTAGCATTTTTAAATCCGTCTCTGATTTTTTGATAACACATCAAGTGGCTTTTCATTTCGGAATAATATCGACCGATTTCGTGCAAAGCCTTGGATGTACTAGATCAAGATAAGTTTATATAAATACATCGCGCTTTCCGATCACAATTACCAAAAACTAAATTAAAAATAGAAATCGGTTCTTAGTACATATTAAGATACGCAGTTTTATGCATTAAATTTGAAGGTGATGCATTGACTGCTACTAAAAAAATAGGAACAAGATCTAAAAATTTTGCAATTTTTTAAAAATACCATACATTTTTTGCAATTTATTTTAAACCGCTTTTGACTTTGTGACCTAAAGTCACAAAAAATTAGTTTGACCAACAGTGCGCCATATTAAAAAAAAGCAGCGAATGTGCCTCGCGAAAAATTTATATTTTATAAGAAAAATCTTTTTTCTTTTAAATTTTGAGCAGCTTCTATTATTATTCTCGACACATTAATGGAATAAAATCAGTAGTGATGTAAAAATATGGAGAAATGAAAAAAAGTAGGGAAAGAAGGAAAAAATTATGGATATTTTCTAGCCATTTTTCAAAATCTTTCAACTTTTACCCTCTGTAATTATAACAGATACAGAGATCTGCGCCTTAAACTTTGCGCTACGAAAGTTCAAGGTCTTGTTTACACAATTGCGCTTGCAGATTTCCTTAATTCGAAAAATTTGAGGTTTTTTAACCATTATTTACGGTGGTGATATATGTATATTTGTTTGAGTTTTTATAAAAATTGTATTTAAAATATTTGATTTGAAAATAAACAAAAGATGAAAAAAAAGATATTTATATTTTTTTATTTTTAAATATTTTCCTCCTTTGTGATATTTATCGCAATGGATATTTTTCGATTTTCATCATGATGGATATTTATTTTTTAAACAAAAATATTTATTTTATTTTTTTGAACAAATTAGAAAATATTTTGAACTTCAAAAATAAATATTTTGATGAAAACAAAAAAATAAAACGTTTTCCGGTCCTTGGTTTATTGTATTTTTTTTGTTTAAAGAAATTTCAATTGCATTTTAAAGGTGCCTTTAGAAAATCTGGCACTTATTTTTTTCTGATCTTGCAACTTAACAACCTCTACTTATGATCCTGATTACAGGACATATTGTACTTTACAGAATACAATTTTATTATCTTTTTAAATCCAATATTTACAAACATAAGTGTCACCCTTATCGATTTTTTTTTTAAATATCTTACAATATGTTGTTTATGTAAGTTGATTTTAATATTTATGGACTACAGATAGATTAATGTCACTTAAAGCCATAAATACTTATAATACAATTGTAAATGGATAAAAATATATAAAAAGAAGATCCCCACACAATATTACTGCACTCAAAGTGAAAAACCTAATTTAATGATATTTTTTTCTACATTTTTTTTTTATTATTCTTTTACTTCTTCAAAGAAGAATTTTTGTTATTGCAACTACAAACCACATATTGGTTACGAATGTAAGTAAGGTGAAGACCTTTTTTTCTTATTTTTTTCTTATAAACTTGTATTAATTATCATTTATCAAGGTCATTTCGATATGGAATTCTTAGACACTTTGGTTAAAACATAAAAATAATAAAAAAAATCATGGCCAAAGGAAAAACTAGAACTATAAATGTCTATAGAATATGATGTGTTTCAAACTAAAAATAGAAACATTTTTTATTGCCCTTGTGCCAAGTTGAAGGCGAAGAATAAAAAAAAAAAAATAACACAAAACATCAGAAGAAGTAGAAGAAGAGAATCTTTACGTGTGGATTAACGAATTGTTGACAAGGATCTTAATGTCTGGCTAAACACATCATCATCATATAAGCCAAACAAGACAACATGGTTTGTTTTTTATTTTTATATTTAGACTGAAATAAAAAAAAAAATAATAAAAACTATAAAATTCTTGAAAACTTTTTTTTTTATTGATTTTATACATTTGATATAGAAATGGGTAAAAAAAGGGTTGTCTATCTATTTAAGCTTGTCCATATGATTTTGTTTTTGTGTCTTCATAAGGTAAAAAACACCTTAACTTCTTAAGGAATTCCTTAAAGGAGCAGTAGCAAATTGGCATTTGACTTTTAGTTTAACACTTTGGAATTTTTAATATGTTTAGCCTAAGGAATTTTTTATATGACAGCAAATCTTTAGTATGGCGGCTGGAGCTTTCGTATTAAGAGGGAAGGAAGAATATATTTAAATAAATAAATAAAAAAATAAATAAAAAAATAAATAAAAAAATAAACTAAATAATTTTCTTCTAAAATTATTATCTACACACAAAAATAAAACTTTGTCAAATTCCTAGAAAACGTCTCGTAATCCCATTTGACCAATATTTGACAGTTTTCCTTGTTTAAAAAAAAAAATGATCGAAATTTACATTTTTTTTTAAAAACTTTTTGTAATTTTTAAAATTTCCAAGGTTTTTTTTACAAAAAAAAATCTAGTAAATTCACGAGATTCTCTTGTTAGTTTTATTGCGCCAAAAAAATTATAAATTTACAATTTTATTGGTTAAAATATTGTAAAATTACGAAAAACCTCGTAATTTTTACTAGGAATTCTTAATCTAAAATCACGTAAGTTTTATCGTGTCAAAAAATTTGTAAATTTACAATTTTATTAGTAAAAATTATTGGTAAAAAGCCTGTAAAATTACAAGGAATTGTTGTCATGTAGGAGGTAGCAAAAAAAAGTTACAATTTTTTTTTTGTAATTTTACAAAGTTTTTTTTTAATGTAACATTTACAATATGAAAAAAAAATTGTCCTCCGATTTTCAATCTTGAAATCTGCGTTAAAATAGCATTGATTTGTTTTTGTATATTTTGGTAAAAATTCATATTTTTGCATATTTCGATTTTAAATGCATATTGTGTGCATATTTCCAACTTTTTAGTGCATATTAGCAAAAAGCACAAATTGAAATTTATTTGTTTCAAAAATTATTTAAATTTTAAAAATTTATTTTAAAAATACGATGGCCACGTTAAAACTGATTGTGGGAAAATTTATGAAAAAATAGGGATGTGATTTCATGTTTTTGCATGTTTTTTGTTGATACGAAACGATATCGACAAATTGTCTTTGGTTTTATATATTTTTGCATATTTTGGTAAAAATGCATATTTTGGTAAGAATGCATATATTGTTAAAAATCCTTATTTTTGCATATTTCGGTTTTAAATGCATATTGTGTGCATGTTTCCATCTTTTTAGTGCATATTAGCAAAAAGCACAAATTGAAATTTATTTGTTTCAAAAATTATTTAAATTTAAAAAATTTATTTTTTTACGAGAAATCAATTTTGTTTAAAGACTGTTTTTATTATCTTAGAAAATCTTGCACTTTATTATTAGGCCGTCTCGTCAAATTTCAAATTTCAATTTTATAATTTCTGTTTTTATTTCTTTATAAATACTTGCACTGTTTATTAGGGTGTCCTGTCAAATTTAAATTTTCAAATTTCATGTCGTAATACCAGCCAATCGATGGCAACGCTAGAGCTGATTGTGGGAAAATTTATGAAAAAATTTAGCAAGGTCATCTTGAGTAGGCAACCAGCGGTCAAAAATGGAAAAAATACATATTTCGACCAAAATTCATTCACGTATTTCGACCAAATTCCAAAAAAATATTAAAATAATATTAATAAAAAACACGATTTTGGTCCGAAATTGCTAATCAGCATCTGTGGACCAAAAGCGCAGATCAGCATTTTTGATAACACACTAAACATTTTCCAACTTTTTGAGACCAATTTGGATAAAATAGGATTTCTTTTTGTCATTCCATGTGTAACGCATCAAAAAATCCGCCTAGAACCCCATAAAGTATATATATTTTTTTTTTAAGAAACAACACTCAGGCAGTGCTGCCTATCAATTACTAATATAACCGTGATGTTTCTTTCGGAAAGGGGATAGAAGAGAGATGAAAGATAGAAGGGCTTCAGTATGGCAATACTGTAATTGCGCGTGTTAATAATTTTGAGTACAGTTGTTGCATCGCCATCTGTTATTGATTTAATAGCCATTATTTTATTATTTTACTTCGTTGACGTTTTAGTGCTGTTTATCAATGAAGGAGGGTGCTGAGATAAATATTAGTTATAAATAAAAACTAATAAATATCTGAAAAATATTGTTCTGCCTGAGCCGGGAATCGAACCCAGGCTTGCTGGCTAGTAGTCCAACGCGCTAACCACTAAGCCACAGCACCCTCAATTTATGATCAGTGATCGATTCTAAGACATTCTAGCGATGTCCGACAGTCCGTCTGTCCGACCGCCCGTCTGTCCGTCCGTCTGTCCGTCTGTTGTTAACACAATACAGTCCAAAATAAAAGAGTTAGGCTCCTGACATTTGGCACGAATATGTCTTATGTTCCTAGGCAGGTTAAGTTCGTAAATGAGCAAAATCGGGCAAGGGGGAAAAAGTTCCCGCTTGAAGAACTAAACCAACCTCTGAAAAATATAATTTTTACATGATTTTTTGTGTTTTTGTTTAACAAATGCAACATTTTTATGCTATAAGAAGTTCACAGTCCTGCATTTGGACCCTGAGAATTAGAAAATGTCGTTTTTTCGGTACGCCCCCCCCCCCCCCCTTTTATGGGCGTGGAATATAAAAATCTTTCTAATTATGATAAACTTTTATTTCTTTAGTGCAAAAACCATAAGAATGAATTTTTAAACACATAATCGAGAGGAAATTTCCCCTCTCCCTTACCACTACTTACCCACCCCTCCCAAAAAAAATAATGAAACCCCCCTAACATTTTTTTTTTATTTTTTTGCATGTTGGAGGGTATAAAAGCTTCGGCACAACCGAATTTAACACTCTTGCTTGTTTTTCAATATTTATCAATAAAATACGCAAAATTTCCGAATACTTGAGCCGGATTTGGTCAAAAAATTCGGGCATGAATTTTCGTCGAAATATGTAATTTTTTTCAACTTTGACTGCTGGTTGCCGACTGAAGATGACTTTACGAAATTTTTTTATAAATTTTCCCACAATCAGCTCTAACATGGCCATCGTGTGGCAGGTATAATGACATGAAATGCGAAAATAAAGGTTCCTAGACCAAAAAAAACAGCAGATTAGAGCGGCTTTTAATTATTATGTGATTTTTTAAGACTTTTTATACGAAATTTATCTTAAATGATTAATTATATTTTTCTAAAAATTGAGTTGTTTAATATTATTTTGTGATTTTGATTATTTATAATTTTTTGAGGTTATAGAAAATGTTAAGATGAGAAAAGTTGTTCAAAAGTTGTTCACTCTTCAGTGAAAAAAATCGGTTGAAAATTTTCTTGTAGGAAATTTACTCAAAAGTTATCTATCAAGGGTGAAAACTACTATTGATCTAGCGATGTCCGCCCCTCCGTCTGTCCAAACAGTGTAAACACGATACAGGTCGCAATTGTTAATCAATTTACTTGAAATTTGAAACTTATGCCTCTCTTGGGCCAAGGACAAAGCCTATTGAAAAAATTCGGACCATGTTTAGACCAACCCTTCATTCACTCAAAGGTTTTTATACCCTACACCACACTGTGGTACAGGGTATAATGAGTTTGTGCTGATGTTTGTAACTACCCGAAATATTGGTCCTAGACCCACTTTTAAGTATACCGATCGACTTAGAATCACTTTTTGAGTCGATTTAGCGATGTCCGTCCGTCCGTCCGTCCGTCTGTCTGTGCATGTAAACGGTGTAAACACGATACAGGTCGCAATTCTCGATCAATTGATTTGAAATTTAAAACTTAAGCCTCTTTTGGCCCAAGGACGAAGCCTATTGAAATTGGAAAAAATCGGTCCATATTTAGACCTAGCCCCCATACAAAGGTCCTCTTTAGTTTTGGCTCAAATGACTCTAATAGTCGCATTTTAATAGGTATCTTTTCAAAATTTGGCAGGAATTAATGTTTTATACACACAAATCACCATTCCGAATTTTAAAGAAATCGAACCAGTTCTTCTAGTAGCCCCCATACAAACCACCTTCCCGATTTTCACATAAATCTCTCAATTTTCATGAAAATAGAAAATATTTAATTAAAATTCTGTTTTTGTATGTTAAACGCGTAGTTTAATAACCTTATCAAATCTAATTATCATCGGACCATTTTGGACTTAGGTCCCATGTGGAAATTTCGCCCGATATTCAGTTGAAGCGATTTATTGTCAACAAAAAGAAGCCTATTCCACTCAAATTTGATTAGTGATTGCTTTTTATACTTATTAAAGATTTGAGAAAATATAGATCTAATCAGTCCATGTTTGAACTTGGGACCCATGGTCCATGAAACTCTGGTGTAGGGTATTATATGGTCGGTCTTGACCGACTATAATTTTCTTACTTGTTAATTTTGCCTCAAATGACTCTAATAGCCGTATAATAAACGATATCATTTCAAAATTTGACAAGTAAACGTATTTTATATTCATAAGTCACCATTCCGAATTTCAAAGGAATCGGACCAGATCTTCTTATAGCCCCCATACAAACCATATTCCCGATATCGCTAAAATTTCACGAAAATAGAAAATATTTAATTAAAATTTTTTTTTTGTGTGTTCAGCGCGTACTTTAAAAACCTTATCAGGTCTGATTATTTTTGGACAATTTTTGGACTTAGACCCCATATGAAAATTTCGCCCGATATTCAGTTAAATCGGTTTGTTGGCCACAAATGGAATCCTTTTTCACTCAAATTTAGTTTGTGAGTGTTTTTTACACTTATTAAACTTAAACACTTATTATTGAACTTGGGACCCATTTTCCGGGAAACACTGGTGTAGGGTATTATATGACCGGTCTTGACCGACCATAACTTTCTTGTTTTTTTTTTAATTTTTTGAAAACATTTTATTCTAATGTTTCAATGTTATAATTATTTATACTGCTCCAATCATGCGTCGCACACTGTGACGACTAGAACAAGCTAGCGGGACAAAATTCTTTTTTGACATATTTAAGTTCCTAAGGTCATAAGTGTTTTCAATTTGTATATATTTATCTGACTTGTGCACCCTACGTTCGGTATACCCTTTATATGATAGTGCATGTAACAGTTAATTATTTTTTTTAACATTTTTCATTTTCTAGGGTCATAAATATATCAAACTTGTATATTTCTAAATCGCTTGTGCACCCTACGTTCGGCATACCCTCTATATGGATAGTGCATGTAACAGTTAATTATTTTTGTTCACATTTTACATTTTCTAAGGTCACAAATATTTTCAATTTGTATATTTTTATCTTACATGTATACCCTACGTTTGGTATAACCACTATAAAGAAAGTGAATGTAACAATATTTTTTTTTACATTTGCTAATGTTTATTTAATAGTAATAAATAATTGTGCAAAATTTGTGCATATTTCAAAATCTTCATAAAATTTTATTGCCCATAAAATTAAAAATTTCAGACTAATTACATCCAAATTAATATTTTTAAGAAAAATTAAAAAAACATAAGTAAAATAATAATAATAATAATTACAATATAAAAATTCATAAATACTATCCATAATTCCCAAAATATTATGAATACTAAAATTTTTTTTCTAGTGTAAAATTTTTTTAGTGTATTTATATTTTTTTAGTCTACAAATCTTGGCAAATGACAGAATAGCTTTGTAAAACATATTAGTGGCCTATGAATGTCTTTTAAAGTGTGTTTAGGGGTTTTTTGAATATGTTAATTCGTGATGAAACCTATCTTAAACATACGTTTTTGATCAGAACTTCTGAACTCCTGGACGAATATCGCTATAATTTAATACCAATATGACACGAGCAATTGAAAATATATATGCCAAGCCTTAGTAGCTTCAGACTTGTCTTTCGAAAGTTATCGGGTTTTTATTAGATATTCAGACAGTCGGACGGATATCGCTCATAAAATTCCTGATGTGCAAGCGTGTGCAAAGAGATATTGCCATGGTAATATAGCCTAGTATCGTACCTTTCATTAAAAAAAAAAAATAGCCATGGGACACGTGGAGACAACATTTTCCTATTCTACTAAAGTTCAATGTAACAACAAAAAAAAAAATTGTTTTTTTGGGGATTTCTGTAAAATTCTTATAAAAACATTTAAGCTCTGTTCAATAGGGAAAGTTAAATTCACTAGTTCCAACCCTCTTCTTAAAAATCCATTGCAAAAAAATATTGCCAAAATTCACAGGTTAAAAGTACTGTAGTCTAAGAGCACTATTCAAAAAATTAAAAAAAATTAATTGTTTTCAACGACCAATTTTTTGACTTCAACGGATTGGTTTATAGCTCACTGACATTTTGCGCTAAGAAAAATTACAATTTCGTGACTTTAGGACTATTATTGATTACACTGAACCCATTTTTTTAAAAAATAGGAGATTCAATTTTGTCCCGCTGGCTTGTTCTACACGTCACAGTGTGCGTCGTACACTAAGAAAATTATGTCATTAACTGTTTGTAGGTTATTTTAAAAAGTAATCAGTAAAGTTATTTTAAAAGAAAAATCACTTATTTTATAAAGGATTTAATTTTTTTACTATTTCTGTAGTTTAAAAAATATAATTTACTGTCTTAAAAACGAATTTTGTGTTACATTCATTTTCGGCAGTAAAAAATTTCTTCTATAGTTTTACTGTTTTTCAATACAAAATAAGTGAATATTCAGTAGTTTTTTAATGTTTTGGTTAGTCATTAAATTAACATTTAAAATTGACTGTAATGTGTTTTTATTTTAAATGAAAAAACAGTGGAATGGTTTTTAAATAAAATTTCATTTGTTTTAAGTGAATATTCACTGGAATTTACCTACATAATTTTTTGAGTGTAGGGCCAGACCGACCCCCATTAATTTTTACGCTTAAACATTTTTTCAGAAAAAACTAATACTCTAGCTCCACTTTCTAAGGGGGCCCCCATACAAAATGACATGTTTGAAAATTCTCTCTAAAGCATTAATATTGTTAACCTAATTTTACATGATTTTAATTTCTATTGTGGCAAATATTAAAAAAAAATGTATTTAATTAAATATTTATGTTTTGGCTAATACCTAATACTGGAAGATCATAAAAAATAACTATTAAGTTTACATTTTTATTTTTGCTAATTATATGCCTGCAATGCCTTCAGGTTGTATTTTTTTTATTAACATTTAATTGTCGTATTAACAAAACATTCAATTTAATTTTCTTTAAGAAAATAATAATGGTTTCGTTTAAAAATATATATAGTTCTTGTAATTGGATGATGAAACCCACGTAAATATTTTTTAGCTAATTTCAAAAATCAAATTAATAACTGCCCACAATAAAATCAATAAATGGATAAAAATATATTTAAAGAAATGATTGCAAAAAATTCTACAGATTCACAAATAAGTATGTCAAGGAATTTAAAAATAAAAGATAGCGTATTAGTTTTAACAGTTCTATTTGTTAATAGATAAAAAAATAGACAAAATTTATTTTTAACAACTAGTAAAATATAGTACAACGTTAAAAAAAATAAAAAAATCTACTTAATAAAATAAAAAAATATAAAAAAAGTGTTTTTCGCATCCATTTTTTGTTTCAAAAAAAGCCCCACAACTTCACTAGAAACGTTCCTGGAGGGGTGCAATGTAAGATCGACAACCATTTATTTTCCGCCCCAACATTTTACCTGAACTTAACCTATCTCCTTTTTCTATGTGGGCCTCTATAGAAACCATTTTTAAAAAAATTGTTACTATCGCTCTAACTCTCCCTGAAGTGTTCATAGTGGTGTCAAAAGTATGACCGACCTCCGTTATTTTATCAATTCTAAAATTTTCTCAGACATATCTACTCTGCATCTTCTCAACCCTTATTTTTTTATTTTTAATGGGACATTGTTAATAAAAGGTACGATATTAGGCTCATATTGGTACTGAATTCTAACGATATTGGTCCAGGCTTTCAGATAAACATGTTAAAAAAACCCTAAACATGCTTTGAAAGATATTCTTAGTCTACAACACTGTTTTACAAAGTTATTCTGTCATTAGCCACAATTTTTACAATAAAAAAATAATTACACTAAAAAAAATTGTTACCCACAGAAAACTTACCGAGCGAAGGGTGCACAATTCAGATTAAAATATAAATATTAGTAACACGTATGGGACTTAAAAAAGTCAAAGAGTAATTTTGTCCCTCTAGCTTGTTTTAGAGGTCACAGTGCGCATTCTTACTTCGTTTTGTATAAATAAATATCCATAGATGCACGTTTTATGTACACAAATATTTAAAGAATTTATTAAATTTTTAAAGAGTAAATTCAAAGTTAAAGAGAAAATCTTAGCTATTTATATTTCAATCTCTTAATAATTTGTAATACTCTTTTTAAAACAAAAGACTTAAGACACAAACTTGCTCTCTTTTGTTTGGTAAGTTTTTCTATAAAGCCTAAAAGTATGTTAACATTTTTTACATTTATTTTTAAAATAAATATTCATGGTGTAGAAACTATAAAAATTGTATTTACGTAGCCATGTTCAATGAAGATTCTTAAGTTTTTAAATTAACGTTTTTTACGATTTGTTTATTTTAAGTTATTGCTCCAAACTACTTGAACATAAACCTTTTTATGCAAACATAATGCAATTTGAAAATATACAAGCAGTTATTAGAAGAACTATGTATATCATTTCCAAAGAAAATGTTGTATTGAATTTTTATGATCACTCACAACCAACTCCCATTCACCTTTAAGACTAAACAAACAAAAATAGATGAAAACAGACAGCAAAAAGGCTTTTCATTTAGGTTGTTAAAATATTAAGCCGACATTTATGCATTCATGTATCAGTTTATTTAATTATTACCATTTTAAATTAACTCCTTAAGGAGGCTGGCATGGGTTTGAATTTCATAAGTTATGGTTTAACTACGCTGTTCGTAATGTGTTTATGTCTATGAATAATGTTAAACAAATAATTTTTGTTCATAACCAGAAGCTATTTAAACTGCGAGGAAGGTATCCCATTTAATTTTTTAAAATTTTTCGAAAATTTTAACAATTGATGGAAAAGAAAAAATAAATTGAGATTATTATCAAAACTTTTCAATATCTTTTGGTTCCTGAATTTTTAGTTTATGGACCACTAACTGCGACCTATTTTCGTACTTTTTTCTATTCTTCTATTAAATTGCACCAAAAATTGAATAGAAACTTTAAATTACTCATACGTATTTGAGACCCTATTCTAACCACCAAACAATTAAATAGTCTTTGTTAAATAAATCATGGCGATCTCAGATTTTTTTTGTGAATTCCCTGTAACACTGATTAAGCATTGGTTATCTTCCTTTAAAGTTAGTGTAGGCAATTATATTTCAGATTAAATATTCATTTAATAGAATTGATAACTTAAAGCTTAAACTATAAAATATTCTTTTAAACACAGCAAATAGTCAATACGTTTGTGCGTAGAAATAAACAAAAAGTTGTTGATCAATAATAAAATTATTATAAAATTTATGTTTGCTGACATTAAAAATAATTTAGACAAGTTTAATATATAAAACAAGAGCCTTATAATATAGAGAGATTTCTTTTGGGGGCTCAACAAAATTTTTTTGCTAAATTTCTTTTGCTCCAATATTTTATCATACAAGAAAACCTTGGTGCGTTCACCGTTTTGCGTCATTAATTAGACTCATTTTAGTATAAAGATTTTTTTTTAAATCTTTTTTTTGTGGATTTAAAATGTATTTTTTATTAAATAATTTTTTAACATATATATTCGATTAGAGTTTTATTCTAGTTCGAGGCCCAAAAATATTTCTATTTATGATATTGTCATAATAGAGTATTTTTAATTTATTGCTTTAAAAAAGTTACTATCTCATAGTATGTCTGTACTGATCAGTTTCATCCCCACTAAAGGAATCTTCAGCAGACTTTAGAGAATCATCGTTGGTCAATCAAACATCAAACCAGACATAATATTTGATATATTTCCCAAGTTATATGAGAAGTACTATTATGAAGGTCCGAAATCTGTTTTCCAACAAAAATAACTCTTTTAAAGCAAAAATTGTATATATTAAATCACCGTCGGTAACTATTAATATATGTGTTGCTGTTATTTTACAATAACAACAGTGCCTAACCAAACAATAGTGTTGGTAGGATAAGTCGTACTAAACTTTGTGTTAAATGTTGTTTTTTTATTTTTAGTACCAAAAGGTACACAAAAATAAAATGTATTTATTCGGCCTTTATATATGTATATATATTCGATTAGAGTTTTATTCTAGTTCGAGGCCCAAAAATATTTCTATTTATGATATTGTCATAATAGAGTATTTTTAATTTATTGCTTTAAAAAAGTTACTATCTCATAGTATGTCTGTACTGATCAGTTTCATCCCCACTAAAGGAATCTTCAGCAGACTTTAGAGAATCATTGTTGGTCAATCAAACATCAAACCAGACATAATATTTGATATATTTCCCAAGTTATATGAGAAGTACTATTATGAAGGTCCGAAATCTGTTTTCCAACAAAAATAACTCTTTTAAAGCAAAAATTGTATATATTAAATCACCGTCGGTAACTATTAATATATGTGTTGCTGTTATTTTACAATAACAACAGTGCCTAACCAAACAATAGTGTTGGTAGGATAAGTCGTACTAAACTTTGTGTTAAATGTTGTTTTTTTATTTTTAGTACCAAAAGGTACACAAAAATAAAATGTATTTATTCGGCCTTTATATATGTATATTAGAGTGTCCCTTATTTTGGAAATGTTGGAAATCTTGAGACGGTACCCGCTCATTTTTTTCCTTTTGACTTAAAAATAACTCAGGAAAAATTTTACGCCCCTAGGACCACGCCTTCCCTACGCGACGGGGCCTTAAAGAGCGGGGCCTAAAAAATCATTTTTCCATACAAACCAAAAAAATTTTTTTTTGATTTTTAATTTTTTTGTTATTAATTATTATATTACTTGGTTTGCTTATTCACGACAAAAAATTTGATTTTGGAGGGATAAGTCTTTCAGCGCTAAAAAATTTTTCGCAAAAAAAAAATTTGGGCGGCCGGGGTCCTACAGTAAAAAATTTTTAAAAAATATTTTTTTTTAGTTTTGACCAGCAACGGTTTTAGCTGCTATGTTGCTTTAAATGATATATATTCCAAAAAAAAAATTATTCATATCTGTGACATCTTTATCTTTTTCGAAAAAAAAAATTTTGAGCCGTAGGAATCCTACGGTAAAAAATTTTTAAAAAATATTTTTTTTTAGTTTTGAAAAGCAATGGTTTTAGTTTTTATGTTGTTTTTAATGATATATATTCCAAAAAAAATATTATTCATATTTGTGACATTTTTATCGTGTATCGAAAAAAATCATCAATGCATTTTTTACCCTTTTTTAGAACACGATTAAGATGTCACAGATACAAAAAATATTTTTTTATGAATATATATCATTTAAAGCAACATAGCAGCTAAAACCGTTGCTGGTCAAAACTAAAAAAAAATATTTTTTAAAAATTTTTTACTGTAGGACCCCGGCGGCTCAAAAATTTTTTTTGCGAAAAATTTTTTAGCGCTGAAAGACTTATCCCACCAAAATCAAATTTTTTGTTGTGAATAAGCAAACCAAGTAATATAATAAATAATAACAAAAAAATTAAAAATCAAAAAAAAAATTTTTTGGTTTGTATGGAAAAATGATTTTTTAGGCCCCGCTCTTTAAGGGCCCGTCGCGTAGGGAAGGCGTGGTCCTAGGGGCGTAAAATTTTTCCTGAGTTATTTTTAAGTCAAAAGGAAAAAAATGAGCGGGTACCGTCTCAAGATTTTCCAACATTTCCAAAATAAGGGACACTCTAATGTATATATATTCGATTAGAGTTTTATTCTAGTTCGAGCCCAAAAATATTTCTATTTATGATATTGTCATAATAGAGTATTTTTAATTTATTGCTTTAAAAAAGTTACTATCTCATAGTATGTCTGTACTGATCAGTTTCATCCCCACTAAAGGAATCTTCAGCAGACTTTAGAGAATCATCGTTGGTCAATCAAACATCCAAACCAGACATAATATTTGATATATTTCCAAGTTATATGAGAAGTACTATTATGAAGGTCCAAAATCTGTTTTCCAACAAAAATAACTCTTTTAAAGCAAAAATTGTATATATTAAATCACCGTCGGTAACTATTAATATATGTGTTGCTGTTATTTTACAATAACAACAGTGCCTAACCAAACAATAGTGTTGGTAGGATAAGTCGTATTATGACAATATCATAAATAGAAATATTTTTGGGCCTCGAACTAGAATAAAACTCTAATCGAATATATATACATATATAAAGGCCGAATAAATACATTTTATTTTTGTGTACCTTTTGGTACTAAAAATAAAAAAACAACATTTAACACAAAGTTTAGTACGACTTATCCTACCAACACTATTGTTTGGTTAGGCACTGTTGTTATTGTAAAATAACAGCAACACATATATTAATAGTTACCGACGGTGATTTAATATATACAATTTTTGCTTTAAAAGAGTTATTTTTGTTGGAAAACAGATTTCGGACCTTCATAATAGTACTTCTCATATAACTTGGGAAATATATCAAATATTATGTCTGGTTTGATGTTTGATTGACCAACGATGATTCTCTAAAGTCTGCTGAAGATTCCTTTAGTGGGGATGAAACTGATCAGTACAGACATACTATGAGATAGTAACTTTTTAAAGCAATAAATTAAAAATACTCTATTATGACAATATCATAAATAGAAATATTTTTGGGCCTCGAACTAGAATAAAACTCTAATCGAATATATATACATTAGAGTGTCCCTTATTTTGGAAATGTTGGAAATCTTGAGACGGTACCCGCTCATTTTTTTCCTTTTGACTTAAAAATAACTCAGGAATTTTACGCCCCTAGGACCACGCCTTCCCTACGCGACGGGCCCTTAAAGAGCGGGGCCTAAAAAATCATTTTTCCATACAAACCAAAAAATTTTTTTTTTGATTTTTAATTTTTTTGTTATTATTTATTATATTACTTGGTTTGCTTATTCACAACAAAAAATTTGATTTTGGTGGGATAAGTCTTTCAGCGCTAAAAAATTTTTCGCAAAAAAAAATTTTGAGCCGCCGGGGTCCTACAGTTAAAAATTTTTAAAAAATATTTTTTTTTAGTTTTGACCAGCAACGGTTTTAGCTGCTATGTTGCTTTAAATGATATATATTCATAAAAAAATATTTTTTGTATCTGTGACATCTTAATCGTGTTCTAAAAAAGGGTAAAAAATGCATTGATGATTTTTTTCGATACACGATAAAAATGTCACAAATATGAATAATATTTTTTTTGGAATATATATCATTAAAAACAACATAAAAACTAAAACCATTGCTTTTCAAAACTAAAAAAAAATATTTTTTAAAAATTTTTTACCGTAGGATTCCTACGGCTCAAAATTTTTTTTTTCGAAAAAGATAAAGATGTCACAGATATGAATAATTTTTTTTTTGGAATATATATCATTTAAAGCAACATAGCAGCTAAAACCGTTGCTGGTCAAAACTAAAAAAAAATATTTTTTAAAAATTTTTTACTGTAGGACCCCGGCCGCCCAAATTTTTTTTTTGCGAAAAATTTTTTAGCGCTGAAAGACTTATCCCTCCAAAATCAAATTTTTTGTCGTGAATAAGCAAACCAAGTAATATAATAATTAATAACAAAAAAATTAAAAATCAAAAAAAAATTTTTTTGGTTTGTATGGAAAAATGATTTTTTAGGCCCCGCTCTTTAAGGCCCCGTCGCGTAGGGAAGGCGTGGTCCTAGGGGCGTAAAATTTTTCCTGAGTTATTTTTAAGTCAAAAGGAAAAAAATGAGCGGGTACCGTCTCAAGATTTCCAACATTTCCAAAATAAGGGACACTCTAATATACATATATAAAGGCCGAATAAATACATTTTATTTTTGTGTACCTTTTGGTACTAAAAATAAAAAAACAACATATAATTTTTTAACTATATTTTTAAATAAAACACTCGAGGTCTGTTTGTAAATAATTTATTTTCCAATTTTTCGGTTTTCCTTGAAAACCATCATAAGGGGAAAGTCTACAATATAAACATATAGTGGGTTGAAACATATGAAGGGCTTATTGTAAAAACTCGATAAGCAACATTTAATTTTTTGGTGGTTTTTGCCTTAAAACTTTTAAAATAATTTAGAAAATAGAACTTTTGAAGAACTTTTATTCTCAAAATAGTTGTACGAAGTGTTAAAGCTAGACTTCTGCTAAAAATCTGTCAATGGAACATCAGCAGATGGCGAAAAACACAAATTAAATGTTGCTTATCAAGTTCTAGCAGTAAGCCCTTCATATGTAAACTGGGGATTAGTTCAGAAAAGCCCTGTATTATAAATATTTTTTTAGAGTAACTACACATTATTTAGTAAAAAAAAGGTTTAAAAAAAAAAATTATAGAAAATATTTTTTTTTTAATAAAAAAGGATACATAACCTTTTTATAAAAATTGGCTCCTACCACTCTAACTGCTCCAAGGTTGCCCCAAGAGATGTCAAATGTGTGACCGACCCCAACTATTTTTTTCAATCCCAACATTTTCTTAGAATATACTTATTCTCTATCTTTAACCCTTAAGGTGGTCCCCATATAATTGTTTAATTTATTTTATGAAATAAGCTCCTACCACTCCCATCGTGCGTCTCAAAGCTGGAACCAATTAGACGGACCCGCATTAATTTTTACACCCCAATATTTTTTCGGAACACACTTATAGCGTATCTCCGATGAGGAGACGACAGAACATGTTCTTTGTATATGCCCAAGACTGACTGGTAGAAGGCTTCGACATCTAGGGGGACACTTGTTATCTCCAACTGACATACGAAACTCTTCGCCAAATAGGATTCTCGGCTTTATTAAAAGCCTGAATATTTAGGCCACCCCCTCTCAGGCTGCACAAAAGATCATTCTGGTCGCAGTGCATAGGGCCTCTTTAATCTAATCTAATCTATAGCGTATCTCCACTCGATAATGGTGCTCCCATACAAAATTCCATTTTTATAAAATCTGATCCTATAGCTCTAACTGTTCCAAGGGTGCCCCTAGAGATGCGAATGTGTGGCTGACCCCCAATATTTTTTCAACCCCAACATTTTCTTAGAATATACCTTCTCTCTGTCTTTAACCCTTAAGGTGGTCCCCATACAATTTTTTTTTACTTTTTATAAATTTGTTTTATGCAATTAGCTCCTTCCACTCCCATGGTGCGTCTTAGAGTGGTATTCACTAAGACCGACCCCATTAATTTTTACCCCCAATTTTTTTTCGGAATATATTTATACCGTATCTACACTCGATAATGGGGCTCCCATACAAAATGCCATTTTTATAAAATCTGCTCATACAGCTCAAACTGCCCCAAGGGTGCCCGTAGAGATGTCATATGTGTGACCGACCCCCAATATTTTTTCAGCCCAAACATATTCTTAGAATATACCTACCCTCTATCTTTAACCCTTGAGGTGGTCCCATACAATTTTTTTTATGGAATCAGTTGCTACCGCTCCATGCTGGCTCCTAGAGGGTGAAATGTAAGATCAACTATCATTATTTCCCCCCCCCCCCAAACTTTTTTTTCAACATACACACCTTGTATCTCCTATAACTAAGGGGGCTCCCATATTTCCTTTTTTAAATGTTTTTCAGTTTTTTTTAGCGAATGGAGTTCTTTCACAAAAATATAAATAAGTAAAAAACGCGGTGCCTCTGTAGATTTTTGAATTTTGGGTGACTCACGCGTGAACGTGATTAAATTTTTTATTACTCACATCAACAGTGAGTGACCGTGAGTAAAAAAAGTTTGCGTGAGTGATTAGTGAGTGATTCGATTATTTTTTGCGTGAGCGTGAGTGAGTGTGAGTCAAAGTCCACTCACGCGCCCATCTCTAGTTTAAATAGTATTTTATTCAATATATTTAACTACAAGGTCGAACAAAAATTAATATCTTACTAACATATGTAGATATTATTCATAGGGGGCCCCCGTAGGCTAGTTGGTAGCGTGCTAGCCTTTCAACGTGGGGGTCGTGGGTTCGATTCCCACCAGAAGCCTTGGTTTTTTCACTACAATGAGACGACGGTCATTGTTACCAGTTCTCGGTTAGGTGGAATTTATTAAAAAATGAGTTGTAAATAAATAGAAAGAATAAATAAAAATAATTGATCATGTGATCAAAACTATTATTATTATTAACTATATTATTATATTATTCATAGGGCTTCCAATCCCGAAACTCCGATTCCGGTAATCCCGTTATTGTCGGGATTTGGCAAATCCTGAATATCGGGATTTGTATAAAATAAAACCTAGATATCAAAAAAAAATCGCTGCTGTTCCGCCCTTTATGCAATTGGAGACATCTTATTACAATCACCCACCAGCGTCGGTGACCACCAGGAATGCTTTTAAACAACCGCTGACCAACTGCTGAATTGTCATTGGGGAGATATGGAAAAATTATATCAAGATGTCAGAAATTTTATAAAGTGAGGGTTAGCAGTATGTCAGGGTAAGATCTCAATCTCAAAAACGGTTCGACCGATTTTAAATTTTTTTTTTTGTATTTGTGTTCAGCTCGTCAAAATTAATAAACATGATTTCAAATTAAATCAAATCCAAATCTGCCATCCAATTTTTCCTCACAAGAGCCGTTTTTGAAATAATCGCAACAGTAAAAAAACCAAGAGTTTCGGTAAAGTTAGCAAAAATGCTTTGCCAAAAATTAGTTGACTAAATTTTTTTTTATTTCAACTTAGTTCATTCACATTTGAGGACCCCATTGGGTTCGGACTCGATAGGTGCAGACCCCGATGGGCCTAGACCTAGTTGGGTTCCTTAAAAATCGTCATAGTTTTTGATCCAAAATTTGTGTCCGTTTCGCTCTACCTTGCTTAGTTCTTGAGATATGTGATTTTAGGGGACCACTGGGGTTTTGAGAATTACAAAACTCGATAACTTCAAAACTATTACTCGGAGAGCTTTTGGTTATTTTGCGGTCTTGTTCTACGTGTTGAGAGCTACAAAAATGCTTTTTGTTGTGTCGGCAATATTTATCGAGATATGAGCATTTTAAAATTTTCGGGAATGCTAACTTTTTTGGATCCAAAGTTAGGATCCATTAGGGTCCACATATGTGAAGAGGACCGGCGATACTATGAGAGCCCGAGAACCAAAAATGGCCTCCATTTTGCTCTATCTGGCTTAGTTTTACAACTAATTTTTGCTAATATTAGCAAAAAAGCTTGTAAAAATTTGTTCAACTCAATTTTAAATTTAGCAAAAAAAATTAGTTAAAATTTTGTTTAAAATTGCTAATGCGATAACTGAAGTTTACAAGATATTTTTGTTAACATGCTAATTTCAACTAAAAATTTTCTAAAGGTTAGCTTACTAGCATTAGCAAAAAAAAATTAGTAAATCTACTAATGTATTATTTTGAGTGTAGTTACTCATATTTTTGCTAACTCCTTTAGTTAATTACTTGGTAAGCGAAGTTTTTGCTGGGTTGCTTCCAACAAATAGGACTTGATTGGACCTCCTGATTCAAATATTGCAATAAAATTTTTTCTGCCTGTTCCGTTTTCGAGATATTCGCGTTCGAGATTGGAAAAATTTTCAAACGGGAATATCTCGAAAACGGAACTTGCTTGAACAATTTGGATTGCAATTTTCAAATCTCCATTTTATATGAAATCAAGTCCTATTGGATTATTGATTTTTGCTTTTTTTTACAGCGAATATCTCAAAACACTAAAACAAATTGGCTGCAGATTAAGATTCAGGAGAGCAAAATCTATAAAAATCAGTTAGATATTTCACTGGGAGGTTTTTGTTGTCGAACAGAAGAATTATTTAGCAATAACTCGAAAACAGGATCAGCTAGGATTTTCGTGTTAACGATTTTTAAAGTTAAAAATAAAGAGGAGTGAAATGTCATTACCCGATTTTGTCACCATTTCAACACAATCTTAACTTCCTTGAAGAGGGGTGTGTGTGATTAACAGAGTTTTTAATTTGAGTGTGCACTTCAAGTTGAATTTTTAAACTGTTTTGTTTTCATTTCAACTGTTTTGTTTTTTTAAATTATGGTGTTGGTGGTATATTTTGTACAGAAATAAATTTTATTACTGTTCAAAAGCTGTTAAACTTAAATGGTCACAGACAACCGCCAAGAAAATTTTAAAACTTCTAATATTTCTAACTACTACTCGTAATGCGTGATCATGTTGTCTCCTGTTCATATCTCTCCAAGGCGATCACATGCCATTTAAGAATAACTGCGCATGCGCCAAATTTAAAAACACACATACATGCATTTGTTTGAAGTATGTGTTTTTTCGTTAATCCTTTAACGAAGCAAACAATTGTTTTAGGGATTTGAGGAAGTTTAAAGTTTAAAATTTTCTGTAAAGGTATTAGTAAAACGTTGTCCTGGGCATGTCAAAGGCATTATCTTTTTTTAGCAAATTTCAGATTATTACAAACTTTGAACAAATTTCCTTGTTTAATTTTGTTTAGCTTAACTGTAATGAATTTCATAGTCCTGAAAGGGTTAATTTTTAATTTTTTTTTTGTTACGCTGAATTGTATTTCTTTATCTATTTTTTTTTTTTGCTTTTTTCAGTAGTCACAGTCTCTTTAGTAGGTGGCTTCTTCCTTCTTTTTATTAAAAACGTTGATCTTTTTGACAGGTTTTAAATTTTCTTGTTGTTGCTTATGTAACTGATTTGAATGTATTTGTGGACAAGCACAGAAGCGCACCAACTCTCTTGGACATTGTAAACTTTGACCAATTTTGGTAGTTATATGGTCTTTGGCTGTTTGGAGCATGTATGAATATTATGTTAAGACCGCCTCCAATGGCGCTTATCTGATTAACATTAATTGAGTTGACTTCCATAGTTGGAGGTTTTTCTTTTTATGATCATCTTTTTTTTTTCTTTCTTCTTTGCTTTCATACAATTGAGGTGTTTTTCTTGATTGTCAAGAAGATTAAGATTAATATTTCACATAGTATTTTTTTTTTCGCAATTTTGCTTAAAAAAAATATAAGAATTTGAAAGTAGTTGAGAATATGGAACTTCTTTTGTTATTGAAGATTTTTAAATACTAATTTTAAAAAAAATTTCGTAAAAAAAATATTTAAGGTTGTGGTCGGAGGAGGACGCTGGGGTACATTTTTCTTCTAGCGACAAATGCTAACAAACTCATTTTCTATGGATTTTAACACTCAAAATAATCACTCTGTTAAAGTACAGAGATACTCTGCTGAGCCAGCAGAAAATACCATAGATTTCCAACCAGCAAGATTTTTTGTTATTTTACGAAGAAAACTCTGTAAAATGATTTTGATAAAAAAACTGTAGATTTACAGAATTGTCTGTAAAATGTTGGTGAAAGTGACCAGAATTTTACCAAGATGCATGGACAGTAAGAACTTGACACAAAATAAAGGCAAATGCTATCATTTAAATGCGCTCGCTTAAATGTTTCTCAAGCGAATGTTTAACTTTGTAGAAATTATTTCTCCTTCAATTTCTCCTTCCTTAATGTAGAAGTTGTGTTGACGATTGGGAAACGCCGTCGTGTTAATTTGCCCGCTTTAATGCTTCCAAATTGTAAATTTCCTTTTTTATTTTGTGAAAATTATGAATTCCTCCAATTTTGCACAACACCTCGTAAAATTTAGAATCTTTTATTGTAATTTAAAACGCTTTTTAAAGAGGGGTTGAAATACTTCGAAGTTTTTTGAAGAGATTTTTATTTAAAACCCGTGTTACAGAGCAATAGTTAAATTACAGATAAAGTTTAGTATTTCGGTTACGAGAAAAAAAAAAAACAAATATTTTTCTAAAATCTGTATTTTAACAAAAAACTTTATTTATTATCTGTAAATTAGAGATTACTAATAAAAAGTAAAATTACAGATAAAATTTTGTTTTTCGGTCACAAGAAAATACAAAGTATTTTCTTAAAATCTGTATTTCGGCAGATAACTTTGTAAAATATCTGTCGAATTGAGATTACAGTCATTTTACAGAGTATTTAACAGAATAATTATTTTGAGTGAAGTAATACTTTATAATTACACTGTGCTCGAATTTGACACTTTTTTTTAACCAGCTGGGCACCCTACTGGCAAAGAATATGCTGATACCATTTAACATTTCCTAACTTTTAAGACCAATTTGGATAAAAATTAATTTTTATATTTTGAGGATGTTTATTCTGGCTCGAGGTCATTATTTTCTTTACTAATTAAAACCATGATATTCTCATGGCATAATTTTCAAGAAAATTATTTTTTTGTTTTAAATTTATTTATGTTGGTATTTTTGCAAGACTTAATCGACACGTGTTTCGGAATTTGTCAATTTCCATTGTCAAGATTATTTAGCAAAAAATAGAAACGATTTACTACAAAGTAGCAAACGAGTCTAATGACAAATCGTTTGTGCACAAACTAAAATATTAATACATATTCGCCTCTATTCACAATGAGAATTAGAGAGACGAAGAAATTGTACCATACTAATAAGGCAACGTTTGTCAATAACCAACTAAAATATTTAAAACAATTTTACATATGATAGTCCATAGGACTACAACTACTTTGCTACTTTGTAGTAAATCGTTTCTATTTTTTGCTAAATAATCTTGACAATGGAATTTGACAAATTCCGAAACACGTGTCGATTAATTCTTGCAAAAATGACCAACATAAATAAATTTAAAACAAAAAAATAATATTCTTGAAAATTATGCTATGAGAATATCATGGTTTTAATTAGTAAAGAAAATAATGACCTCGAGCCAGAATAAACATCCTCAAAATATAATATTTTAAAGGTCGAATAAAACAATTTTTTTTTTTTTTTAATAAAAATTAATCAGAATTTAAATTAATTTTTATTTTAAAAAATCAGCTTCTGTGGACCAAAACTGCACTTTTTGATTTTTTACAATTTTTTTCCATTAATGTGCTCCAAATTTCCGAATTTTTGAACAGGATTTGGTCAACAAGTTCGGACATGAATTTTGGTCGAAATACGTAATTTTTTTTAACTTTAACCGTTGGTTGCCGACTGAAGGTGACCTTGCAAAAAATTTTCATAAATTTTCCCACTATCAGCTCTAACGTGGCTATCGTGTGGCAGGTATTAAGTACGATATGAATTCTGTTTTTTTTTTATTTCTTTAAAAGATAAATTATTGTAACATTTTTAAAAATTTATAACACAAAATTTTGTCAACTAGAATTGCAAGGGTTGCCACTCAGTTTTGGAATGTTTTTTTTAAGGACGAAATCGGTTGCATTTGTACAGCAAAAACTACTGACAAGGAAAGTCTTTCACAGGGTACCCACCGATTGTCCTAAAATTTGAATATGGGAATGAGGGGGGAAAAAGAAGAGTTACCGTTTTTTTAGCTGCCCAATCTCAAATTTTGAAAACGATTGCCACCTTATGAAAAAATAAGGTTTTTCGGGAAAATTCGTATAAAATCCGAACTAGCAGGAAATTCGCCAAACAAAAAAATACGGGTCAACTTAATTTTGATAGAGATTATTATATATGATTTTGTCGGTCGTACGTATATCATGAAATCTTTTATAAATTTCAAATCAGTAAAACTGAAATAAATGTTTAAAAAAAACCGGCAGTTTTTGGAATTTAGAAAAACTGTAAATGCAGTTGTGTAAACAAGACCTTGAACCATCACTGAGCAATGTTTCAGGATTACCCCACTTTATCCGTAAAAGTTACAGAGGGTTAAAGTTGAAAAATCGATAAAAAATGGCTTGAAATAATCCATAGTTTTTACCTTCTTTCGATTTTTTTTAAGTTCTCCTTATATTTCAATCTTTGCCGGCATAACACAAAGTCAGTACATATAAAAGATTATTTTAATGTTGGCTTGATAGATGCTCATCGCTTGGTAAGAAGTTATAAGACGGTTAAGTTTTGAAACCAAAAATTAAGAGTTTTTAAATTTTCTATAAAATGAAAAAAGTTGAACTAGAGTTGGTAGCTGTTGTAATTCTTAACATTTTGGAATTAATTCCGTTAATGTGCCACGAATAGTAAAGGAGTTTCAGCAGATCAAAGTTCGAAAGAAAAAACGTAATTTTTTTAAAATACCAGTTTTTCGCGAGGCACATTCGCGGTTTCATTCGAAATTTGGTGGACTCTTGCGTAAACCGAGTTTTTTAGGAGTTTACATAAAAAAATCACTGGCGGGTTTATAAAAAATAAATTGCAAAAATGTTATGGCATTTTTGAAAATTGTGCGAAATTTGCAAATCTGTTTCCAATTTTTTTTAGTAGCAATTAACGCACCATGTTCATTTTAATACACCAAAAGACGTGCCTTAACGAGTAGAACTGATTTGCTTTTTGACTTTTTACTTTAAGCCATTCTGAGCGGAAAACGCAATGATTTTATCTAAACCTGTTTTGATCTGGCACATCCAAGGCTTTACACGAAATCGGATGAAATTTCTTTTAAATGAAAGCCCACTTGATGTGTCATCATAAAATCAGAGGCGGGTTAAAAAATGTTGATGATTATATATTTTTTGGACCATATTAAGTTTTCTTGTTATAAAAAAGCATCACCGATTTTTATAAACACTGGTTCAATGATACGATTTTCTGTTATTTTTTTTTCAGTAATACCAACGCGCATTGCCTAAATATGTTACAAAAAATTGTGAAACTTTTCTTTTACCGCGAATTAACCGCGATTTTAGGTACTTAGATATTTTTTTTTTAAAACGTTTGGTCATTAAATGGTTAAATTTATATCATATATTTTAGAAGAAATGATATATCCTGGCACGTTTTAATAACGCATGCAACAAATGTGTAGAAAAAAAATATTTAAAATATTTTTAAGATTTTTTAAAACCGCTAAATCTTAAAACCGCCATAACTTTTGACCCCCTTTCGCGATTTAATTGACGCGAACGAATTTCTTATTCTTAAATAGCATCTAATATTTATGCCAACTTTCATCGATGTGCCATCAAAACAAAAATCAAATCTTTTTTACCTCAAAATTTAAGTCTTAGCCGGAACTCCTCATATATGCCAAGTAGGGTTGCCAGAATTTTTTTTCGAAAATGCTGGACAAACTCCCAAAAATGGTGGGATTTTAAAAATTTTAGCGGGACAAAAATATTTTTATGAACAAAACTGAAAAATTTAGCAGCATGTTGTCGAGTTTTATTGTTTTAAATACACTCAAAATATTTTGTAGGCAAAAACAAAAGAAAACACACTTAAAACAAGTAAATAAACAATTGAAACCCATCCCAGTAATTATTTATTTATGGTAACAAACAGCAACATTTATTTTTTACTGTTGACAAAATTTTCTAAAATAAATAACATTAAATATTAAAAAATTACGGTTTTTTTACTCTTTTTTATTAACATATTCGAAAAAAATAACCTGGGTAATTCCAAAAATTTTCGCCCCACTGTTCGGAAACATGCCTTTGGACGCCACTGAGAATTTGGCTCATAGATATCCACGTTTATATGAGATATGTTGCATTTTTGGATTTTCAAAATTTGCTGTAGTTTTCAAATTATCGCGGGTCAAAGTTCGACTTTTTTTGCAAAAGTCAGAAAAATACATGACGTTTAACGTGCTCTAACTTTTTAACTAGTAATCCGATTATCACAAGTAATGGCTCATATGAAAGCTTAATTCTTCTTCTTTTAGGTAATATTTTCAAAAGCATACGTTTTTTTTTCAGAGGTGTTGCAAAAATTCAAAAACATTTTTTTTTTGCGAATATTTAAAAAAACACATCTTCGATTTTTTTAAAAAAAAGTTTGGTGATAAACAATACTGTTTTGTACAACATATCCAAAATTCAGAGTGGAATCCCAATGGGATCAAAAATATTCTGGTTTTAGTACGAAGTTCATAAATTTTACCTTAGAAAATTAAAATTTTATTTTTCTTCAATATAAAAATTTAAATTTTCAAAGAAAATTATACTATTAAAATTTTGAAAAACATTCAAAACATTAGAAATTTAAATTTTCTAAGGGAAAAATATGAGAACCTCGTACTTAAAACAGAATAGTTTTTGATCCCATGGAGATCCCACTCTGAATTTTGAATATGTTATACAAAACATTGTTATTTTTCACCAGAATTTTTTTAAAAAAAATCGAAGATGTGTTTTTTTAAATATTCGAAAAGAAAAAATGTTTTTGCATTTTTGCATCATTTCTGTAAAAAAAACTGTGTTATTTTAAAAATATTATCTAAAAGAAGAACCCCAGCTTTCACATGAGCCTAAATTTGTGAAAATCGGGTCATTGGTTAAGAAGTTACAGCTCTTTAAACGTGATGTATTATTCTTACTTTTGCTTAAAAAGTCAATCTTTGACCCGCCATAATTCGTTAAATACACCAAATGTAAAAAAACGATATATGGTACATATATCATATTTATGAGGGCTATCTATGTGTCAAGGCTCAAATTAATCTGAGACACCAAAAAATAACTAAAATTTGAGCTAAATTTTCTGGAATGGCCCACCTACGAAAACATTAAAAATTAAGGCACCATGAAAAATGACCCCAATGCAAAATGGCCCCAAAACGAAAATGAAAAATGTCCCCAAATTTTTATATGGAGTACAACAACAAGAAAATTTGGGGTAATTTTTCCTAGTTATTTGGGGTAATTTTTCCTTTTAATTTTGGGGTCATTTTTCATTTTTATATGACCCCAAAATTAATAGGGCCATTTTTCATTTTTTGATTTGGGGTTATTTTGCAGAATGAATAATGGCCCCAAATTTAATAAAAATAATAAAATTATTTCCACATAATCCCCGTCGTATTTAAATTAAGACTTTTAACAATTGGAATGCATTCATTAATATGTGTACAAAATCTGTGTGAAAAAATTTTTTTTGCTTTAAAGTTTTTCTGCGTAGCCGGCCTTAGGTCGGACTTAAGGATAACAAACATTAAACTCACCCTCTCCGCAAAAATAAAGTTTTTTTGGGCAGCAGTACTTTATGTTTTAATATTTTAATACAACAAAACAAAAATCTGAAGTGACAAAACAAAAATTAGGAAGGAACTTGGATAGATTATTTGAAATGTTAATTTCATTTTGGTATAGGTTTTAAGTGGTTGCTTATGCTTTACGTCAGCACACATGTACTCTGAGGTCCGTTGGTCTTTCAGTATTATAAAAACCTACTTAAATTTTATTTCCGAGTTACTAAAGTTTATTATTTTATTTTTTTTTAAACTTTAAAAGCATATAGGTGTGAAGAAAGCGCCGCAGGCGAAAAATTTTTACAAGAGATTTTAACAAAAAATTAAAAAAAAATCGCGCGATTTTTTTTTAATTTTTTGTTAAAATCTCTTGTAAAAATTTTTCGCCAGCGGCGCTTTCTTCACATCAATATGCTTTCAAAGTTTTTCAAAAGAAATATGTATTATTGCTACTGCCATTATACAGAATCCTAAAAACGATAAGTCATCAAAGAATATATTTGATTCCAACTTCTTCGAGTGGGTTAATAAAATAGAATATATTTTTTACCTTTGTTAAATTCACTTAATTATATGGAAGTACTTACACGGGTGCTTTTAAGATATGAATAATCATGAGAACTATAATGGGTGCCAAAATCAAATCATACCGAAAATCCAATGATGTAAACCCACCATAAGCAGCAGCCCGAAAGCGTTAATAATATCTTTCATGTCGTTAATACAACTCACAAGTTTTAAATAAAAAAAAATAATTTCATTGGGAGTTATTTTAAATTTATAATTATTAATTACAATTTATAATTATTGACTGAAATTAAATGAAATTGACTGAATGAAAATTTTATTTATAATGGTTTGGGGAAAACACATATTTTTTTTGGGATCATTTTTCATATTGCAATTTGGGGCCTTTTTTCATTTTCAGAAAAATGGTTCTAATTTTTTGGGGCATTTTTTCACACAGAATTGGGGCCATATTTCATATTTCAAAGTGGGGTGAAATTTCATTTTCAAAAAGACCCCAAAACTGGGGCCATTTTTCATTTTTGGCGTTGGGGCCATTTTGCATTGGGGCCATTTTTCAGTGTGCCAAAAATTAAAGATAGTTCTGTTATTTTTACCAACAAATTCCAAAAAAATAACCTACGAAAACGTTAAAAATTAATGATTTCGTAGGTTATTTTATACAATTTTCTATTGAAATATTTTTTTTACAAATTTTTAATAAAATTTTGGGGAATGGATCCCGCAACCAACTACATTCTGGCCAGACACTCTACCCATCGTGCCAAAGTCACTTAATACAAACATGTTTTTATATTTCTATAAATAATTTTTTGATTTTTTTTTTACAAAAAATTTACTGACTTGTGTAGGTAAAAACTAATGATATTTCATTAAAAAATACCAACAATTTAAAAAAAATGACTAGCACAAATCATTAAAAATTTAAAGATTAATCAGTAGTTTTTACTTACAGAACAAAAATAAATGACTTTAAAGATTAAATGTTAATGAAAGTCTTTATTTTTTAGTGTGTTATTTTTGAAACAAAGGACAGAATAAGTCATTAATAAAAACTGAACATCAAACAAATGTTTTTGCTTTTAAAAACGACTAAACGGAAAACTTTTTAAATAAACTACAAACAGTTAATGACATAATTTTTTGAGTGTAGAGACTACCTACCTCTAGTGCATTTTGAAATAGAAAAAGTGTTTTTTGTTTTTCAAAAACATTTTTTTCGCGCTGCTTTAGAGACTAATTTAGCTAAAGTAAATACAACGCTGGACAAGAATTACTGAATGGAATGTTTATAAATATTTTTCTCGGAATGTACTCTATATTGTGCAACTTTTAGCGTACATTTAAAAAAAAAAAATTTTTCAAACAAACACTAAGATTGTAAACTTTTTTGTTATACCCAATTCACACCTGAGGTGAAATCTCGTTCGAACAAGATTTCGATTGTTATGGTTGTTTATAAAATGATGCAGACCATATGATCGAAATCTCGTTCGAACGAGATTTCACCTCAGGTGTGAATAGGCTTTTATTTTTTCCTTAAAAAGGTTCTAAATCCACATCAATGAAGCGGCAAGGTAAAACCAGTTTTACAAAAGCTTACAAATAAGCCTTTTAAAAACGTAGGCTTTTAAAGTAAAAAATAGTTGTTGTTACAAAAACATTGCAAAAAAAGCGGGAATATGGAATCCCGCAGGGGACGCGGGAATCGGTTACGAAAAGCGGGACAATCCCGCCAAATGCGGGACGTCTGGCAACCCTAATGCCAAGCTTAAGCAGTCTCATTGTTGTCTTTCGAAAGTTAGCGTGTTTTTTATCTCGTGAATTCTGGAAAAACTCTTGCCGAAATTTACTCTTTTGCTCATAAATTTTGAACCACTAGACCGATTTGGCTGGATTGCAAACCAACTTGACCAGCTAAATGACCAACATATGTGCCAAACTTCAGTAGCCTCTGTAAAGTGTTTCAAAAGTTAGCGTGTTTTCTACGGACAGACAGACGGACGGACATCGCAAGATTGACTTAAAATCAATCGAGGATCATAAATATATATGGGGCATTCCAAGCCAAATCACTCACTTTTAGACCCGACCCCTTTCGATTTATTTTATTTTTGGATATGTTTTAGTACTTACTAAATGCAACTTGGACACCAATTTTCAGCCTTTTATTTCAAGATGGTGTTGAGTAATCAATTTTTCAAAATGGCGATTTTCTCAAAAAAATTAAGAAATTGAAATTTTCAATTAATTTTGACCATTAAAAAATATAGATATTTTAAAAAAAGTTGGACAACGTTTTGTTGGTATTTAAATGTAGTTTTAGAAAAAAAATATGAAAAAATTATTCGAAGTAACTATCACTTATTTTTTGACGTTTAAAAATTAAAATCGACTTTTTGAAAAAGTCCGAAACCTTCGATTTTTTTTTAAAAAACTATAAAAATTCTACTCTAAATTACGCAACTTTTAAGCCATAATTCGAGATGTGATCACAATTCTTTCTATTTTTTTTTAAATTTTAAAAATTGCACCTTTTATTTTTTGGCTCTGATTTATTTTATATGGTGCTCCAAAAAAAATAAATTGGTAGATATTGACCCTAACTTACCCTAGATATATTCATTTCGAGGTAGAAATACGTCTCACAAAAATTTAGAGCGATCGGAAATGAGTAAGGCGTTCCTCATGGGCCTTGAAGTTTAGAAAACGGATTACAAGGAAAAATATGAATTTTTTTCCGTTTTCTCAATATTTTTGGTATTTTAAGTTAAGTTTAAATTCAAGCAATTACAGAATTATGATGTAGAGTAAAATTCCTTTCTAATAAGATACTAAAAACTAAAATCGGTTGAAAATCAGCCAAGTTATTACAATTTCCCCAGGCATCTAACATGTGGCAGACAACTTGATTTAGCAATACAATCCGATTTTTGAAATTCATTGAAATTTTCTACTGTAATAACATTTTTTTATTCTTCAAGTTCAAATGTAATAAGATGACAAGTATTTTTCATATTGTGTTTTGCTAACATGTTTTAAATTAATGCTAAAAATGCCTGCATTTTCAACACCCTTTTGAAATCTTTATTTAAAAAAAAAAAATTTTTTTTGTTTTAAAATTTGGAAAAACCAAAAAAATACTACACTGAAACATGAATAATGAAAAAATGTTATTACAGTAGAAAATTTCAATAAATTTAAAAAAAGGGACTCGTATTCTTTAATCAAGCGGTATGACACACGCTAGATGCCTGGGGAAGTTGTAATAACTTGGCTGATTTTCAACCGATTCAAGTTTTTAGTACCTTATTAGAAAGGTATTTTACTCTACATCACAATTCCGTAATTGCTGGAAATAAAACTTAACTTAAAATACCAAAAATATTGCGAAAACAGAAAAAAATTAATATTTTTCCTTGTAATCCGTTTTTTAAATTTTAAGGACCATGCTAAACGCCTTACCCATTTCCGATCGTTCTAAATTTTTGTGAGACGTATTTTTACCTCGAAATGAATATATCTAGGGTAAGGTAGGGTCAATATCTACCAATTTATTTTTTTTGGAGCACCATATAAAATAAATCAGAGCCAAAAAATAAAAGGTGCAATTTTTAAAATTTAAAAAAAAAAATAGAAAGAATTGTGATCACATCTCGAATTATGGCTTAAAAGTTGCGTAATTTAGAGTACAATTTTTACAATTTTTTACAAAAAAATCGAAGGTTTCGGACTTTTTCAAAAAGTCGATTTTAAATTTGAAACGTCAAAAAATAAGTGATAATTACTTCGAATAATTTTTTCATATCTTTTTTCTAAAACTACATTTTAATACCAACAAAACGTTGTCCAACTTTTTTTAAAATATCTATATTTTTCAATGGTCAAAATTAATTAAAAATTTCAATTTTTTAATTTTTTTGAGAAAATCGCCATTTTGAAAAATTGATTACTCAACACCATCTTGAAATAAAAGGCTGAAAATTGGTGTCCAAGTTGCATTTAATAAGTACTAAAACATATCCAAAAATAAAATAAATCGTAAGGGGTCGGGTCTAAAAGTGAGTGATTTGGCTTGGTATGCCCCATATATTTTATGGAGTCCTGGACCAATATTTCGATATTTTACAAACGGAGTGGCAAACTTATATATACCCTCTATCACTGGAGTGGAGGGTATAAAAATAGTTATAAGGAACAATTTTCAGGGAACATATTGAAATGTTCTATACCGAAAAATTGTACGCTCTTTGATTCTCTTAACTAGAATTTATATTTTTCTATTTAAATGCCGTTAAAAGTTTTCTGTTACATTAAATTAATTTCAATTTCATACTATCATGACACTAGCAAACAAATAAAAAGCAAATGTGTCCCGGTTTAAGGTTCGTTTAAATTGAATGAAAATGATTTTAGTCCTGTGATAACCGTTAAGCCATACACTTCCTTATAAATAAATTCGTTTGTAGTTGGCATACAGTACTTTGCGTTACTGAATGAAATTAAAATATGCCAAAAACGAAACTTACAAAAAAAGAACTCCTAGAAAAAACAAAAAAAAAAATAAATATTATATAAAAAAGACACGAAAGCGAAAGGTGCTTGGCACTAACTAAACTTGACTCTTTTGAAGTTTTTAAACAACCACAAAAAAAATATATAAATAAGTTACGTAATCTTTCAAAGATGCTGCTTAAGCAATGTCGTGCGTCCTTCATTCCTGGTCTAAAAGTGTTGGCCATGGAAGTAGTTGGCGGGGCTGGTGGTGGCTTAGAAGTTTACGTGTCGCTTTTTAGTTTTTTGTTCCTTTTCTTGCAAATGCTAAATTGAAAATAAATGCAAACATGCTTAAATTCTGTTTGCAGTTTTTTTTTTTTGTTAATTTTTTCGGGGGTAAAGATCTTCAAGCATTAGGTTAAAAATTTCCAAATACAAATACAAACCAACATTGGATAAAGCAGATGCATATTGGACAACAACGATGATGACGACGACACAATGAGTAAACTACACGCATAGTTAAAAAGATCTTCTCTAGACATGAAGTTGGGAGCAAAACGAGTATAAATAAGCGTGATTCCAAGTAATTCTCAGGCTTAAACAGTGATCACAACTAGTTGGAGTAAAGAGATTAAAGATAACTGAAGTTAACAAACGTGCCAACATTAAAGAAATAAAAGAAAACCAACAAAAAAAAAAGCAAAAGTCTTTGTGGCCACTAACCACAAAAAAAAAGCGGAAGTAAAGACCGTCTACTATGGCAGAAAAAAGTCCCTTTTAACATTAAACCGAAATATACGAGTAGAAGGAGAAGTTCTACTGATATTATCACCTCATCTTAAGAATACAGTGCATACAGTGCATAGACTGCAGTACCTACACCACCACCAAAGTTAAATAGCGGCATTGACCCTTGGCTCTTCTTTTTATTATATTTTTTTTATTCTACAAATATTTAATAGTTTAACTGAAAACCAAAACAAATGTTCCAATTTGTAGTTTTTTGTTAGAGAATCAAATGATTGTAATATACACACGTTTTTCTTAACAGATGATTTGAGATCACTTTTTTTGGATTTACACAAAAGGGTGGCATTGTTAGTTAATCACACTTTTCAAAACAGTGACATGTCGGCAACTTTTGGGGCTTAATCACGATGGAAAAAACCTATTTAAATATAAAATGGTCAAATTTATATTAAACTATCTAAAGCGCCCGGCGTTGCCCGGATAGATTTAGACATTAATATCTAAATAGCTTCTCCCCGGTGCCATCTATAGGATCCATTCATACATACTGAATTTCTAATGACGGAACATAAACGCTTTTTTGACAATTTTGACTTTTAGAGAGTTCTTTAACATTTTTGTGGTCGGAAGCCGTAAGTCTTACGAAAAAGCTTATAAAAACAATATTGTTTATAAAATCATGAAGACTTAAAATCAGGGTTGGCAACCGATCAGTGTTGCCAATTTAGCCATTTTCCGGCTAGATTTAGCTCCTTTTGAACTCGTTTAGCCGGAGAAAAAGGCATTTAGCTCTTAGCCATTTTTTTAGCCATTTTCGAAAATATTTTAGCAGTTTTTTAGCCATTTTTGAGTTTTCGGTTAAAAAGTAATTTTTAGTGTGTTTTTTATACTAAAATAGAGAATTAATTGGGTTTTAAGTTTATACAGATTGAGCACAGATTCTAATACTATTTGTTATAAAGGTTTAAGTTGAAAAATATAAGAGAAATTTTAATTTTTAAAAATTATAGACATTTCTGGTATTCCCAAACCGGTTTCAAACACTTTTGTTTTGTGTTTTCATCAGAAGGATTTTAAATGTTGGATTGTTTTGTAAGTAGGTAATTGTTTTTCATATATTTGAGTTTTTATTAACACTAGTCTGGAATGAAATCACGTAAATTTTTGTCATATTCATACCATGAACATTATACTAAATTTTAGACGATCTAGCAATGCCCGTTTCTCTGTCTTTTAAAAATACGCTAACGTCCAAAACTTAACTTAAAGGCTGATTGCTGAATCGTGGCATATATATTTTAGCAATTCTTCTGGTCAGGTTACAGCGAAAACAGTCCCAAGGGTAAAAAGTTTCCCCTCGAATTCACGAGTTGAAAAGTTTTTTTAAGCCAAAATAACTAAAAAAGATTTTTTAATTAAATAAATTTTTTGTAGTCAAAATTTTTATATATATTTTTATAAAAAATTTTAATATAAAATATTTAAATCATTCAAAAAGTGTTTTGAACACTCTTCATTTTACCTAAAATATGCCAAAACAGTAACAAAAGATCTCCTTATTTTAATATATGTATCAAAAACGGTACAAATATGAATTTACATTAGATTTTCTTAAAAAGTAAAATATATATTTTAGCCTTTTTTTAGCCATTTTTTAGCCGTTTTTTAGCCGTTTTTTAGCCGTTTTTTCAAAAGGATTTAGCCGTTTTTGAAAACCAAGTTCTGGCAACACTGCAACCGATACCCACCTAGAATAACGGTTTTTGGCTATTGTACCGCAACCAATAAAGATATGGACATTTTCAAAAGCAGTTATGAAAGCTGATGAAATTTCTAGTATTTTAAATGTTTCACTTCGTCTTTCTACATGTTCGTTTTCGAAATATCGGTCAATACCTTTATAATACCGTTTGAAACGGTATTATAACGGTATTGGCTTATATAACTAAAACGAATCGGTAGAAACACGAAGTAAAACATTCAAAATACTAGAAATTTTATCAGCTTTCATAATTGCTTTTGAAAATGTCCATATCTTTATTGGTTGCGGTACAATAGCCAAATACCGTTATTATAGGCGGATATCGGTTGCCAACCCTGCTTAAAATTTATAAAAAAAACTTTTTTTTTTTTTAAATTTCAACAAAAAATTTTGAAAACCATATGTAAATGCCCTTTTTTGCAAGGAAGGACACCATGGATTTCCAAAAACAAAATTTCAGAGAGGTGTTTTTTGGTATTGTTGAGCAATTAATTTTGAAAGTTTGTTAGATTGCCAAATATTTGATTTTATTCAACATTTTGGCAGAAAATCAAAAATTAAGCTATATCACCAACTTTGAAAATTTATTGCTCGCAAATACGAAAAAACCCCTCCGTGAAATTTTAACAGCGTTAAAAGGACTTTCTAAGCTTTAATAAAAAATTTTGGTTTTGGAAATCCTTGACAAAAGAAACGGACATATAATAAATATATGTCCATAAATTTCCCATGGATTTGCTCTGATACATTCTGAAGTGCCGTAAAATTTCACTGAAATTAAGAATTTTGTAAAAACCCTAACACCAGCACAATCTACTGGGTCCAAATTTTATTAGGAAACTTATTTTTGTTTAATAAATATTTCGTAGTAATTCTAGCCAAATTGTATCATAAATACAAAAATTTGTATTAGGACGACAACAGGTCCCCCTATCGGATCCAAATTTTTATCAGGAAACTTATTTTTGTTTAAAAGATATATTTTGCGAATTTCAGCCAAATCGTACCATAAATAGCAAAAATTAAAATATTGCGACAACAGCGCCACCTATTGGGATTAAACTTGGAAGAAACCTGTCTCAAGACTAAACTAATATATTGTCAAAGTTTGGTGTCAATCATGCCAGCGGTCCTTAAGATTTACTAACACGTACCCCGCACAAACTTTTTTATATATTAAGACTAGCTGAAGCTTCCGCCGTTTCCCAGGTCGACTTAGATGAGAACATATAAATAGCTTCTCCCCAGCGCCACCTATCAGGTCCATTAATCTATGCACAATTTTCGTATAACGAAACATACATACAAAAGTTCCGTAAAATTTCACTGAAATGAAGAAGTTTGTTAATAACTTCACCCCAGCGCCATCTACCGGTTCCAAATTTTGTCAGGAAACTTATTTTTATTTAATAAATATATTTTGTGAATTTTAGCCAAATCGTAACATTAATAAAAGAAGTATGAAAATTATAGTCGATCAAGACCGGTTATATAATACCCTACATCTGTGTTTCCCGGAAAATGGGTCCCAAGTTCAAACATGGACCGATGGGATCTATCTTTTGTTAAATCTTTAATAAGCGTAAAAAACACATATAAACCAAGTTTTAGCGCATTAGGCTTCTATTTGTTGAAAATACACTGCTTTAACTGAATATCGGGCGAAATTTTTATATCGGTCTAGGTCCAAAAATGGTCCGATAATAATCAGATTTGATAAGGTTATTAAAGTACCCGTTTAATACATACAAACATAATTTTAACAAAACACTTTTGATTTTCATAAAATTTGAGAGATTTTTGTGGATATCGGAAAGGTGGTTTGTAAGGGGGCTACAAGAAGAACTGGTCCGATTGCTTTAAAATTCGGCATAGTGATTTGCGAATACAAAACACGATTACCTGCTAAATTTCGACAGGATACCTTTTATAAAACCATTGTTAGAGTCATTTGAGGCAAATTAAAAGGGGACGTTTGTATGGGGGCTAGGTCAAACCATGGACCGATTTTTTTCAATTTCAATAGGCTTCATCATTGGGCTAACAGAAGCTTAAGTTTCAAATTTCAGGATGGACGGACGGACAGACGGACATTGCTAAATCGACTCAAAAACTGATTCTGAGTCGATCGGTATACTTGAAGGTATGTCTAGGACCAATATTTCGGGTAGTTACAAACATCAGCACAAACTCATTATAGAGTGGTGTAGGGTATAAAAATATTGAATATTATGACTACAGCGCCACTCATGGATGTATTATTTGCCCCCCCCCCCCCTCTGTTTAAAAAATACCTTTTATAAAATGTACTTTTTATAAAAGAAACTTTTTATAAAAGGAACTTTTTATAAAAGAAACTTTTTATAAAAGAAATTTTTAAAAAATAAACTTTTTTTAAAAGGTACTTTTTATGAAAGTTACTTTTTATAAAAGGAACTTTTTATCAAAGGTACTTTTTATAAAGGAAACTTTATATCAAAGGTACTTTTTTTAAAAGGAACTTTTTATCAAAGGTACTTTTTATAAAAAAACTTTTTGTCAAAGGTACTTCTTAAAATAGGTATTTTTAAGAAAGGTAATTTTACAGAAGGTAGTACTTATCTCACATTCCAAATTTCAGGTGTCTAGGATCATAATATTAGGAAATATGAAAAGTACCAAAAGTACACTTTTAACTTTTTAAAAAGTACATGTTTTATTTCACTAAAGGATCCAGAATTTCAAAAGTACAATTTTTTACTTCTTTTACCCCATAAGAAAAGCAATTTCCAAAAAGTGTTTTTTCCCGAATTTTTTTTCACCGAAGGATTTTTCATTTTAAATTTCAAGTTTCTATGATTATTATTTTAAGAAATAAACAAAAAACTAAAAGTACACTTTTTACACCATTTACCCCCTAAGAATCTAAATTTTCAAAAAGTACTTATTCCAGAATGTTTTTTTCACCAAAGGATCCTTTATTCCAAATTTTAAGTTTGTATGACCATTTCTTTAGTAAATAAAAAAAGTACCAAAAATATCACCTTTTTACCCCTTTTACCCCCTTAAAATCAACATTGGCAAAAACCCAGCCTTAGTTGATCTATATTCCGGTAGGGATACTGCCAATTTTCAGATCAAATTAGATCTTAAAATATTTTTTTTTTTACTCATGGTGTTTTTAGAATATTTCGTTAAAAAGAGGTACACAAGTTGTCTTTGGTATATTTATATTCTTTTTATTAAATAATGTCTTTCTAGAATGTCATTTACACGTCTCAAGGTAAGACCAAATATATGCATTATATTTGGCGTGGTTCTCAAAACAGATATTTTGATTTTCACAAAATTTTTTGAAACAAAATCATGAAAATTGCTAAAAACACAAAATCTTATAAAATTAAAATGTTAAAACATAAAAATAAAATTTTTTGTGGATATCCCTCGGACAGTGGCGGGTTCAGTGATTTAAATTCACAGGAATTCGAGGAAAAAAAATGTTTTTTTTTGTCCACAATCTACTCAATATGGAACAATTTGGTTGGGAAATGTAGCACAATAGTGCTATTTTTGGCACTATTAAATGATCTGTGGCACCACAAAAACCAGTTTTGCCCTTTTCATTCTCTGCAAATATTGTCAAAATTAAAAAAAAAAATATTTTTACTTAAATTTAATTATTACAAAAAAGGCAAAAAGTATTACTTTTTCCCCTTTTAAGAATCCTACCATTTAATGCAACTATGTTTTATAAGTTTTTGTTTTCTTTTAATATATGATTTCAAAGTAAATGGTGACAAAATTCCTGTGGGAAATCAATTGGTCCTACAGGAACAACTGATACGAAAAACCCATCCTATGAATTATTCCAAGCGGACTGGTCATAGAACACAAGAATCTAAAAATACCAGTTCGCGACAAGTTATGGGGCATGTCGCAAGGTGTTAATATTAAACACGTCCTTTCATACAAATGTACCACTCTAGAACCGGTCCTAAGCTGGTCACCTTTCCCGCAGGAACAATTTTACTGTCAAAACTGGTATTTAAAAAAAAGGAATAAGTTGCGTGATATTTAATAAAGAAATTATGGATTTTATGGCCCTTTTCAACCTATTTTGGCCCTTTTATCCTTCAAATTAGCACTAATTGAAAATTCTGAAATACCAACACTGATCGAGAGTCAGCCAAAAATACAATACGTATGATTAATATTAATTTGTAAGCAATACTAGTACCACACTACGTATGATTGTTATATCAATATCTATTAATAGGTAATAATTTTCTAACTTTTTTCACGGTTTCATCCGCAATAAAATTTTTAAAATGTTTTGGTGAACTTTGACACAAATTAAATCAAACACTAGACGTATTTGAAACGTTGCATTCCAGCTAACAAAATAGAATTAAGTGTAAGTAAAATTTAGAGAAATTTCGTAGGGCATAAAATATTTCATTAAACGTGTTGCTTTTCATTCATTCTGGCTTTTCTTTACATTCCCTTTTTTTAGATTTAAATGCGTTGTTGATATTTTTTGTTTTTTTTTCTTCCAAGTCCACAGTTGTAACTTACCGTAGTTTGCATTTTTTAACGCAATTAGTAGCATTTGGTTATGTCTTACAAAAAAAAAACGATTTATATAAGATTAGCCAAAAAGAAAAATCTTCTTTTCTTAAAGAACAGCAACAATTGCTGTTGTTAAGTTTAAGTAGTTGTTGTTTGTTAAGAGCCATGTAATTGCTATTGTTGTGTCTGTATGTCTGTCTTTTTGTTAGTAAGTGACATTTGGTCATGTATTTTTACAGCAGATGTGGTCAGTTGGTATTTTTAATAAAATTTTGAATATTTATTTTAAAAGTTTTAAGACATTCTATTGGAGTTTTTTTATCTTTAAAATATACGTGATCTTAACTGGAAATTAAGTAAATTGATTACTTTTTTAAAAAAAATCAATTAAAATTTAAATCAAAACTACAAATTCTCCTAGCTTGCCTAAACACCTATCGAGAGTTAGATAAGTTAAGAAATATCTGACATTATACAGCGAGACTTAAAGTTTTTTCTTGATCTACAGTATTTTTTTTAAGTTTTATCAGTTTTTTTAACTTTATGTGTTTTTTAAACTAAATTTAAGCTGCAGTTAGTTTATAAATAGTTATCAAAACATGTAATTTCTTTCATTATCAGTCCTAGCAAGCATTTTAAATCTCAATTATTTAGTATTCACTGACTTTGCTAAGTAAAACTTACAAAACATTAAATGTAGGTGGAGTTAAGAATCGATGTTAGAATACTAACACTAAATTTAAGTTAAGAAAACGTACGTTGTTTTCTTTTTAACAAGCTTTATTTGACTAGACTTTGTTGTGTGAATCTTGTTGTTGAATTTTTAGCTTTTATGTGAAAAGTAAGATTTAAGAAATTAATTTAAATTAGGACAGCAAGCGTCAAACTACAATTGGTTAAGCTAAAATCTATTAACAAGAAAACACTTGTGAAAATACTGAAGCTATAGCTTTGGGCTGTAAATTAACCTCCCGGGGAAAAAATTCACTAACAAGGGAACTATCCCTACCCTTATGAACAGATTTGCCTGGAACTTAAAATATATATAAATGAGACAATTTTAAGATTGGAGGGTCTCAGCTTATCGGCCATATCAGTGTTCAAAAATTTCGTTGTCCCCTTGTGAAACAACGTGGACCTTCAAGAAAATTTTGATAACTCCAGAACTAACAGGAATATCGTCTGGAGAAAAAATACAAGCCGACTTAAATTAAATAGAGCTTATTTCGCATGCATATGGATACTAAAAAATTTCCCCATATTCATGAAAAATGTCTGCGAAGTTTGTACTCTTGCCCAAACCATTGAATCATGATAATGTTTTGCTGTATTAATAGGTGATCTTTCTAAAGCAAAATTTTTCTAGAAAAAATAACGCGATTTTAATTTGTCATTTCACGCAAAACACATAAATATATCGTTCGAGGACACCATTATATTTATATATTATCGATCCGTAAAGGTTTCTAAGACATTTTAGTGAAATCCATCAATCTGTTTGTCTGTGTTTGTCGATAAAAAAAAACTTTTTTATGAAAAAGAGTTTTTAATGAAAAAAGATTATTGAAACAAAAATATTTGATGAAAAAAAAAAATTGGCTAAGGTGCACTTTACGGGACACGAATATTTTGGAAAACAAAAATATGCCACGATTAAAATTTAAGGGGACTGGGCCCCGGAAGACCCCCTGGAGCAAAACAACAGCACCACCCACCAACAAGCATGTATGGGTATTCAAATGAAAGGTAATTTGCTAAAGATTGAAAATATGTATTTTTTGTATGTATTTTAACAATATTGTACCCCCTAGATCCATTTTAGTATCTTTCTGTTCATTAGTTTGGCCATTTAAAAATTAAAGGCTTGATACACAAAACAAACTTTATTTTGTGATGCCACTAAATTAATTTATGGGTTTTGTAGTTTTTATGGGTTTTGAGCCCTGCCGAAAGACCGGCTGGATGTTCTTTTTAATAATTTAGAAAAATTTTATATATTTTTTTTTTTAAATACCATCACGACGGTTTTATGGACCTAGAAGGCCCCTGAGACCTAGCCCTCTTTACATTTATTTTTCTTTTTTAATTACCTTTAATTTACGTATCTACACAAACCTGAAGGCTCTTTTGACTCCAAGTAGGTCAGGGGCTCAGCCACTTAAATTTTTATTTCGTGTTTCCCTCAAAAAAAAATTTTGTGCTCCGTAAAGTGCACTTTTTCCAAAAAATTTATGAAAAAAATATTGATGAAAAAAAAATTTATGATAAAAAAATATTGATGAACAAAACAATTCGATAAAAAACAAAATTGATGGAAAAAAAATATTGATGAAAAAAAAAATAGTGATGAAAAAAAATATTGATGAAAAAAAAAATTGATGAAAATAAAAATATTGATGAAAAAAAATATTGATGAAAAAAAAAAATTATAAAGAAAAAAAATATTAATGAAAAAAAAAAAATATTGATGAAAAAAAAATGTTGATGAAAATAAAAATTTTGATGAAAAAAAAAAATGTTGATACAAAAAATATGATGAACAAAATTTGATGAAAAAAAAAATTATTGATCAAAAAAAATATATATATTGATAAAAAAAAAAATATTAATGAAAAAAAAAAATTTATGAAAAAACAAGTAAAAAAGTAAAATTCGGTCTTGCCGAATGTAGTGATACCCTCCAAAATTTCTAAAAGATTATTGCAAAAACTTTATTTACAAGGAAATTACTTAAAAAAAAAAAAAAAAATTTTGAAAAAAGTTTCCGCAAAAAAAAAATGGTAAAAAAATCCGCGATTTTTTTCTTTTTTTGCCAAAAAATATGTTTGTACTTATTTAAATACCATTTAGTGTTCAATTATGTTCATTTTAGTCAACCAGCAGCTGAATTAAAGCATTTTGTATTTTTAGGTTATGTTGAATGTACTAAAATTTTTGAGGTGTCCTTACATTTTCTTTCATAACTTTTGAACCACTGAACCGATATCGCTCAAATGCAATACCAAACTTCTTGGGAGAACTTCCAATAAATATGTTAAGTTTCAGTCATCTCCGTGTAATATTTTGTCCGTGATCACCATTTCCACAGACAGACAGACGGATATCGCTAGAATGTCTAAAAATCGATCGGGGATCATGAATATATGGGGCATTCCATGTGAAATCGGACACTTTGAAAAACTTTTTTTTTAGATTTTCCCAATTTGTTTACAGTACCCTTCGAAAACTCCTTCGTGGTAAATTTTCAGATTTTTTTGATGACTCGTTCAAAAGATATCGAATTTTAAAAATTGGTAGTTTGTCTCTTTACTCAAACTTCTTTTACTCATAACTTCTTCAATAATGGTCGAAATTTTAATTTTTTTTTTCAAAATTTTTATTTTTTTACGTACTTTAAAAAAAACAAAATCCCGAAAAATTAATAATAGCGCTCTAGTATGCGATTTTTAAGTTTTAAAATTTAAATCTCATTTTTGAAAATGTTTGTACTCTTGGATTTTTTTGAAATTTTTTTTGTGTAAATCTTTTTTTGATTCTACAAATTTTTTGCCCAGGAGGATCGTGGGAAAACGATTATTACTATTTTTTAAAATTTTTTGAAAAAATTTTATTGTAATTTTCCAATCTTAAAATCATTTCTACTGCTCGAATGGTGCGTCATAGAAGGGTCCTTTATAAGACCGACCCCCATTAATTTTTTCGTCTCAACATTTCTTTGGAACAAACTAATACCCTATCTCCAATTTCTAAATGGGCTCCCACACAAAACGGCATATTTTAAAATTTGCTCCTACCGCTCAAACTGCCCTAATAGTGCCCTTAGAGCTCCAAAAAGTATGACCGACCCACAATATTTTTTTAGTCCAAACATTTTCTCTGAACACACCTACCCTCTATCTCTAATTGTTAAGACGGTCCCCATACAATTTTTTTTATTTTTTGTAAATTTGTTTTATTTAATTAGCTTCTACCGGTCCAATGGTGCTTCCGAGAGGGGTCATTAGTGAGACCGACCCCCATTTATTTTTACCCTTCAACATTTTTGTAAAACATACCTACGCCATATCTCCACTCCCTAAGTAGGCTCCCATACAAAATTACATTTTTATAAAATTTGTTCCAACTGTTGTTTTTATGGGAGCCTACTCAGGGAGTGGAGATAGGGCATAGGTATGTTTTAAAAAAATGTTGTAGGGTAAAAAAAAATGGGGGTCAGTCTCACTAATGACCCCTCTCGGACGCACCATTTGTAGAAGCTGATTAAAAGCAAATCTTAAGAAATGCATTAAGCGAAAGATGTGTTAAAATTCCACTGGCGATCAATCACGTCAATCCCATACCTAGGCGTTTGATACCTGTAATAAAGAGTAAGAGTTGTCCAAAAAACGTTTCAAAATCCAAATCGCAGAGTGGTAATTATAGTTCCTGAAAACAGACGAATACTTTTTTGGTTTTATTTTATGTAATTTTCCCATTTAATTATTTTGTTGCCTTTATTTTATGTATTCTTTGTTATTTTTGTTGCTATTTGTATTGAAGACGCAATAACCATTATGTATTAGAGCACCCATAAATACAAATGTGTTAATTTTTTCGCTCTCCGCGCAATTTCCGGTAGATTTGGTGTTAAAAATAATATTCATGCCAAAACTGGACCCATCGAATGAAAACAGGCCAGTCACTTTCGACTTTTAGCCCTAAAAATGGACTAAAATTAGTACACATATTTAAAACGCTATAACTTTTAATCTAAGGGCTTTACGAAAAAAATTCATATAATCATTTTGATGCAGAATCAAATGGCAAATATTTTTCTCATATTTCATTTTGAGATATCTATGGCGCATCATGTTGTTTTAGGTGATCAAAATCAAAAATTGTGCCATAATAATTTTTCAAACGGCCCTCGTTCTTTTATGGATGACTGTATTTCGGTTTGATCATCACATGATCGTAGGATATTTTAAGTAGCTTAAACTGGGAAAACAGTTCCAAGAAATCTCATGTCTGTAAGTCAGAATATAAGGGCAAAAGTTCACGATTTTCTTTATATTTAGTTTTTGTGATCATATTTGGCTTTAATATACGTCGCAGACAATAAATGTTGTCACGAGACGTGTAAAAAGGAAAATTTCCTACAAATATTTGTATTTATATTTTTTTGTCTGATTGACTGTTTTTGAGATATAGCTCAAAATATCGAAATTTTACCAAAACTATGTATTGGAGTGCTACTTAAGATTAAACTTTAGATTTTCAATGTGTTCGGGTCGAAATATTGTGAAACTGGGTCCAAAAATGATATGATAAAAATTTAAGGAAAATCGAAGAACTCTAACCCTTACCATTTTTTGAATTTTGGGCAGATACCATAATTTATTAAAAATATATTTTTTATGAAAAAATTTAAATAGTATTTTTTTATTTATTCAGCATTTACTCAAAAATACTAGGATAAAAAAATTAACGTTCTATGGCATCATTAACTCCGTTCAAAATGTTATGCAACAAATTACCATGGATTTTCACGGTACTTCAAATGAGTATTTTTGATTTATTAAAAATTTTATTAAACCAAATTTTGAAAACTAATATTTCAACTAATCACATACATATCGCTCCTTTACTTGTATAGTGTCATAACTCAAAAAATGCGTTTTTTGAGTTAATGATGCAGAATTATTCGTTATATCATGCTTTATATTGTGTCAAAAATTCGTATTAATATCTTTAAAACTCACCGTTTGAGAAGAGTACACGCCATTATTACATATTCTTTGTACCGGCCTTTTTCAATTAAAAACCAGTTTCAATAGTAAACTTTAAACGTGTTTTCTGCAAAATCAAATATTTTGAGTTGTGACACTATACAAGTAAAGGAGCGATATGATTCGAAAATCCATACTCACAAATATTTGTAAAATTCGAATGTCCTTGAAGTCCATAAAAAACAAAAATTTAAGTGTCCAAATTCATAAAAAAAATTGAAGCGATTAATAACAGGTTGATTAATGGAATTTCCATATAAAATTTGTTTAATAAACCTCAAATAAGCCTCTTTTAATTTTATTGAATTTGAATCTTTAGGACGTATTTAATTAGTTATGTATATAGAAATCTTAATTTTCAAAATTTTGTGTAGTAAAATTTTTCAAATATCAAAAATTCGCATTTGAAGTACCCCCCAAAATCCATGGTAATTTGTTGTATAAAATTTTGCACGGGAGTTACGTTAATTTAATTAACTTAACTTATGTTTCTGTTCCTATCTCTATTCTTAATCTTTTACATTACTTTACTTTAACTCTACTCTTTCCTTTCTTTTTCACCTAAAGCTTTCACTCTTTTTAATCAAATTTAACTTTAAGAACTCCTAATTATATTTTAGTCGTTAAGTTTTTTAGTCTTTAATAAACCGTCTTAAAATAAAGAAGTTTCTGTTTTTGAATAAAATATAAAATATTAAATAAACATTTTAAATAAAATAAATAAATTGTGGTTTTAATTCCATATTTATAAGTGGCGCAGTCAAAAAAACCGAATCTACAAGAACAAATTAAAATTTTTTTAAATAAAAAAGTGTTAAAAAAAACATTACTTTTAAAAGTAATAAGTGAATTTTATTGCCAGTAATAAAAAAAAAATAAAATAAAAAATCATCTAATAACAAATCTATTGTGAAATAAAATAAACAGTTTTTTTAAATACCTACATACAAAAGAAAAAATTATAAATGATAAAATATTATGAACTATTGTAAGTTTTAATGTACAAAGAAATCATACTTAAATAATATTGAATTTGCTAAAAGAAAAGTACAGTTTAATAAAAAAAATCAAAAGTTAATTTTTATAAAAATTGTCCAAACATAATAAAATCAGAATTCAAGAAAAAACAAACAATAAGAAGCTTTACTAAGAACAACGATTTAAAATGAAATAACCGTTAACAACATAATATTTAAATATTATTCTGTAACGTACAAAGCAAAATACAGAAAACAAAAAAAAAAATATAAATAATAAACATCACAACAAAAAATGCAAAACTGCAAACTATAGACAAATGTCCGTTAACAACACGAAATTCAAATTTTAAATTGTAACGAACAAAAGAATTGAAAAAAAAAAACTGAGACAGTGAACTAACTAAATAAGAAGAGATACATCATAAGTAATGTGAGTTTTAAAATAAAAGCAATTTAAATAAACAATAACAAAAACAACTAAGGTATTGCTAAGTTGGAGCATATTAACAAAAGAGCGTAAAATGTGGAGCTTTTAAATTAAAAAAAAAAAATAAATAAAAACAACAACAAAATATATATAAAAAAATATCATTATAAAAACATAAATAACTACAAAAAAAAAATTGTAAATTAAAGAGAGTCACAAATTGAGTGATATCTAAAATCGAACTTTTTACTCAATACAACAAAAATTAAAAATAATCATCATGTTCGCAACATTAACTCTGACGATGAATGAGGTCTTAAAAGATGCTCAAAGAGTACATGAGTATAGAGGAGATGATTCTTATGCTCTTACTTCTTTTCTTCGAGAGGTGGACACTTTATTTTCTATTGTCGAATCTCAACCAGATGCTAAACTATATATTTATCAACGTATTATATTAAATAAAATACAGGGAGAAGCTCTCCACGTCATAAGAACTTTGGGGCCAAATCCAAATTGGGAGGAAACAAAAGAAGCGTTGATTAACAACTTTGGCGTTACTGAATCATATCATCAACTCTATCAGGAGGCGTTCGCAGCTACAAATCACGGTATTGAAAATTATTATAAAAAATTAAGAATTATTTTATGTAAGATTAATGAAAAATATGAGTACGATACTGAAAAACCTGTTGAATTTAGTCCTATATATGCAGAAAAGATAATTTTAAAAACTTTTTTGAATAATATAGACGTAAATTTAGCATAAGTAGTAATTAATAGAAATTTATCTAAATTAAGAGACGCTTATAATTTTTTGGAAAAAGAAGGTTTGATTAGGAATGAAGTTGATAGAAAGAGAGTCAATGATAATATTAATGTTAATCACAATAAAAGAGATAATCGTAATGAAAATAGAAATGTAAATCCAAATATTAATTTTAGAAATAAAAATTATAATAATAATTCTAATCAGAACAGAACTTATCAAAATTTTAATAATAACTCTTCGAATATGTTAAGTTCAAGTAGTTTCAATAACAGATATGAAAGTAGAAATCCACAAAATGACCGCAGGACAAATCAGTCAAGAAATAATAACACAAATTTTAGATCAAATACCAATAGTATGGAAATAGATCATTTACAGGAAGCTCGGGGAGGTTATAATAGTGAAGAGGAAGTAAATTTTCATATAATAGCCTCATCAAGACACTTCCAATAGTGGAACTTACTATCGGTAAGGATAAATTTAAGGCCTTAATCGATACAGGTAGTACAACTTCAATATTGGATCAGGACAAATTACCCCAATATAAAAGATTTTTACTGAAGGATAAAATCTCATTTACGTCCCTTAATGGCAGGACAACAATAGATCAGGAAATTATTACAAATTTACCAGAAGAGTTTTCAGAAAATGCAACAATGTCATGGAAATTGACCATATTCAATGGAAAAAACTTTGATGCAATTTTAGGACAAAATATTTTGCGGCCATTAGGAGCAATAATTGACATGGAAAACGAGACGCTGACAATTAATGGAAACACCATAGATTTTTTGAAAGTTTTTCCATATTATGAAAACGAAATTAATCAATTAGAATCATTAAACATTAATGAAAAGGTTTTGGATAATTTGTATAATGATTTGAATAATGAGGAACAAATTGCTTTAGATAATATATTAGAATCATATAATGACTTGATTTTTACTGAAGGGCAAATTTTGGAAAATACTAATGTTATCGAACATGAGATAAGGACTATAACGGATAAACCAATTTATACCAAAATGTATCGATATCCTCATATTCATGAGCAAGAGATATGCGATCAAATTGATGATATGCTACGGCAGGGTATTATAACCGAAAGTAATTCACCATACAATAGTCCTTTGTGGATAGTACCGAAAAAAGTTGATAGCTCTGGCGAAAAGAAATGGCGTATAGTTATAGACTATCGGAAATTAAATGACATAACAATCGATGACAAGTTCCCAATACCCAATATAGATTCGATATTAGATAAACTAGGTCGTGCCCAATATTTCTCAACTATTGATTTGGCTAAAGGTTTTCACCAAATCCTTGTTAATCAAGAGGACCGGTCAAAAACCGCCTTTTCAACTCCTTATGGGCACTATGAATATGTACGGATGCCATTCGGTTTAAAAAACGCTCCGGCTACATTTCAGAGGCTTATTAATTGTGTCCTCCGTGAATTTATAAACAAAATATGCGTAGTTTATTTGGACGATATATTAATATTTTCGACTAGTTTTCAGGAACATATTGAGAACATAAATAAAGTCTTCCATAAATTGAGGGAAGCAAATCTGAAAATTCAGATTAATAAATGCAAATTTTTTGCAAGGGAAACCTTATATTTAGGCCATATTTTGACACCTGAAGGAGTCAAGCCAAACCCAGCTAAAATCGACACAATTTTAAAACTTAAATTACCAACAACGGTTAAGGAAATAAAGTCCTTTCTTAGTGTCACAGGATATTATCGTAAGTTTATAAGGGATTATTCCAAAGTAGCATTTCCGATGATAAAATACTTAAGAAAAGATGTTAGATTAAATACCAATGATCCCAATTTTATTAATGCTTTTCAAAAATTGAAAAACATTATAACAGAGGCTCCGGTACTTAAGTATCCGGACTTTAAAAGACAATTTCAATTAATAACTGATGCTAGCCTAAATTCACTTGGTGCAGTGCTACAACAAGATGGCCATCCCATTTGTTTTGCTAGCAGGACATTAAACGAACATGAAAAAAACTATTCGGCCACCGAAAAGGAACTTTTGGCAATTGTTTGGGCTACGAACTATTTTCGTCCTTATTTATATGGTGTAAAGTTCGAAATTCTTTCTGACCATCAACCATTAAAATGGTTATTCGTTAAGTCTCAGAGTAGAGTGTTGAATCCTAGGCTTTATAGGTGGATTATAAAGCTTAGCGATTTCAATTTAACAGTAAATTATATAAAAGGAAAGGATAATCAGGTAGCTGATTTCTTAAGTAGGATCAATTATGATTCTGGTGAAATTAATTTATTAAATTCTTCCAATGATTCACTATACAACAACAATGATACTGACCTAGCTACAATTCACTCTCAAGAGGAGGATTTACATAACCATATTGGTATTTTGGAAACTGTTGTTAACAGGTTTAAAACACAAATAATTTTAACCGATACTAAAACTAGAGAATTTGATATTAAACATGGTAACAAAAAAGTCTATATTAACTCAGATGATTTAAATAATGATTTAGAAAACATACTTAGGCGAAATATAGAAAAGGGCAAAATAGGCATTTTTACTGAGTTAGATGACCATAAGTATAATATTTTGCAGAAAAAAATTATTGAACTATTTGAGGGGGATAACAGCGTAAAATTTGTCAGATGTTCTTATCAAGCCAGGGACATGTCATCTGAAGATGAAACTTATAATCAAATTCACCACTATCATAGGAATGAAACAGGACATACTGGAATAAATGAAAATTATGAGGGTCTGAAAAAACACATTTACTTTCCAAATTTGAAGCTTTTGATTCAAAAATACATCAATAATTGTGATGTCTGCAATAGAGCTAAATTTGACCGTAACCCCATCAAGGAAAAATTTAATGTGACGGAAACTCCAACAGACATTAAGCAAATTGTTCATATGGATATATATACTAATTCTAAATCAAACTTTTTGACATTCATTGACAAATTTTCAAAATTTGCAACTGCTTATTATTTAGAAGATCGTACTAATCAAACCATTATAGAGAAACTTCGACTTTATAAGTCACAAAAAGGACATTTTGACAAGCTTATTACTGATAATGAATTTAAAAGCATTAACATTAAGGAATACTTGCGAACTGAAAACATCGAACTTCATTTGGTTAAGCCTAATAGTCATACTGGTAATGGGGATATTGAGAGGTTACATAATACTCTATGTGAAAAAATTAGAACGTTAACAATTGATCAAGGGTCCCTTAGTATTAAAGACAAAATCAGTAAATCCATTGAATTTTATAATAATAGTATTCACTCTGCTATAAAGGAAAAGCCTATTAATGTCGAATTTGGATATTGCGACAAAATGCGAATACATAACATTATGGTTAACAATAAACAAAATTATATAAATAAAAGGAACGAAAATAGAGAACTTTACACTGACCGACGAAATGAAGGTTACATAAAAAATTATAAAGCTTTACGCCATAAGGAACAACCTAAATTCAGAATGAGTAAACTTCAAAATATACACAGTACCAATATAAAAAGACAAACTAAATATGATGGACTTTTAAATACAAGACAATATGATACAAATGTGAATTAGTAGTTGAAATAATTTTACATTCTGATCTGATTAGAATTAAATAATTAAATAAAAAAAAAATAAATCCATGTTCTTTTAATAAAAAAATTCTTTGTTATACAAAATTATAAATGTTATAAATAAAAAGTTAAATAAAAATGTATAAACAAATAAGTTATTATTAATTTATATTTATCTTATAATTTAAAAATTAGTCTTAATATTATTTATCAATTATCTCGACTGAACAGTGAATTTAAAACAGAAAGTAAATAATTTGTAGAAGACAAAAATATAAGGAAAAATAACTTTTATTTGTAAATATTAATTTTGAATTTTTTGAAGGACTCGGGAGTGTCCTTAATTTAACGGGGGGGTAGTTACGTTAATTTAATTAACTTAACTTATGTTTCTGTTCCTATCTCTATTCTTAATCTTTTACATTACTTTACTTTAACTCTACTCTTTCCTTTCTTTTTCACCTAAAGCTTTCACTCTTTTTAATCAAATTTAACTTTAAGAACTCCTAATTATATTTTAGTCGTTAAGTTTTTTAGTCTTTAATAAACCGTCTTAAAATAAAGAAGTTTCTGTTTTTGAATAAAATATAAAATATTAAATAAACATTTTAAATAAAATAAATAAATTGTGGTTTTAATTCCATATTTATAAGTCGGGTTAATGATGTCATAGAAAGCTAATTTTAATCAAAGTTTATTTTGAGTAAATGCTAAATAAATAATATGATTTAATTAATTTCCCCAAAAAAATATTTTTTTTTTGACTTATGGTCTTTTGGTCCAATACTCGAAAATTAGACCTCACGGACAGGGGTGCCAGATGATTTTGATGAAAAATCGGCATATTTTCAAAAAAAATCGGCATTATAAATCAGGGACCAAAAATAACCGTTATGATTTCATAAAAATCGACAAAAAAAAAGATTTTTCAGAAATGTCCTAATATTAACTAATATTTCCAGCAAAAAAAATCAAAAATATATTTTTTTTTTTGCACTTTGCTCAGATTTTTCCGTTTTTTAAGCATAGTACTCTCTTTTTTTTTGCGGCGAAAATTTTCTTAAACTTTAAACGCCTCAAATCGTAATAAAAAATGTATAAATTAATAACTTTCGACAATTGTAAGAAAGAAACGATCAGAACAAAACTGAAATGTCACTTTTTCGCGGCAATTTAAATTGTCTTGTATAATAAAAATGCGTGAAAACTTTTTTAACAATTTCCATATAGATTTCCAATAATTTTAGGTTAACTGCGCAATTTTCGTAAATTTACCCAATTTATAGCAGGAAACAAAAAAAGTATAAAAAGCGATCGTATTTGAGCTGATCAAAAAATCGGCATTTTTGAACCGAAAATCGGCAAATCGGCACTTTGATAATTTTGAGGCAAAAAATCGGCAAAATGCCGATAAATCGGCAAATATGGCAGCCCTGCTCACGGAATATAGTTTTTCGATTTTTCTGAAATTTTTACTATATTGTTTTTAGACCTAATTACACAATATTCCGACCCCAATACATTGAAAATCTAATGTTTAGTTTTAAGTGCCACTCTTATATAAAGTTTTTGTAAAATTTCGACATTTTGCTCTATTTCTCAAAAACAGTCAATCAGACAAAAAAAAAATTGTTATATCAATATTTTTCGGAAATTTTCTGCTCTGCAAGTTGTGTGATAGTATTTATTGAGTGCGACGTATTTTAAGGCAAAAATTTTCAAAAAAAAATAAATATAAAAAAAATCGTGAACTTTGAACTTAATATTTTGACTAGCAGACATGAGATTGCTTGGAACTGTTTTCCCAGGTTAAACTACTAATAACACCCTACGATCCTGCGATGACCAAACCGAAATACAGTCATGCTTGAATAAACGAGGGCAGTTTGAAAAATGATTATGGCACAATTTTTGATTTTGATCGCTTAAAACACCATCGCTTAAAACACCATGATCGACTATATTTATCTGGAAATTGTGTATGATAAAAATATTTGTCATCTGGTTCTGCATCAAAATGATTTTATGCATTTTTTTCGTAAAGCCCTTAGATTAAAAGTTATAGCGTTAAAAATTTTTGTATTAATTTTAGTCCATTTTTAGGACTAAAAGTCGAAAGTGACTGGCCTGTTTTCATCCGATAGGACCAGTTTTAGCACGGATATTATTTTTAACATCCAAACTACCGGAAATTGCGCGGGGAGCGGAAAAATTAATACTTTTGACATTCCAGAGTATTTTATGGGTGCTCTATTATGTATGCTAAAAAAAATAATAAAAAATTTTGCGGTTTCATGCCAAGTTTACAGCCTGCCGTTTTAATTATGTTTTATGTAGTTGCATATCATTTGTGTATGTATTTAAAAGTGGACAGTTACTAACAGATCAACAAACATACATATAAAACTAACAGCAACAACAACAACAAAAAACTAAAACTAGTGCTTAATATTTAAAAATGCTAAAATAAACACTACAAAATTAGATTGCAATGATGCACGTTTCCAGATATCATGCGTTTTTCTGCTATTTATACCCTACACCACTCTGTGGTACAGGGTATATTGAGTTTGTGCTGATGTTTGTAACTACCCGAAATATTGGTCCTAGACCTACCTTCAAGTATACCGATCGACTCAGAATAACTTTTTGAGTCGATTTAGCGATGTCCGTCCGTCCGTCCGTCTGTCCGTCCGTCCGTCCGTCCGTCCGTCCGTCTGTCCATCTATCGGTTTAAGCACGATGCAGGTCGCAATTTTCAATCAATTGACCTGAAATTTGAAACTTAAGCATCTTTTGGCCCAAGGACGAAGCCTATTGAAATTGGAGAAAATCGGTCCATGTTAAGACCTAGCCCCCATACAAACGCCCCCTTTGGATTCGGCTTTAATGACTCTAATAACCGTATTATAATAGATATCGCTTTGAAATTCAGCAAGTAATCAAATTTTGTATGCACAAATCACCATTCCAAATTTCAAAGGAATCGGGTCAGTCCTTCTGGTAGTCCCCATACAAACCACCTTCCCGATATCACATAATTCCCTCAAAATTCATAAAAATGGAAATATTTGATAAAAAAATTATTTTTAGGTGCTAAACGTGTACTTTAGCAACCTTATCAAATCGGAATATAATTGGACCATTTTTGGACTTAGTCCCCCATATCAAAACTTCGACCGTTATATTGTTATATTGACAAAAAAAATTAACCAATTCCACTTAAAATTGATCTGTGTGTGTTTTCTACACTAAATAATGATCTAACAAAAAACAGATAAAATCGGTCCATGTTTGGACTTGGGACCCTTTTTCCGGAAAACACTGGTGTAGGGTATCATATGGTCGGTCTTGACCGACTATAACTTTCTTACTTGTTTTTTTTTTTGTTTTGTATTCTCTCTTCGTTAGTTTTTATTTTAGGATTTTTCGCTTTGGACTGTGTGACGTTTTGTTTAACAAATGCGAAATAAACATGAGTTGCATATTTATTTCTTTTGATGTTGATGAGATGATCCAGTGTTTGACGAAGAAAAAAAAAATCGTTTTTAAAAAGTGCTTTTAATTTGAAGATTAAAGTAGCTTCATCATCATCAACATCATCTTAGTCATGTCGTGTCATGTCAAAAAGTATCATAAGGCAAAAATGGTATATTAGACCAGTAAGGAAAATAAACATTTTAAAAGTTTTAATGTGTTAAAATTAACACGTTTCAATTGCATGCTACAACTAAGAAACCTTTAAAAAAAGGAATTAAAAAATGCAGGTAATTGAAGGAATACATATTTATAAAAAAGAAAGCATCAGTACTTTGTGAAGATTAATGGAGAAAATTAAGCATTATAGATGTTTTGACGGTATTCTAATGGTGACATTTTCCTCCTCGCGAAAAATAATAACAAATTCATTTATTACACTCAAAAAAAATCTTGTAAGAGACGTTTATAGATTGTTTTTGCTACCTCCTATTTGACAAGAATTCCTTGTTGTTTTAAAAGCTTTTTACCAATGGTTAGGTTAGGTTGGATAGGCGTCCGCCAATTTGGCGAATTTACTCGGAGGCCATAAGGCCCATTGTGATTCCCGTAAAGTTGTCCCCCTACTCCCCTCTGATATACAAAATTCTACCTCTCAAACCACCCCGATTCTCTAAGGTATTCTGCTAGAGATGTCAATGGGACACTGTTTAGGCAATCTAGGTCATAAAAAAATCGTTGCCCCAAATACTTAAGACGACGTTTCATCAGACCCGGACATTCACACAACAAGTGCTTCACTGACTCCTCCTCCTCCACCTCTCCACAACTTCTACAAAAGTCCCTGTCAGAAATTCCCATACGAACGGCCATTTGGCCGAATATACAGTGTCCTGTTAGTACTCCTACTAATAGGCTAACCGTCCGTTTGCCAAAGGTAAGAAGACTTTCTGTCCTCTTAGGATTTGGCAGTGGCCACATGGTTCGCGATATCCTGCACGTGATCAGCGATATCCACCTATCCCTCATCATACTCTCTGATACACTCTAAAAAAATTAGTCTAGTTTCCTCCTACTATAAATTGGGTAAATTTCAACAAATTCAAATAATATACTACTATAAGTTGGGTAAATTTCTAAAAATTTTAAGTATAATTACGCAATGTGTGTAAATTTACCCAAAAAAAAACTGAAATCATTTTAATTAGAGTGTATCCTATCAATTTCGTTCATCAACTCCACTATAGGAACCGAGATATCAGGTTCGACATGTTCCCCCACCGACTTGGAGCCATTTCTTGCACATTCATCAGCTAATCCGTTACCATCGACCCCACAATGTCCAGGGACCTAGATTAGCTTGACTGTGTGCTGACTGATTCGATGAAGGGATTGTATACAATTACTAACAATTCTCGATTTTACAGTGTTTGACCCTAAGACCTTTAGAGCTGCAAGACTGTCCACAAAAATGTTGATGGCGCAAGGACTTTTTACCAAAAATTTCGTAATTTTACAAGCTTTTTACCATTAAAATAGTAAATTTACATTTTTTTTGACGCGATAAAACTTACAAGGAAGTTTCGTTACTTTACTAGATTTTTTTCCACCTTCTATTGTACGACAATTCCTAGTAAATATTACGATCTTTTTTGTAATTTTACACTTTTTTTGGCGAAACATAACATTTAAGGAATTCTAGTGAATATACTAGATTTTTGTTTGTAAAAAAACCTTGGAAATTTGTAAAATTAAAAAATAAATGTAAAATTACAAAAAAAAATTTAAATTTCGATCGAATTTTTTTTTTTTTAAAAACAAGTAAAAGTGTCAAATATAAGTAAATGGGATTACAAGACTTTTTCTAACAAATTCGGCTTCTTTAAGTCCATATTTTCATATATGCAAAAACTTTGGGGTACTCTATGGAGAGGTATATAAGTAGGACCGCCAATATCACATATCATATTCTCTATTAAAATAAAGCTGGTCCGTATTTTTGCGTTTGCAAAATTCCTGCTAGTTCGGATTTTATTTGGATTTCCCCGAAAGACCTAATTTTTTCATAAAGTGGCAACCCTTTTTTAACATACAAAATTTGTGTCAGTTTTGCACTATCTTGTTTTAAAATCCCTCGATAATTTAAAAACTATTACTCGGAGAGCTTTTGTATATTTGGCGGTCTTGTTCTACATGTTAAAAGCTATCAAAATTCCTTTAGTAAATTTAAAAAAAATTTGGGGGGAAAGAGCAAAGTCCGTCATATATTTTACCCCTCTAGGAGGAACCACAAATTTAAACAAGTGAGAGTGTTAAATTCGGCTCCGCCGAATCTTTTATACCCTCCAAAATGTATAAAAAATTAAAAAAAAAAATTTTTTGACAGGGTCGTTTTCGTTTCGCGATAAATATATCAAATGTTTCATATATTTAACAAAAATACAAAAAAACATGTAAAAAAGGTGTATTTTTTCAGAGGTTGGTTCAGTTCTTCAAGGGGGAACTTTTTTCCCCCTGGGCAGATTTTGCCCATTCGCGAACTTAACCTGCCTATGACCATGAGACATATTTGTACCAAACTTTAGGAGTCCAGCTGTTTTATTTTGGACTGCATTGTGTTATCTACAGACAGACGGACGGACAGACGGACATTCACAGAACGTCTTAGAATCGATCATAAATCAATAATATATGTATTTTATGGGGTCCCAGACCGATATTTCGATGCGTTATAAACGGAATGACAAAGTGAGTATACCCCATACTGTGATTGGAGGGTATAAAAATGTGTGGGGGCTACCTTACGTGTTGAAGATTGAGGGTAAGTAGGTTCTGAGAAAATGTTAGTATTGAAATAACATTGGAAGATGCTCCTAAAGAAGTCTAATGTGTGACAATCCCCAATATTTTTTCAGTAACGAAATTTTCGCAGAACATACGTACATTTTTTATACCCTCCAACTACAGTATGGGGGTATTATCACTTTGTCATTCCGTGTGTAACGCATCAAAATATCGGTCTAAGACATTCTAGCAATGTCCGTCCGTCCGTATGTACGTCTATTCGTCCGTCCTTCTGTCTGTCATTAACAAGATGCAGTCCAAAACTAAAGAGCTGGATCCCGACATTTGGCACGAATATGTCTTATGTTCTTAGGCAGGCTAAGTTCGTAAATAAGCAAAATCGGATCAGAGGGAAAAAAGTTCCCTCTTGAAGAACTAAACCAACCTCCAAAAAATACCATTTTTTAAATGATTTTTTGTGTTTTTGTGTAACAAATGCAAAATTTTAATGCTACAAGAAGTTCAATGTCCTGCATTTGGACCCATAGAAATAAATTTTTTTTTTTTCGGTCCGCCCCCCTTTTTTAGGCGTGGAATACATTTTTTTTTTAATAATGATAAACTTGTATTATTTAGTGCAAACAGCATATGAATGAATTTTTAAACACATATTCGAGAGGAAATTTGCCCTCCCCAGTAACCTCAACCGCCCCACTACCCCCGCCCAAAAAAGAAGAAACGCCCTTGCAATTTTTTTTCGCATGTTAGAGGGTTTAAAACAACGGTTCTCAAACGGTGGGTCGCGACCCCCTAGAGGGTCGAGGAAGAGTTTCAGGGGTTAAATTTTGGTAAATTTAAAACCCGTTTTTTTTGTTGTTGTGTTATAACTTCTGATTAATTTTTATTAAAAAAATAAAAATTGTTTTATTCGACCTTTAAAATATTATATTTTGAGGATGTTTATTCTGGCTCGAGGTCATTATTTTCTTTACTAACTAAAACCATGATATTCTCATAGCATAATTTTCAAGAAAAATTAGTTTTTGTTTTAAATTTATTTATGTTGGTCATTTTTGCAAGACTTAATCGACACGTGTTTCGGAATTTGTCAAGATTCCATTGTCAAGATTATTTAGCAAAAATAGAAACGATTTACTACAAAGTAGCAAACGAGTCTAATGACAAATCGTTTAGTGCACAAACTAGCAAATTAATACATATTCGCCTCTATTCGCAATGAGAATTAGAAAGACGAAGAAATTGTACCATACTAATAAGGCAACGATTATCAATAACCAACAAAAAATGACCAACATAAATAAATTTAAAACAAAAACTAATTTTTCTTGAAAATTATGCTATGAGAATATCATGGTTTTAGTTAGTAAAGAAAATAATGACCTCGAGCCAGAATAAACATCCTCAAAATATAATATTTTAAAGGTCGAATAAAACAATTTTTATTTTTTTAATAAAAATTAATCAGAATTTGAACATAATGGTTGGCACGCCATGTGATGAATAACCCTAATATGGAGTATTTGTTACAACAAAAACACAAAAAACATATTGTTGTAGTCCAATGGACTATCGTATGTAAAATTGTTTTAAATATTTTTGTTGGTTATTGATAATCGTTGCCTTATTAGTATGGTACAATTTCTTCGTCTTTCTAATTCTCATTGCGAATAGAGGCGAATATGTATTAATTTGCTAGTTTGTGCACTAAACGATTTGTCATTAGACTCGTTTGCTACTTTGTAGTAAATCGTTTCTATTTTTGCTAAATAATCTTGACAATGGAATCTTGACAAATTCCGAAACACGTGTCGATTAAGTCTTGCAAAAATGACCAACATAAATAAATTTAAAACAAAAACTAATTTTTCTTGAAAATTATGCTATGAGAATATCATGGTTTTAGTTAGTAAAGAAAATAATGACCTCGAGCCAGAATAAACATCCTCAAAATATAAGTTGTGTTATAACAATATACAAATACTTATTAAAAGAAGAAAAATTTCCATCACTTAAGGTCCCTTCGTAATCACTGTGCAGTTGTTAATTTTTCGGGATGCCCAACACTTATTTGTGAAGTGTTTTGGTTGAGTCTGGGATCTGATAGTTCGTTTTCTATTAACTTTTCGATGCTGATTCGGAATCTGTGTTCCAAATTTATCTAGTACATTAGGTTTTTGAGAAAATAAAAGGCAAAGTTCACAAAAACCTATTCTTGTGCATTTTAAAGAGCTTTGTTAAATTTTCGGATTCGTCTGGGATCTGACCACTTTTTTTTGATTCCTTTTTAATGCTGATTCCAAATCTGGATCCATATAACGGATCTTGATTCGTGATCAAATAAATTTTTCATCATTTTGAAAATAGAACAATCATTACTCCAAATTGGACTTTAAATCCAACCACAGTATGGGGGTATACTCACTTTGTCATTCCGTTTGTAACTTATCGAAATGTCGGTCGGGGACCCCATAAAGTATATATATTATTGATGCATGATCGATTCTAAGACATTCTGTGAATGTCCGTCCGTCTGTCTGTCTGTAGATGGCACGATGCAGTCCAAAATAAAATAGCTAGCCTCCTGCAATTTGGTATGAATATGTCTTATGGTCCTAGGCAGGCTAAGTTCGTAAATGGGCAAAATCGGCCCAGAGAGAAAAAAGTTCCCCCTTGAAGAACTAAACAAACCTCTGAAAAAATACACTTTTTTACATGTTTTTTTTTTTGGGTATTTTTGTTAAGTAAATGAAACATTTGGTATATTTATCGGGATGGGAAGGTGCTCCCAACGTCCCCCACTGACCCCCATCACCTCCCCCCAAAACAAACGCCCCTGATAATTTTTTTTTTAATTTTTTTTTACATATTGGAGGGTATTAAAGATTCGGCACAGCCGAATTTAACACTCTCTTACTTGTTTATTTTTTAGAAGTTTTTTTACTTGAAATTATTGGTATGCGTCTAGGATCTGACCACACGGTTTCGATTAATCTTTCAATGCGGCTTCTGAATTTGGTTTCCAAATTTTTCCATTACTTCAGGTTTTTGAAAAAATTTAGGTCAAAGATCACGTTAATAATTTATTTATTTTTTTTTATGTTGAAAAGGGGTCGCAAAACAAAAGTTAATGAGAAGCTCTGGTTTAAAAGATTCGGCACAGCCGAATTTAACATTCTTACTTGTTTTATTAAAAATTTTGTTTTTCTTGGACATCAGCTCATAGCGCTCACGAGCTCCCAAATAAAATGCCATTTATTAAAAATTTGCTCCACCGCTCTATTGTCTCAGAGTTACCCTGGATGAGTTAAATAAATGACCGATTTCCAATATTTTTTCAATACCAGCATTTTCTCAGAACATACCTACCCTCAATTTTCTGACCTTACGGTGCACTGTGGTTCCAAATCCAAATCTAGGTGGACAAAAGTCTAAAAAGTTTGAACCTCTAAATTAAAAAACGGTAGGTGTTTTAAATAGCTAACAACATGCCTAGACTGGACGCAAAATATTTTGATTAAATAAGGGATTTAACTTTGTCCCCGCAGCACTAGAACATCAATGTTTGTTCACGAAAATGTTTGTAATTAAAAACTAAGGAAATCAATACAAAACTAAGTAGCTTATACCAAGTGAATTATTTGCAGGAGATTGCCGTGAATTGTTTTTTATATAGCCATGGGTATATACTTATCAAAAAAATTTTCATGGGTTCGAAATTTTTTCCCGATTTCTTAATATCGGTTTTTGAAGTTAGGGTCATAAGTAAAAAAAAAATTTAGATTATCAATCTTTCAAAGCTTGCCAAAAAAAACCTCTCCAAGTTGCAGGCAAGCCACTATATACAACTCTTAAAGTAACTATCAGAGAGTATGTTTCATCTTTCATCTCATCCAGCGGCGTCCAGCTGCATTTTTTATAGCGTTTTTAAAAAAGTAATTTTTTCTGCAATATTTATAACTCTCAAGAAAATGCTTATAACATTCAGGATCTTCTGCACATATTTTTGCAATAAATACCACTACAGTATTTTCTATAATTGTTATATCACATATTTTTCTTTTCCCGCACCTCTAGAAGCACAAAAAGGATTTAATTCGAACATTCTAAAAAAACTACACATTAAAAGTAATTCGACATAGCTGGGCTTTACTGTTATGTTCAGAAAAGCTTTTTATATCATTTTTAAATACTTCCTTTAAATTTAGTGCCCTAAAGTAGCAAAAAGTAATTAACTTTTTCCAGTTGTAGCGAAAAGTCCAATTAAGTTGAAGCTATTTTAGTGAAACCCACTGTATTTTCAAAAATATTAAAGCTACAATTTTTTAAAGCATTTTTTTGAAATCAGCGACCCCAAAAACATAAAATATCATGGTTAAATACTTTTGTCCACCTAGTTTTGGAATCGGAACCACAGTGCTCACTCTAAGTATAGGGGGTATATATAAGTTTGTTATTGCTTTTGTAACACTTCGAAATATTGGTTTATGATCCCATAAAGTATATATATTATTCCGTTTGTAACACCTCGAAATATTGGTTAAGGATCCCATAAAGTATATACATATATTCATGATCCCCGATCGATTTTGAGTTGATCTAACGATGTCCGTCAGTCTGTCTGTCCGTCTGTAGAAAACACGCAAACTTTCGAAAGACTTTCCGAAGACTTCTGAAGTTTGGCATATATGTTTGTAATTTACTTCGTCAGGTTGGTATTGAATTTCAGCAGAATCGGTCTAGTGGTTCAAAAGTTACAAGCAAAAGATCGATTTTTGGCAGGGGTTTTTCGCAAAATTTTTGAGTTAAAAAACACAATAACTTTCCAAAAAAAAAAAAAATTAAATCATTTTATTTCCATACAAATGGTTTTTCTTTTAAAAATCGGCTTTCAAAAAATGTATGGAAAATTTAAAATTTAAAATAAAACTTTTGTTAAAATCGACTATTTTTCTTTGGTACGCGCTTATATCTTTATCGTCTGATTGGTATTGAATTTCCGAAAAATCGGTCCAGGTTCAAAAGTTATAAGCAAAACCCTAAATTGCAGATTGGTTTCACCTTAAATTCACTTGCTGAAAAAGAGGTTTTAAGCTTGATTACCAATTGTAAGTCACAAAAATATTTTACAACATCTATTTGTCACTTAAATATACTTTTTCAAAAAATAAAAGTTACACTCGAAAAAATTTTACACTCAAAAAAATTATACATTCAATAAAAAAATACACACAATAATAATGACATTTATTTTTTAAAATTTTTACAATTTTTAAAAAAGTTTTTTGTTCAAAATAAAATATTTTTAATCAAAATTGTTATTTTTTCACGTTAAAAAATTTTTAAATGGGTATTGTGGCGGGTATTCATGGCTTCGGCCAAGTCGAATTTAACTTTTCTACTTGTTTTTTTTTTTAAATTCCAAATTTTGTTCGCCGTTCGTAACGGGTTAATTTAATTCGATTGGTCTTAAACTTGTACCACATACGTCTTAGGTCTAGTAAAATAAAAAATTGCACTGAAGTTGAAAATCGGAAGAAATTTGTTTAGACTTCCAAAAAAAGTTCGTTTGAAGGATATTTTATTCCTCTCTCTCTCTCTCCTTTATTTTTTCTAAATATACTGACCTTTCTTATTGACTCACCTCAAAGTCTAGTTTTCTTAATTCACATGAAATTGAAATTTAATTTCATATACTACCCTCCCACATTTTAGTTTATCAATCAAGGCCATTAATTAAAGAAAATGTTTAGACAAGCAAAAACTTGAACATATGTCAATTACATAATTCTCTAGCAACTTCTAAACAAGACACCTTACATAAAACTTCAGTGAATATCAGTGAATTCAACAAACATGTGAAAGTAATTTGATAGGATTTATTTTAATTAAATTTAAATTAAACAGTGTAAAATTGCCTGTTATATGGTTAACTGTGGGCGATTTCTAACATTTTTAAATTCACCCATCCATCTATCCAACTACTCATGCAGTCGCAACATCAGCAGTGCAAGAAATCTAACAAAAATCTAATCAAGTGTGGGAGTAAATGAGACTTCCATTTAACACTCCATTAAACATTATGGGAAGTGCCAGTGTGAACGAATGAATGAAAATCAGATGAAATGGTAAATGGGAAACCCACAAAAAAAAAAAACAAGTCACAACATTGTTTAAGTGTACATTGACAAATGCTAATGAGCAGGACATGTTCGCCTAATGTTAATGAATGTCACACTCTCACATACAAAATACACATTGTGTAGATGAATGACCAACAAAAACATGGCAATTTGACCAATTTGGTAGACACTTTTTTTCCATTTCATTTCCATTTCCTTCAAAGTCAATTTTTTTTTTACTTTCACATGAATGAAAAATGTTTTAAAGTTTCTTTTAGTAGTTGTTTTTTTTTGGGCGATTTTGTGTGTTGCTGTTTTTTCCAAAATCAGGTTAAACGTTTTCTTAGTTTTGTTATTTTTTTGTCCACTGGAAACCTATTGAAGTGTTAAAAATTCCATTAAATAAAAACAGGCATATAAAAAACACACAAAAACTCTCATCAGCAGACATTGTCGATGTTTTTTGTTTTCTCGGGGGATTTTTGATAGTGATTCAGTAGCATAATTTTTCAATCAATTTTTGTTATGCTATTCAACGAATGTTTTTGTTGTGCGACTTTATAAAAATATGTATGTTTGTAATCGATACATGATCGTGACCAAACGCCAACATGAAAAGAAAGGAGGAGATCCAACAGCCAAAATTGGGAAGACCATAAAACAAATCAAAAAAATTCAAAAAATAAAACGGCTAGCGTTTAGGGGAAGGATGCCTAAGCTTGAATTTGGAGACAGTTTATGGCGTTTTCTAGAGAACGCCATCATCTGTCTGATCGAGAATTCGCTGATTAGCAGCCGATTCACTCTTTTAAGCAACTCGAAATCATTGGTTTCTATAAAAACTAGATTAACAAGGAAATTCTCCCTAAGACTAGCACCATTAGTTCAGAAATACAATATGAACAAAAGAGCCCTATTTTACCCCTAAGAAGCGGAGTTTTTCAAACCAAAATTTTCAGAATGTTATTTCCGCGAGAGGATCGTACAGTCCAAATTTCAAGTATATAAAACCATTACTTCAGCAGACACAAAATTACCCTGACTTCCCCCATTTTCCCGCTAAAAAGCGGAATTTTAAAAAAGGACGTTTTTAGAATGTTTTTCCGCGAAAGGATTCTAAGTTCAAGTTTCAAGTTTGTAGTACCATTAGTTCAGAAGATACAAAATGTACCAAATTGGATACAAAATGTACCAAATTAGCAGAATTAAAAAAAAATGTTGTTCAAAATTTTATTACTGAAAAGAATCCTAGAGGGGGCCCCGTAGGCTAGTTGGTAGCGTGGTAGCCTTTCAACGTGGGGATCGTGGGTTCGATTCCCACCAGAACCCTTGGTTTTTTTCGCTACAACGAGACAACGGTCATTGTTGAATTTATTAAAAAAATGAGTTGTAAATAAATATAAATAATAAATATTATTATAAGTTGATTGATGAGTAATTTAGAGTAGGGTAGAATCCTAGAGTCCAAATTTAAAGTTTCTGGGATCATAAGTTCAGAAGATACAAAATGTACCAAATTGCCCAATTTACCAAATTGCCCTATTCTTGCACCAAATTGCCCTATTCTTGCCTGTCAACTTATTGAACCATCTTGCCATGAAAGATGTTTTCATTTGAGAGTTGATCAAACTTATTATCCACGTCAAGTCTATACCAATCTGAGGCTCCGGGCTGTGAGGAACTCTGGGACCATAAGTTCAGAAGATACAAAATGTACCAAATTGCCCCATTTACCAAATTGCCCTATTCTTGCACCAAATTGCCATATTCCCCTATGACCCGGAACCCACAAAAGGCAGACCCTGTTCTCACATGAGACCTCATTATATCTGCGCCTGCACTCTTGGATAATTTTAGACGTTGTGATTGGAGAATCCAGTGCCTTGAGTGCAGCTTGAAGTTCAAAAAGTCGGTTCATGTTTTGACCTAACACCCAAACAAACGGACTCTTTAAGTTTGGCACAAATGACTACCACAACTGTTTCGTAATAGATATCCTCTTGAAATTTTCAAGGAAAACGTATTTTGTATTCACAAATAGCCTTTCAAAATTTGTATCCAACCAACTCTTGTTTGTTGGGCTTAGCCTTATCTAAAGCATTTCAACAAATAATTACTTAAGAAAGCATTTTTTATTATTGTGTGCTGTAACACTTACCAGTTTGTATGTAACTTTGCTCTGTCAAAACAGTTTTTCTTCCGATTTTGAACGTCAGCGCAAATTTTTATTCCTTTAGGCCTTAAACGTATGTGCTACAAATTTGAGGTCAATCAGATTAAATAAACTCGTGGCGCCGGCGATCAAAGTTTTAGATTTTTAAAAATTTTTAGAAAAAAAAAAAAAAACTATGTCTTGCGACGATGATAGGACATAATCCCCACGGACATTACCACCATAACGGAAATGGGGATTATAACAGAATTTGTCACGGACATAACCCCCATAATAGTTGTGGGGACTATGACCGTTTCTAAAACGGTTATAATCCCAATGGGGGTTATGTCCTTTCCCTGTTTGGATTACGACCGAAAATTATTCGGTCATAAGCCCCATTCATATTTTGGGGACTAAGTCCAAAGAAATTTCGGTCATAATCCCAGTTTTTTGCGGAGAGGGTGGGTTTATTGCATGGAGTTTGTAATCCTTAAGCCCGGCCGAAGGCCTGCAACAAAGAAAAACTTTTAAGACAAAAAAATACAATTTTTGGGATTATGACCAACTAGTATAGTGTAATGGGGATTATGGCCATATTTTATTTGGTCATTATCCCCATAAATTTGGGAATTATGTCCGTTTTTTATTGGGATTGAACGTAGGAAAGTTCAAGAAATTTAAAAAAAACATGAATTGAAATTCAAAAAGCATATTGATAACATGATGAAGTCAGCCAATGATGCCCTTCATGGAATCTATGAAACAAATTCATAGAAACCAGAAATCTATGAAAAAGTTCATAGGCTATGAAAAAAAAAAATATTTTTTATTCTATTTTTATTTATTTTATTATTTCATTTTTATTTATTTATTTTATTGTTTCATTATACCCTACACCACACTGTGGTACAGGGTATAATGAGTTTGTGCTGATGTTTGAAACTACTCGAAATATTGGTCCTAAACCTGCTTTTAAGTATACCGATAGACTTAGAATCACTTTTTGAGTCGATTTAGCGTTGTCCATCCGTCCGTCCGTTTGTCTGTCCGTCCGTCTGTCTGTAAACGGTGTAAACATGATACAGGTCGCAATTTTTAATCAATTAATTTGAAATTTGAGCCTTAAGCCTGTTTTGGCGCAAGGACGAAGCCTATTGAAATTGGAAAAAATCGGTCCATATTTAGACCTAGCCCCCATACAAAGGTCCTCTTTAGTTTTGGCTCAAATGACTCTAATAGCCACATTTTAATAGGTATCTTTTCGAAATTTGGCAGGTAATCATGTTTCATCCACCGAAACCACCATTCCGAATTTTAAAGAAATCGGACCAATTCTTCTTATACAAATTTTGATTGTAGGTGTTCAACCTGTACTTTGGTAACCTAGCCAAATCTGACTATTATTGGTTCATTTGTGGACCTATTGTTAGTACCCATATACAAATTTCATCCGATATTTAGCTAAATCTGTCAAAAAAAAACCTATTTCACTCAAATTTCGTTGTTGTGTGTTTTTACAATTATAAAAGATTTAACAAGAAATATATCCACTCGTATCCATGTTTTGACTTGGGACCTATATTCCGGAAAACACAGGCAACTTACCTAAAGAATATAAACAAAACATTACATTAAAAATCATTTTTGTTTATTGTAACTATGCTCTGTCAAAAGCTGTGAGAGAGAAAGAGAACGATATTGTCTATTTATAAAATTTTTAAGTACCCGGTGAAAAATGTGCATATATGTACATATATGCTCATATATTGTTACATGTATGTTCATATATGAATCATATATGAACTTATATGGTGTATATGGAAGCATATATGTTGTCATATTTTTTAAAAATGGGCTCATATATGGAAATGTATGGACAAATATATTGACATATATGTATAGTAGAGTGTCCCTTATTTTGGAAATGTTGGAAATCTTGAGACGGTACCCGCTCATTTTTTTCCTTTTGACTTAAAAATAACTCAGGAAAAATTTTACGCCCCTAGGACCACGCCTTCCCTACGCGACGGGGCCTTAAAGAGCGGGGCATAAAAAATCATTTTTCCATACAAACCAAAAAATTTTTTTTTTTATTTTTAATTTTTTTGTTATTAATTATTATATTACTTGGTTTGCTTATTCACGACAAAAAATTTGATTTTGGAGGGATAAGTCTTTCAGCGCTAAAAAAATTTTCGCAAAAAAAAAATTTGGGCGGCCGGGGTCCTACAGTAAAAAATTTTTAAAAAATATTTTTTTTTAGTTTTGACCAGCAACGGTTTTAGTTGCTATGTTGCTTTAAATGATATATATTCCAAAAAAAAAATTATTCATATCTGTGACATCTTTATCTTTTTCGAAAAAAAAAATTTTGAGCCGTAGGAATCCTACGGTAAAAAATTTTTAAAAAATATTTTTTTTTAGTTTTGAAAAGCAATGGTTTTAGTTTTTATGTTGTTTTTAATGATATATATTCCAAAAAAAATATTATTCATATTTGTGACATTTTTATCGTGTATCGAAAAAAATCATCAATGCATTTTTTACCCTTTTTTAGAACACGATTAAGATGTCACAGATACAAAAAATATTTTTTTATGAATATATATCATTTAAAGCAACATAGCAGCTAAAACCGTTGCTGGTCAAAACTAAAAAAAAATATTTTTTAAAAATTTTTTACTGTAGGACCCCGGCGGCTCAAAATTTTTTTTTGCGAAAAATTTTTTAGCGCTGAAAGACTTATCCCACCAAAATCAAATTTTTTGTTGTGAATAAGCAAACCAAGTAATATAATAAATAATAACAAAAAAATTAAAAATCAAAAAAAAAATTTTTTGGTTTGTATGGAAAAATGATTTTTTAGGCCCCGCTCTTTAAGGGCCCGTCGCGTAGGGAAGGCGTGGTCCTAGGGGCGTAAAATTTTTCCTGAGTTATTTTTAAGTCAAAAGGAAAAAAATGAGCGGGTACCGTCTCAAGATTTCCAACATTTCCAAAATAAGGGACACTCTAATGTATAGTATCACTTAAATTGTTAAGCAATATAAAAACACGTTTTGCTGTTTTATGTGGCATTCTCACTTGCTGTTTTGAAGTGTTCAAGAGTGAGATGTTAAAAAAAGTCTTTGTCGTTTTTATTCTGTTACTGGTGTTTTGTTGAACAACTTGTTTAAGGTCGCAAGTGTGAATGCCATATTACAGTGAAAGCGAAAAACGTTGTTAAATTTTTTTTTTTAACTTTGTTCATAAGTCAATCATATTATATCGGATAGTTCTGAAGATTTGGACATATTTTCGGTTAATGAAGTACATCATAACTAGCGATTCACATTTTGATCATTTAATGGGGGAGCCAAAAATATTTTTTAAATTAAAAAACATGATGATAGTACTATTTTTGAATTTTACTCGTAAAACTTGTATTTTTTAACGAAGAGAACTTAAATTTTATGGGGAAATGTATTTTGATATAATGCATCACTATCAATCAATAACTCGTTTTTAAAGAAGAGTGTTGTTACATTGTTTCGCATTTTAGTTGACGATATATTGATTCATATTCCTGACTAAGAAAGTTTCGATATATTCATATCGCCGCTGTTCCTAAAAATGGAGTCATGTGTTTTCGGGCAAGTTTTCATGAGAGCAAAGAAAACGTTTATTTTCGTCCCGTCGCAATGTTTTTTAAAAGTTTGTTAAATAAAAAAATCCTTGTACCGATACGATATCCACATGCTACAAAAAAAGTATGAAATCTTTAACGGGTTTCTAGTGGTGCAGAAATTTTCAAAAAACATACATATAACTCCTCTTTTAAGTGTTTTTTTGAACAACTGCTTTTGTTTACAAAACCATTCTTACTGTAAATTTCTTTCTAGGGGAACGAATACAAAACAAAGTGTGTTCGTGGTTTAAAGCGACGTTATTTAAAACGACGTATTTAAAGTCCTTGAAATTTTGATATTTAAGAGCTCTTCATTAAACAGCGGACAACAAATTTCGTAAACAAGTGATGCTTTTCCATTTTTTCTTGTAACTATTTTAGAGCTTTGACATTAATCGAAATCACTGAAAGATGATGTACTTTAAACACTAAAATTTTGTGACTTCAAATGATTTAGTTGCTTTCACAAGGCTTGATTACTCCACCTTTTAGGATTTAGATTACTTAAATAGTGGTCAATTTCGTCACATTCTATTACTCTTTGATCAAAAAATGTTAACCTCCTTTTCTGATCTTTTTTAGTATGACGAACGCATGTGTTCGTAGTAGCTGCAGCTACTTTTACTTACGTTTGAACCATTCAAGATATCAAAAAACGGTTTGGCGAGTAAACTCATACCCAATATGGGTTTTTAAAGATGCAATAAAAAAAGTTCGAAAACTACACATGACTCCTTTTTAGGCGAAGCGACAAAATGTATGTTACTTACTACATTATTTATGCCAACTCTCAATTATATTGTAAAAAGTTGATTGTTATGAAATTACAATTTCAAAAAATTCATTAAATCCTAATAAAATCAATTAGAATTCAAAAAAATTTAATTGAAATTCAAAAATATCAACTGAAATTCAAAAAAGATCACTTAAAGTTCCCAAAAATCCATTGAAATTCAAAAAAACTCAATCGGAATTCAAAAAATAAAGTGGAACAAAACAAAATCACTTAAAATTCTAAATAAATCCATTGAAATAAAAAGAATAAATTCGAATTCAAAAAAGTTTAATTGAAATTTTAAAAAATCACTAAAATTTCGAAAATTCAATTAGACTTAAAAAAAAATAGATAAATATCAAATTAAATTCAGGATCTTGAAACTACAAAAAAAAAATTGGGAGTTTAATTGATTTTTTGGAATTCTTTTTATTTTTTGTTCAGCTTTAAGTTATTTTATTTATTTTTTCAAGTTTAAGTCATAGTCAATTAATTTAAAGTTACGTGTATTTTTTTTTAAATTTCGATGGATTTTATGATCTTTTTTGAATTTGAATTTATATTTTTTAAAAATAATTGGAGTAATATACAAATCACAATTGGTATTTTCGAACTAACATACGTGGATACATATATGTTTTCATATAAATTATATATGTCCATATATGTCATATATGAACATTAGAGTGTCCCTTATTTTGGAAATGTTGGAAATGTTGAGACGGTACCCCCTCATTTTTTTCCTTTTGACTAAAAAATAACTCAGGAAAAATTTTACGCCCCTACGACCACGCCTTCCCTACGCGACGGGACCTTAAAGAACGGGGCCTTAAAAATAATTTTTCCATACAAACCAAAAATTTTTTTTTTGATTTTTAATTTTTTTGTTATTAATTATAATATTACTTGGTTAGCTTATTCACGACAAAAAATTTGATTTTGGTGGGATGAGGCTTTCAGTTCTAAAAAATTTTTCGAAAAAAAAAAATTTAGAGCTTTTGGGGTCCTACAGTAAAAATTTTTTAAAAATTTTTTTTTTTAGTTTTGACAAGCAACGGTTTTAGTTGTAATGTTGCTTTTAATGATATATATTCATAAAAAAATATTATTCATATCTGTGACATCTTGATCGTGTACCGAAAAACATCAAAAATGCATTTTTTACCCTTTTTTAGATCACGATAAAGATGTCACAGATAGGAATAATATTTTTTTATGAAAATATATCATTAAAAGCAACAATTCAACTAAAACGGTTGCTTGTCAAAACTAAAAAAAAATATTTTTTAAAAAATTTTTACTGTAGGACCCCAAAAGCTCTAAATTTTTTTTTTCGAAAAATTTTTTAGAACTGAAAGCCTCATCCCACCAAAATCAAATTTTTTGTCATGAATAAGCTAACCAAGTAATATTAGAATTAATAACAAAAAAATTTAAAATCAAAAAAAAAATTTTTTGCTTTGTATGGAAAAATGATTTTTAAGGCCCCGCTCTTTACGGCCCCGTCGCGTAGGGAAGGCGTGGTCGTAGGGGCGTAAAATTTTTCCTGAGCTATTTTTTAGTCAAAAGGAAAAAAATGAGGGGGTACCGTCTCAACATTTCCAACATTTCCAAAATAAGGGACACTCTAATGAACATATGCCCTCAAATTACGTATATGGTCATATATGGACAATCATATATGAAGCATATATGAATATATATGCATATTTTTCACCGGGTATTTACAAATCCCCATTAGCAAACGTTATATAACATGTTTTTGCCCCTGTAAGTTATTATATTATTGGTATTGACGGACTATAACTTTCTTACTTGTTTTATTCTGCATCAACAGGACTCCGAATTTCGATTAAAAAAAAAAAGAAGAAAATTGGACTTTGTTTTCATCTCTATCTTAGAATACCTTCCCTTTAAAAAACATACCAACAATCTACAACAAAAAGTTAAACACATTTTTTTTTTTGTAAATTTTTACACGCCAAACAAAAATTCCAAAATTGTGTTTTTTATTTGGTTTTTTAAACTTGAGCTGAGAAATTAGGTGAATTCATGACAACTACAACACTGCCGACGTCACAGCTTTAAAGGAAGGAAAATTTAAAAAATCACTTAGCAAAGTGCAATGAATGGAGTGCGTTTTTTTATTGTAGTTGCATTTTTTATTTTTTTTGGTTTTTTTGGAATTTCTTTTTACGGTATTCAATATTGCATGTTTGTCATCTGAATTTTGGGATTTCGTTTTCCGTTTGGTAGTGGACACATTTTTTTTTATATTTGGTTAATGCTTGTCATTGTTTGGAGTATGTAGGTTTTTTTTTTTTTGGTTTATCTTTTCCTTTTGGCCAGTTAAAAGAAAGTGTTCTTGTCTTGCCTGGTATTTTGAGTTGTTTGTTTTTTCTGGTCAGTTTCATTTTGTTACTTTGGTGGCATGTTAGCAATCATGTGGATTATTTGTGTGTATAATCTCAGTTGACAATCTCTGTATAATTCCTTTTTTAAACAAAACCAAGATTTGTAACTTCTTTTTTAGGACAAAATTTTTGTTTTTTTTTTTTTTTTGTTTAAATAAATAAATTTCACTCTTAAAAGCAAAAGTAAATTTTGTGACCATAAAAAGTGTTTTTTTGGAAATGAATTTGTTTTAGAGTGAATTATAGTAATTTTAAATTTAGTTTTGAGAGTTGTAATAAAATTATACTACTATTAAGTTTGTTTGGAAATCGATTAAATTATTTATATATTAGGTGTGTTTTTTTTAAAACAACTAGATTAGGATTTTACAAAGTGGGGACTTAATTTCTCTGAATCTCGATAAGGTTTTATACAGCTATGACTCTTCCTGTTTTCTGTATTTTTTTTTTTTTTGCAGCATACCTCAGAGTGCAAACAATGTTGCTAGTAAAGCGCCATATTTTTATTTTATTTTAAAATTTAGTTTTTTTTTATATTTTTAGCAATTGCAGCACATTTGATTGTTAATTATTTGACAAAAATTAAATCACCGCAACTCTAAGAAATTTAGATAAACCAATTAAATTCTTTCAACCAATTTTACAACTTTCATTAATTTGTTAAAAATATTTCTCAACTAATGAAAATCTCTAAATTTAATCATTTGAATATTTTTCATATCAATCACTTTAATTTGTTGCCAATCAATTTGAAAATTGTTGATTTAAATATTTAATTTTTCAATATTTTTTAAATTGAAGTATTTGAATTCACAAGCAAGGACCCGTTATGTAAATTTAATTTAATCAAACAATTATGTCAATTATATTGCAACTTAAACGCCAGTCATTATTTAGCTATAAAACATACGAACGACTAACTAGCCTACCAACTAATAACCCAGCAACATTTTTGTGCTACAACGAATCAAAAGAAATTTTTGAGTTAATTTACCAAAGTCCACCGTCAGTAAACGTTGTAAACGAGATACTGGCCACAATCTATATATATAAAGTAGTAACATGACTGACTGATGACTGACATACTAATCACGCATCATCCCACAGCACAAACCAATGAAGCTACACTCAAAAAAATACGTTAGTAGATTTACTATTTTTTTTTTGCTAACGCTAGTTAGCTAACTTTTAGCAAGATTTTAGTTGAGATTAGCATGTTAGCAAAAAAATTCTTGTAAACTTCATGTAGCACATTAGCAATTTTAAACAAACTTTGAACTAATTTCTTTTGCTAAATTTGAAATTGAGTTGACAACATTTTTACAAGATTTTTTGCTAATATTAGCAAAAATAAATGTTTTTTTTTTTTTTATTTTCAGAAAACTTAAAATGGCGATATCTCGGAAACTAAGCCAGATAGAGCAAAATGGAGGCCATTTTTGGTTCTCGGGCTCACCATAGTATCGCCGGTCCTCTTCACATGTGTGGATCCTAATGGGTCCTAACTTTGGATCCAAAAAAGTAAGCATTCCCGAAAATTTTAAAATGCTCATATCTCGGTAAATAATGCCGACACAACAAAAAGTCCAAAAGCTCTCCTAGTAATATTTTTAAAGTTATAGAGTTTTGTAATTCTCAAAACCCCGGTGGTCCCCTAAAATCACGTATCTCAAAAACTAAGCAAGGTAGAGCGAAACGGACACTAATTTTGGATCAAAAACTATGACGATTTTTAAGGAACCCAAGTAGGTCTAGGCCCATCGGAGTTTGGACCTATCGGGTCCGAACCCAATGGGGTCCACAAATGTGTATGAACTAAGTTGAAATAAAAAAAAATTCAGTTAACTAACTTTTAGCAACACGTTTTTGCTAACTTTACCAAAAAAATTGTGGGTTCAAAATCAGCAAATTTTCTTGTAGGTTTACATGCTTTTTTTGCTAACTTTACAGTTTTTTTTTTGAGGGTAGAGATTAAAAACTTGGAATGTAGATGCACCTACCGGAACATAGATCCACTAAGGCTGGGTTTTTGGAAGTGTTGAGTCTAAGGGGGTAAAAGGGGTAAAAAAGGTACTTTGGTACTTTTTATATTTCCACAACACAGAAAAAAATAAAAAAAATATTTAATTAAAAAATTCGTAGATTTAATTAAAAAATTAATTAAATCCGGACCAATCACTAAAATGCGCAAATAAATTAAAAATATTTGTATGTCGTTAATTAAAAATAAATGGATATTTATTTAATTAAAAACTTAATACTATAAATTGAAAAATTTAATTAAAATTTAAAAAAAAATAATTAAAATTTTAATTGTATAAATTAAAAAAATTAATTAAAAATATTAAATTAAAAAAAAAAAAATAATTTGTAAAAACATTATTTTTGAATAAAATAGTTTAAAAAATATATTTCTTCAAACTTTACCAAATTTATTTATGCCGTAAAGACATAGTCAGTGAGATGATTTTATAAAGTTGATTATAAACCTTTCATATACATACACATAAAACTATAAACAAAATGAGAATTCAAAAACCTATGTGAAAAATAAAAAAAACTTTCAACAAACTTTTTATACTTATGTATTTTTTTTGTATGTAAACAATGCAAGAGAAAAACACACACTCGCACACACACAGAAAACAAAACAAAAAAAATAAGTAAAGCTAGAAATTTAATTAAATATTTAATTATATAAATTAAATACTTAATTAATATTAAATTTGAAAACAATTAAAATATTAATTAAAATAAAGTTAAAAATTTAATCAAACAATTAATTATATTAATTAAAAGTTTAATTAATATTAAATTAAAAAACAATTAAAATTTTAATTAAAATAAAATATACGATATTATTTTCTGTGAAACCACTGAAGCCAGAGATTTGAAATTTGGAATGTAGATGCACCTCTCGGAATATAGAACCACATGGCTGGGTTTTTGAAAATAATGATTCTAAGAGGTTAAAATGGGAAATTTATATTTTAGAGGGGTAAAAACGAGTACTTTGGTACTTTTTATATTATCTGAAATAATGGTCCTGGAAACTAGAAGTTTGGAATGTAGGATCGTCTAACGGGAGAAAAATCCCCCAACAAAAGTACTTTTTGGAAATTCGGATTCCAAGGAGGTAAAATTCGGTAAAAATTTGTACTTTGTTACTTTTTATATTTTCTTTAATAAAGGTCATAATAACCTAAAATTAGGAACTTAGGACTTAGCAACAGAAAAAACTCCGAAAAGGTACTTTTTTTAGAAATTCCTTTCTCTAAAAATGAGAAAACGTATACGCTTTTCATAAGATCAGGGTTGTATTTTTTTGATAATATTTAAGATGTGATGGTGTAAATACGCAAAGGATTTTTTGAAAGATTTTTTGACAAGCGGAAAAAATTTCGTATTATTTAAGATACGTATTTTCTTACTACTCAGTATTATGGTCTGAAGTGGGCTTTAGCAGCATTACGGGCAAAGAAATACTCTGCGCATGCTAGTATTTTATAAAATCGAAAAAGTACCAAGGTAAAAATGTTCACCATTTTTCCCCTCCTCGAATCAGATATTCCCAAAAGCATTTCTATACCCTCCAACCACAGTATATGGTGTATACTCACTAGGGCGTTCTGTCAAATTTAAATTTTCGAATTTCATATCGTAATTAGGGTTGCCAGACGGCTTGGAATGGCCTGGAATTTCCAGTTATTTTGGATCTGGCCCAGTTTCCAGTTAAAATATAATTTGTCCAGTTAAAAAAAATTTCTTAAATTTTAACAACCCGGGTGAAAATGACCATGTATGTTCATACATGTTCATACATGCTCATACATGATTCCATGTATGATAGTATATGATCAATATATGTAAATGTGTGTCATATATGGGAGCATATATGAACATACACAAGTAATGTAATATTCCATATATGTAAATGTATGCAACTATGTGTGGATAGGTATATGTCATACTCCTTCATATATGCTATGCATAGCATATAACAATAGCAGTGGTTAATTCTTCGAAGCTTTGATTACACCGATCAACACTCATTTTCCGGTTTGAATTCTGGTGATCAATTTTAGTAGACTTTGATCTCCTGATTCCAAATCTGTTCTCCAAATTTTTCCATCACGTTCAGATTTTTAGTTATTCATGGTTGAAAATGCGAAAAATGACGATTTTTGCATTATTTGAAAGCCTGCACAGCAGCCATTGAGTGGAATACAAATCTGGTATGAAGCGCAAAAGTATAATTTGTCTTTGGTCTCCAACATAGAAAACTATTTTTTTCTAATTATTGCGTTTGGTTCGGTTACAATTGCGTTTTTAAATGACTCTGTTAAAATTATCATTTTTGTAAAAAAGATAAGGTAAATGATACCTTAGTTTTTTTTTTTTTTGATATTTTTCAAAGAAAAACTAAAAAAATAAATATTTTACAAAATTAGGTTTTCTGTAATATTTTTCGTACAAATCGGAAGATATCTTTAATGGGTTTAAAAGTCTATAAGAAAGAATGAACTTTTGCCTAAATTTTGAGCTCATCACAGTAAAGATTGATCATCTGGTTTTTGTTTTAGAGCCTTTTAAAAATGGTGCTTTTTCTAATTTTTTTCACAGTGTTTTTTTAAAATACATGTTTGGCCAATAATGGTGCAACAACTTCAAATTTTTTTGATCATATATTTGAGATCATAGTTCAATTCTACTCTAACGCTTTATACCAGATTTTTATTCCACCCTGTGGCTGCTGTGCAGGCTTTCAAAAAATGCAAAAATCGCGTTTTTTCGCATTTTCAACCGCGAATAATTAAAATTCTAGACGTGATGGAAAAATTTGGAGCACAGATTTGGAATCAGCGAGTCAAAATTAAAAATTTGTATCAAACTTCAAACCGGAGTCAAAAACCTTCGATTTGTTGAGCGGTGTTACCATAAAGTATCATAAAGTCCAAAGTATATTTTTAAAATATTCGTTATTTTTTATTAAAAAATTAGTGTCATAAATTAGTACAAATTATTTATATTTGAAAAAATTTCAATTAATAGACGTTTTATGGAAAAAAATACAAAAAAAAAATTTACATACAAATTCATGTATGACAATGTATGATCATTAATGTACATGTACCCTCAAATTACGGATATGCACTTGTATGGACATCCATATATGCATCATATATGAACATACATGGTCATTTTCACCCGGGAACTAGTTTTTTTATTAAATATTTTTAACAATTTTTTGCATTACTTCTTGAATAAAACAATAATCATGAATAGAACATAAATGCCTCTTTTGGTTACGACAAAATGTGCTATTTTTGCTGTACTTTCGCCTCTTATTTTTATTACTTTTTTAAACAACTCGGGCAGTCCAGCGTTGATTTTTCCTCGAACTCGTCGATGATCTGAGGATCGTTCATTTTCCTTTTTAAATAACACCACAAAAATAAGTCTGTAGGGGTCAAATCTGCAAATGAGGGTCAATTGTTGTAGCCCTCTTCCGAAATCGCACTTCCAGGTAATTTTAACTGTCCTCATAGAGTTCTAGATTTGACCACTTTGGACTTATTTTTGTGGGATTAATTAAAAAGAAGAATATACCTCAACAATTCTACACCATTGAAGAGCTCAACATTTCGAGATACTCGAAAAAGTAATGGTAATGCTTAAGAAAGGCACATTTTGCCGTGGCCACAAGAGATGGCCATTTAACAGATGTTATATCTGAAAAGTAGTCCAAAATAAAAATGTTTATTAATTAACAAAATTATGCATGGGTGCAGTTACTTTTTCAAAATACAGCTGAAAATTTTCCATTTTTCAGTTATTTGACTTTTAGTATCTGGCAACCCTAGTCGTAATACATGCCAAACAATGGCCAGGTAAGAGCTGATTGAGAGAAAATTTATGAGAAAATTTTGCAAGGTCATCTTCAGTCATTAACCAGCGGTAAAAGTTGGAAAAAATTACGTATTTCGACCAAAATTCATGTCTGAATTTTTTGACCAAATCCGGCTCAAAAATTCGGAAATTTGGCGCACTATATTAAAAAAATATTTAATAAATTCCAAAACCGCGAGTTGGGTGGACAGATACTGATTTTTAAACATAAAAATAGCTTTTTTTTATCCAAATTGGTCTCAAAAGTTGGAAAATGTTAAGTGTGTTACTAAAAAATTCTAATTGGTTTAAAAGTATTTAACGCATTTTTTGCTTATATTAACACAAAATATTATTCAACAAAAATTTACCCAATTTAAAAAAAGGATCGATTCCAAGACAATTTTTAAAAGAAATTGATTTAGAAAATTTTTGTGGTTCTTATCAAGCAAAATGATAGAAAAAATTTTTTTTCATGCTTTTTGAAAATATTTTCCTTCATAAGCACCACAAAAATTTTCTAAATCATTTTTTTAAAAAATTTTAATTATTGGACAGGTCTCTAGCAATAATTTGGCTTTTACAGGTTGAAAGAATATCAATTAGTCGACGAGTTATATCCAAAAAACCATATAAACTATATGCAGAAAATCGGCATTTGACTGCAAAGTTCAAAGGTCGATTAAAAAATTCTAATTTAGCCTCTATTTTCACCTCAGAATCGACCTAACTTTTGCTAACCTGAATTTGTTCCACAGTGTTATTTAAGCGTAAATATCTTAAGAAATTAATTTTTAAACATTTATGTGGGGAAGTTTGCTGGGTTAACCCAACATACTAATTGAATAGAATGAATGATATGGATGTCATGAATGTTTGGATAAAAAAACTATTAGAGAAACATTTAAAAAGCAATTTTAATAAATTATTTGAAATACTAAGATGATAAAATTAAATTATTCTACTAGTCTGCCTGCAAAACACAAGAAACGTTTTATACAATTTATATGCGTAAATTACCTGTTAAAAAGATATTTAACAATTTTGCTACCGCAAAACTAGAATTGGTGCACTTGTCGTTGTCATATATCAGGCGGACATGTATTGCATACGCATTATGCTAAAATTTATTGCCTTTAAGGCAATGTTGGGATTGCACATGGTGTTGTGTTGATACAATTACGCACTACATGTTGCGAAGGCATTAAAAAATACTGTTTGCTTCAGATGATGATGTTGTCGTTGCTTCTGTTACAGATTTAAGCAAAAGATTACGAAGTGTCGCAGTATTGTAACAACAAAACTTGGTTGAATGATCATCTGTAGTGATCAGTTGTTGCAAATAATAGTGTAATAGTTTGGGAAAAAATAATTTCTTTGTAACTTGAATGTTTTTTTAAGGATTAATGTCGTAGAAGAAAATTTTCTGAGAGCCATTCAGCCTTACCACAAGAAAATAAAATAAATTTAAAATGAGCTTTTAATTTTATTTCCATACAAATTGTTTTTGTTTTTAAAATCGACTTTCAAAAAATGTATAGAAAATTTGAAATTTAAAATAAAACTTTTGTTAAAATAGACTTTTTGTTTTCTTGTGGTAAGGGCCATGGTGTATAAAAATGTGACAGAATTTTATTTGATCTTTTCTGTAAGTACAGATCGAGCACGGGCTCTAATTATATTTGTTATAAGGGTTCAAGTTGAAAAAATGAAGAAGAAAAATCGAATTTCTAAAAATTTTAGACATTTCTGGTATTTCCCATACCGGTTTCAAACACCCCAGTTAGTGTTATCTTCAGTTGGATTTTAAATGTCGGTTTATCTTGTTAATGAAAACTGTTTTTTATATATGTGAATATTTATAGTTTCTACAGAATAAATTTTGACAGTTTCCAACACTACAATTCTATTTCTAGCAATCTCAACCTCACTTCATACTTTCTTTCAACTTTTTTGTCTCTTACATTATTTCGCAAGGGTTACCAACATGGTATGGAATTGCAGACACAAATGAAGGAATTTGCATTTTCTGTTTCGGAGACGTGCCTAATGGCGACATATTTTGTCAGTAATTTTATTTGATTTTTTCTGTAAGTACAGATCGAACACGGGCTCTAATTATATTTGTTATAAGGGTTCAAGTTGAAAAAATGCAGAAGAAAAATTGAATTTCTAAAAATTATAGACATTTCTGGTATTTCCCATACCGGTTTCAAACACCCACAGAATCTCAAACCATTTCTTTTGTGTAAGAAGGTTATTTTAGAATCTTAAACTTTTCCTTTAAGAAACAGAAAAATTCAGATTCTGAAAATTTTTCTGTAGGTACAAAGTTTAAGAATCTTAAAACTTGTTGATAGCAAAAACTTAGTCAAAACTTTTTGAGTGTAACATTTTTTGTGAGTATAAATTTAATTTTTTTGAGTGTAAAATTTTTTTGAATAACAAAAATGTTTTTTGAGTAAAAAGCTTCAGGCCCTATAAGTCCCCGGGACCTGATGGTATAATCCCGGCTGAGATGCAGCAAGTGTCAGACTACATAGCCCCGTTGCTGTATAATGTATACACACTGTGTATTACACAGCATACATCAACTGGTCGTATATTCCTTTAAAATGGAGGGATACCAGAGTCGTCTTTATCCCGAAGGCTGGGAAAAGTTCCGACACAGCTCCGAAGGATTTAAGACCAATTAGTCTGTCTTCTTTTTTGTTAAAGACATTGGAACGAATGATGGACTCATATTTGCGTAGAGTGATTGACCCGAGGTTGCTATCGACAAAGCAACATGCATACAGCAAGGGTAGATCAACGGAATCATTAGCTCGTTGGTACCATCGAGAGATCGCATTCGGTAAAGGAGTATACTATGTTGGCCTTTCTTGATATAGAGGGGGCTTTTAATAAAATATTTAATAAAAATCCCAGACTCGATCATTTTGACATTGTTTGGTATGGGAGTAAAGCGTGGGATCGTTTTAATGGTGGAAAGCCTACATGCCAATAGACGTATAACGTCTGAATTGGGAGCGTCCGTCATATCTCGATTTCTCAATAGGGGCACACCACAGGGAGGTGTTCTTTAGCCGCTTCTTTGGAACCTAGCACTGAATTCAATGCTGCTATCTCTAGAAGCACGTGGTTGTTGTCGCATATGCTGACGATGTCGCGATAGCGGTAAAGGGGAACCATCTGCCAACATTGAGGGACATTTTTCAGGGTTCTCTGAAAGATCTGTCTAAATGGACAACGAAAAGTAAGATTCCTGCTTTTTATTCTATTTCTCTGGACGGCACTGAAATCATCTTCTCAGATGGAGCCAAGTATCTTGGAGTATTTCTAGATAGAAAGTTGAATTTCAGGCGTAATATTGAGGAACAGGTGAGAAAAGCAACGATTGCTTTATATTCCTGCAAAAGGGCCATTGAAAAACGATTGGGTTTTAGCCCTCAAGTCGTTCATTGGATCTATACAGCAGTGGTGCGTCCAATTCTGCTGTATGGAATCATTGTCTGGTGGCCTGCTTTAGAAACAAAAGCGAACTGTGTCTTTATCACGAAGGTACAGAGAATGGCGTCGATGTGCATCACTGGTGTTTTTCGTACTACACCTACGGCTGCATTAGAAATCCTCCTTCACCTGATACCATTGGACATATTGGGTAGGCAGTATGCGGCGACGTCGGCAATTAGTCTTAATAGCACGCTGAAATGGAGGAGCAGCGATTGTGGCCATAGCGCGATCTTGAAGAAGATAACAACACCACAAAATGTGGACTGTGCTCCCTCTATGAGCCTCTTTGAGCGCTACTTTACCACTATGATACCATCCAGGGAGTCTTGGAGAGGGGACATTCCGGGAAGTGGAGCCACCATAAATTTTTACACAAATGGATCGAGGCTACACGAATAAATGGGCTTTGGAATCTATTCGGAAGAGCTTGGATTGAGCCTGGCTCGAAGACTGCCAGATCATTGCAGTGTTTACCAGGCAGAGATGCTGGCAATAAAGGAAGTGGCTGATTGGTTGAGCTGAAATGTCTTGTCTTCAACCGCAGTCAATATATATACTGACAGTCAAGCCGCGGTCAAGTCCCTGGATTCAATATTTCTGAAACAAGATATGCCCTTAACTGCCGCACGTCTTTAAATGAGATGGCCAAGCAGTTTTACTTACGACTCATATAGGTTCCAGGGCACAGTGACATTCCATCGAATTGCAAAGCCGATGAGCTTGCAAGACTAGGAACTACCTTACAGGTTCCAACAGAATTGGAATGTGTTGGTATGCCTCTAGAAACTTGCAAGCAAAACCTACGGCTTTGTTCCGCGGTGGAATCTAATCAAAGATGGGCAAATGGATGGACGTGTGAGAGAACACGACTGATTTGGCCTTCTCTTAATCAGGGGCGCACAAGTGAGCTAAAATCGCTTCCAAGAGGAGAGATGTAGACGGTGGTCGCTATAATTACCGGACACTGTCTTATAGGGAAGCACGCAGAGCGGTTAAATGTGCCGTCGAATGACTTTTGCCGGAGTTGCATGGATGAAGAGGAGTTGGAATCTATCGAACACTTTATTTGCCATTGCCCAGCACTTTCTGGTCAGAAACTTGCTTCACTGGGATCTAGGGAGCTGTACGATCTTTCTGGTTTGTCGGATGTCAAAATTCAATATCTAAGGAGTTTCATAAGAAGCTCAAATTGGTTTAACGACAGGGACTAGTAGAAAAACCTATTACAGTCCCGTGATATCACAATGGACCTCAGAGTCTACGTGTGTTGACGTAAAACGGTAGCAGCCACTTACAACCTAACCTAACCGAAAAACTCCGCTGTTAAAAATATTTGTGGCATATCAATGCTATTCAAAACGTGTTAAGTGTGTTTTCCAATACGTGAAATGGCGAAAAAACCTAATCTTAATAGCAAAGTTTTGCTTTTTAACCACTGGATTACTTTGCTAAAATTCAAAACGAGGCTGGGAGATCGATTAATATATATGCCAAGCTACAGACAACGGACAAATATAGCTAGATCGTTGAAAAATCAACCGAGAATCATGAATATAAATTGGCATAAAAAGCAAGTGAGAAAATTAAGAAAGTGAGAAAATTAAAGTCGGTCAAGGTTTTCCCGAAAATGGGTCTTAATTTGATTAGATTCCTGAGATCTTTAATTAGTGTAGAAATCACACAGATCTCCCGCCAAAATAAACATGAAAGATGGGCATTCTTGGAAACAAAAAATATTTTTTTAACGCATAGGTATAATACCGAAAGGATTAAAGTGCACATGGAACGAAATAGAGCGAAACTGGAAACGAAATGGAATAGAACAGAAAAAAGGAATACAATGAAATTTATTTTTACTCAAAATTTTTTGCTCAAACTGTTTAGTCTTATCAAATAAAATACGAAATAATTTTAACCCTGCTCCAATATTAACTAGTTTATGTTTGCCGTTTTTTTTACATAAATTTTTAATGCAACTACTAATTCAGGGGTGTGTACAACAAACGCACCATATTTATATTTATGATGTTTAGTTCTTTCATTTTTTTTATCATGATTTTTTCTTTTTTGCCTCTTAAAACCAAAGATGTCACAATATTACAACTTTTTAGTGTAGGCTGTTTTGAAAAGGCCGACTAAAGGATGAGAGAAAAAAAATTATGAGGTGTTAATATCTCCATTAAAATGCAACTGATCATGTTGTTAAAGATGTTTTTTTACATTTTAATATTTTAGATTTTTATACAAAAAAAAAAAAAATATCATCATAAAAGATAGTAATTTCTTATATTTATTCGCAATGTCAGTGTGAGTATGATTAATTGCTTGATTTTTTGCTCATAATTTAAGTTGCAGACTTTTTTTCGTTCATTTAATATCTTGAAGTTTTATTACGATACAATGTTGCTGCTACTTAAAGAGGCAACAACAAAAAAAATATGAAAAAATGTTTTCAGTAGTAAATAATGATGTGCGTAACTGAGGCGTTACAAAGGCAAACAAATTTAACTATTTTAACTAAAGATGCTAGAAAACCGGGAAATTTCCCCGGAATTTGGAAACAAAATATAAAAATAATAAATGGAAATATTAAATAAACAAAATTCTACTAACATTTTTTTTAAGTGACTGTTGAACTTATGGGTAGCAACAACTAACAATAAATCAAACAATAAAATATTTTCATAATTCAATTAACTATTTCATTGATTAAATTAAATGTTTATTTCCTATCATTTACTTATTTTCTTAATAAGCCAGATGGATCCTTGGCAGAAAGCAGTTAGGAAGCCTTCTGATGAATACGCATTTTCCGGTTTGCAGAGACGAGGTGAAAGGAGATATGCCCTTGGGTACTCTTTCACCAACTACTACTCTTTACATGAATTTATCAGAACAATTGTGTAAAGATTCTGGTAGATGTCTATGTAAGAAGTACCCTCAAATCAGACAATTTAAGCGAGGTCCACCACGCCTATCTTAAAGGTAGTTCTGGAGTGACGGCTGGAAGCGCTGTTGTCGGGCTGATTAAGGATACTCTTCACAAAAATGAGTATGTTTTGGCATCATTTCTGGATGTGGAAGGTGCGTTCAACAATGTGAAAATATCATCAATTTTTAATGCCCTACAGAATACAGGCACGGACACAAAGATTACTTTATGGACGGGCAACATTCTAAAAAGCAGGGCAATAAACACAAAAATAGGTTATGGTGAAGCAAGAAAAGTAGTTACAAGGGGCACTCCACAAGGGGAGTGATCTCTCCTCTTCAGTAGAATCTTTTAATAAATGAGACCCTCGAGTCACTTAACGAAATGGGTGTCAAGGTGGTTGCCTACGTTGATGACGTTGTGATCTTAATAAAAGCTAAGCTTTTACCAACGATTAGCGAACGTGGGCAAAGGACAACGGTCTGGGAGTTAATTCCGTCAAAACCGTAGTTTTCTTGTTCGTAGAAAGGAATAAGATATACAGGTTCGTTCTTCCCAAATTAGATGGAATCACCTTGGAACTTTCTAATGAGGCGAAATACCTGGGCTTTCTTGGAAAAGAAATAAAGAGGAAAGGATAAAAAAATCGTTATGTGCTTTTTACATCTGCGGAGGAATTTTCGGAAGAAGGTAGGGTCTAAAACCGTATATTATCCACAAGATGTATGGTGCAATAATTAGACCAATACCTATGATGCCCCTGTGTGGTGGAGAGCAGTAGGTACTAAATCATATCTCTGCAATCTACAGAAGGTACAACGACTGGCGTGTGTGGGTATCACAGGTTCTATTAGATCACCACCCCAGGCCGGCCCGGATATGATACTAAACACTCAGCCCGTTGATATTTACATCAAGAACACAGGAGCAAAATCTGCTCTCAAATTAAGCTACGCTCTTGGGGACATTTGATCATATTAAGTGTGTTAGGCGGCATGGAACTGGAACAGAGAAATGATTTTATCGCACCACAGACGAACTTTGACAGAACCTTCGACTAGGGAAGACTGGGCGGAAAACTCTGTTAAAACAGAGGATGCGATCTCAATATTTGCGGACTGATCAAAGATGGATACGGGTTCGTGAGTGTACTTTGAATGCCTCGAAATCGGGGCCTCATTGAAACTTTCGGATAAATGTAGTGTTTGTCAGGCTGAAGTGGAGGAGGAGGAGTTAGTGAAGTACTTATTATGTGAATGTCCGGGTCTAATGAGAAGCCGCCTTAATAATTTTTTACGTTGAACCAACACTCAGGGGATGCCCTACTTATGCAGTGTATTGTTTTAATATCAGGAAAATAGTTTGTGAGGAGGAGGAAAGAGGGAGTAGTGTTTGTAGATATTTGACTTGAAGTTATCAACAATAAAAGAAGTTGGGAAGACCTCCGCTGGAAGATTATTCCACATACGGCTAATACGACTGATAAACGCACCTTCTCTGTAATGCGATGTGCGATCAACTGGACAATCGACAACAAATGGATGTGATCTATTAGACAACCGTTTGCTGCGAACAAAAACTCAGGCTCTAGGGATAAGTTCACTTATCTCAGCGGAACACTTTCCATGGTAATATCGATAAAACAGAGTCACACAACCCACATTCCGACGATGCTCCAGTGAGTCAATAGAGTTGGATACACAATTGTCATTGATAAGCATCACACAGTCCAAAAGCTCCAAAATAGACTTTGAAGCCCCTGCCCATATATGGGAGTTGTATTCCATCTTCGGTCGGATGTAGGTGGTATAAATAGTTAGGAGATCGGATGAGGTGAAGTACTTCTTACACCGGTTTAAAAAACCGAGACACTTGAACGTTTCTTTCGACACTTGAAAAACGTGATTATTCCAACGGACATCGCACTGAATTTACATGCCCCGAACATCAAAAGTGTCCGATTAGTCGATACCTATACCACCCATTTGTACAGATGACGCTGATGATTCCACATTCCTGTGGGTCAACATACAACATTGGGTCTTGCATGCATTAAACTTGACCCTATTCGCAAGACCCCACTCAGAGATTGTCGACAGGTCCTGATTAAGTGTGTCATTCATAATCCGTCTTTTTTCCTCAACCTGATCAAGTCTAGGCCTACGATTTAAGGAAAATGAATGACACATGTTGCTGTCATCTGCAAAAGACTAGATAGGATTTGAAGTTTGACTTAGAAGGTCGTTAAGAAAAATAAGAAAAAGGGTAGGAGAAAGAACAGAAACTTGCGGTACCCCTGATTGAAGCTGAAACTCATTTGATGAGAACCCATCTATAACAACACGTATGGATCGGTCCCTGAGAAAACTCGAAATAAATCGAGAGAAGTCATTACCGACACCAAAGGCATTAAGCTTAGATATGAGCGCACCGTGCCACACACAATCAAGGGCCTTGGAAATATCCAGAGCAACCACCTTACTCTCACCAAAACGGTAGATCGAACGACTCCAACGTTCCGAAAGGAACGCCATCAGATACCCAGAAGAACGAGTTCTACGATCGATCGTTTAGAAGTATGTTAGCCTCAAGATACCTAACAAGATGGTAATTTACCATGCTCTCCATCACCTTCGAGAGCGCTGAGCATATTGCGATTGGGCGGTAGTTATTAGGGTTATTAGCCACCCCATTTTTAGGGATTGGCTGCACATTGGCAACCTTCCAACATGAGGGAAAGACTCCCGCACGGTAAGACGAGATAAAAAGGTTGGCCAGTGGACGTGCTAACGTCGTAGAATACTGTTTCAGCACTAGTGCTAGTATACCATCTGGGCCCGGGATTTATTTACGTTAAGATCCGCAAGAACCATTTTAACTGCACGTGCTCGGAAAACTATTCTGGGCATAATATAGAATACCCTCTCGAGTTCGGGCAGTGGTTGATTGCTTTCCGGCAAGAAAGAGGTTCTTGCAAAAAGACCAGCCAGCAGGATAGCTTTGTCAACCGGTTCAGTGAATACTTGGTCGTATTTTAAAAGAGTCGGGATAGAAGAACTAGCATTTTCCTTGACTCTTTTAACAAACGACCAAAAGTTCTTACTGTTCCGATGAGCGGAAAGATCTTTAGCACGAAGTCGCTGTTCGTAAAGAACCTTTTCACGACTAACAAGGGAAGTCTCCCTGGTGTCACCCTCTGATCTTTATGAAATTTGGATATTTTTAAGAGGGGTTGATTTGTATGGTGGGAAATTTACCTTTTTCAGTTTTTTACGGTTTACGCATATTTAAACAAAATTAATATAGGCATGTGTGGCATCAGATTAAAGGTATTAAAAATACCTATCTTGTGGTGCTAACAACGGGCCAAAGAAGTTAATATTTTTCGACTTATTAACAAAAATGTCCTAAAATTTTGTTATTTTACTCAATATGATGAAAAGTTGTGCATGTTTCGACACGTTCTTAGCACACGTAGATAGGTTTTTCAAAGACCTTTCATTTGGTATGTAACATGACTAGGTTTCTTTGCATAATATAGGAGATAAACGAAAAAAGCTGAAAAATGGCCGTGTCTTCCCCCCTCCTTTTTACCCCCTAAATATGAATTTGGGCCGCTAAAAAAAATATGTGTCTCTTTATTTTTTCTGCTCTACAAAATAAAGATCCGCGGGTAGCACTAGGGAGACTTCCCTTGTAAGTACTTTTACACACTCGGATCTCGCCTGTTTGCATAGCAGATCAGTATTGGCGTTTTTATTGTTACGCCAATTTCTGAGTGCTTCCCCCTGGATCTGACTGCGTTCCCGCAAGTCTGGCTAAACCAACATTTATCTTTTGGTTTAGCCGAAATGAGCTTCGATGGAATGAATGACTTCATTCTAAGCAATATAACGTTTTCAACCATTTTTGCCGCAGCGCACATAGGGGCAAAATGGTATGTTTTATGGCATCAATTAAACCGCTGGATTTTTGTAGTCGATATGCCCACCGTTTTAAAGAGCGCAGCTTTACGATTAAATTTATGTAAAAGCATGTAAGACTTTCTTTGCAAAATTGCGAAAAAATGCGCAAAAACGAAAAAAAAAAATAGTTTGTTTGAAGTATAAAATTTTGTAAATTTTTATGTCAATATATATACACAGCTATCGCTAAAATAAGTAAGTATTAGAATTACATACATATGAAGTATTCCACACCAAATGTTCCACAAAAAAAAGTTATATCGTATAAATTTAAAATTTGAAAAAAAACTATTATCAATTTATTTTTGGAAGTTGGGATTAAAATCGGTCATGGGGACGTTGATGGAGGTGTCTGGGGATACCTTCTTCCTCGCTATAGGTATTTACAAATTGATTAAGTATGATATCTGTGCTAAAATAGTACAATTTTATCAAATTTATATATTATTTTCATAGCCACGCCCCCAAAAGTGGGCTGGATAATATAAATGGCATATGCTACTCCACTTATTTATTTGGTAGGTCAAGGAACTTCTTTTCATAAAAATGTTTGATGTGTTGAACAAATGTAAGAAAACCCTCTAAAAATAGTGTTTTCCAAGATTTTTTTTAATTCTTTAAGGGGAAGCTTTTTTCACCTGGTCCGATTTTTCCCATTTTGGAACTTAATCAGCCTATGACCAATAGATATATTCGTGCCAAGTTTAAGGTGTCTAGCATTTTTGGTTTGGACTGCATGTGGTTTATTAGTAAAAAAAAGTCATATTTTTAAAGTGCAGTTTCACAAAGCGGGCGCTTTTCGTGCAAGTTTCTATGACTGATTCTAGTAAAGAATTATACCACTTACCACTGTATAAAAATATCTAAGGATAATGTAGGATAAGTCTTGACTTTTTGACCTTTAAGCTTATGTTTTAAAAATCGTCATAAAAAGGATGTTCTTAGAACGGCTATAACTTCTCTAATATTCAATGCAATTTGGTCAGAATGAATGAAAATAATTTGTGCTAAAATTACCTTTTAATTTATGTGTATAGTTCCAACATTTTTTATTTGTTTACCTTTCATTTTGAGTTTTCAACTTAAGACTATTTAAAATATTTTTTTTGTTTTTTTTTAACTTTTACTAAATTTAACACAGTGCCAAGAAACGGAAAATGGATAAATCAAAAAAGTAAAAATGCAGTCAAGCGTAGAAAAGTATAGGCTTTCGATATAAAATAACAATGTTAGCAAAATCGCTTTTTTAAAAAATGAATTGTTGCCAAGAAGCCCCATATAGCTGCCCCTATGTGCAGCGTCGACGTTGCCGTAGAGGAAACAAAGTTTCAAACGCTACGAAGATCGGAGTACGAAAAGGATGCGGAAATGTTGCAACGATCCGAATTACCCAGAGGTGCAAATTAGAGATGCGCGCGTGACACGAATTTGTCGTGATTCACGCGTGATCGTGAGTGAAATTTATTTTTACTCACGTGATCGTGAGTGCGCGTGATTAGAAAAAATATTTTCGTGCGTGAGCGTGCGTGAGTAATTTTTGTTTCGTGAGTTTGCGTGTTTGTTTTGTGTGTTTTGAAACAGAAAACAAGTAAAAAAAATCGTCATTATATTGAATTTAGAGGGTAATTTATACAAAATTGTGATTTAAACAAATTTTTATTATTGTTTTAAGGAAAATCAATACTTTTTATGCAAGAAATCGAAAAAAGTTAAATAAAAATTTGTTAATTTTAATTTCGTGAGTCTCCGTGAGCGTGATTATTTCGTGAGCTTGAGAAAAATTTTAGTAACTCACGTGAGCGTGCGTGAACGTGAGCAGAAAAAATTATTTCTTGCGTGATCGTGCGTGAGCAATATTTTTATTTCGTGAGAGTGAGCGTGCGTGAGTGAAAATTCACTCACGCGCCCATCTCTAGTGCAAATGTTTTTACTTCGTATTTGTCAGGATGCCAAGTAAGTAAAAGGTCGAGAGTATTTTGGTGTTCATTCCCAACGCCTGTTAAGCGCTTTGGTTCGTTCACTAACTAACTGCGACAGGTGGTTATGCGCGGCGAATAACTCAACGTATTCACCAACCAGAGACAAATGGTTTGAATAGAGAATACATGAAGGGTTGTGATCATTGAAGTTCCCTGCCACGACAATTTCACTGCTCGGGCAACTCTCCAGGATTCTCGATACGGAATTTGAAAGGGCGTCAAAACCGTCCAAAGAAGACACCCATTCGACAAATTGGCGGACGCCCGTCCAACCTAACCTTACCAACTCACGCAGAGCAAAAACATGTTTGGAACATGATCACGGCTACTATTCAATGTTCTTTGCAACCATACATTGTTATAGTAATCAAGTAAAACGAATAGGTGTACAAATAATATAATTTTAAAAATTTGTACCAGTTTTCTATAGGAATATGTTTCATGGTTAAACGTTTTTTTGCAATCAATTTTATTTAAAAAAATTTCAATTTGCCGAACAATTGCAATGCGAATGTGTCTTCGAATGACTTTAAAATAAAGCCGAAGATATTTTAAGGCATGTTTGGTATGATTACAACAGTTAAAGTATGATTAAAGTTATGTTTGACAATTCCGAAAGTACACTGAAAGAATTATTGTTCATAATATCTATGAACATATTTCATAAAACCAAATTCATAGAATCTATGAAACAATTCATTGGCTGAATGCATATTCATTAGTATTTTGAAATATTTCATAGAATTTTATTCATAGATTTTGTAAGATTCATAGAAAAAATTCATAGAAAAAAAATGTCATTAATAATTTTTTAAAAATTAAAATAATGTTACAATAATTAAATAATTTGAATAAATATATTAAAAAAATATAAAAAATATAAAAAAAACATAAAAACGTAAAAAAAAAAAAAAATATTGCTGCCCAGGCGGGGTTCGAACCCAAGACCTACCGGCTGGGAAATTTATAATCGACGCCTTAGCTAGCAGCGCCACCAAAGGAGGAAAACCTCGCCGACTAACACTTAGTTTTGTAATGTTCGTTTTTTTTTTTTGCAAATACACAAACATTTTGTTTTCTACAAACATACACACAGATTTTGGCAGAGCATTGCGGCAGAGCATAATATTTTAAAGCAGGATATTTAACAAAATAGATTTTAAGTGTTATAACTTGTTTATTTACTTTAGCTCAGTGGTTAGAGACTATGCTTCACGACCAACTGGTATTGTGTTCGAATCTCGGTGGGGATCAGTTAAAAATAAATAAATTTTTAAAAATAGAATATTGTAAATAAATAAAAATAAAATAATAAAGTAAATAAAAATTAAATAATAAAATAAAACAAGTAGAAAAGTTAAATTCGACTTGGCCGAATCTATGAATACCCTCCACAATGCAAATTTTAAGTGATAGTTAATTTTCTAACGTCAAAAAATAACAGTTATGATTAGAAATATTTTATTTTGTGTAAAAAAATTTTTTTTTAGTAATTTAAAAAAAAAAATAATTTTTTTTGAGGGTAAAATTTTTTTTCGAATTTTACATTCAAAAAAAAAATTTACTAATTTTTTTTTTGAGTGTAAAATTTTTTTTTAGTAATTTTTGAAAAAAAAACAATTTTTTTTTTTTGAGTGTAAATTTTTTTTTCAGTGTAAATTTTTTTTTGAATTTTACAATAAAAAAAAATTTACTAATTTTTTTTTTGAGTGTAAACTTTTTTTTGAGTTTAACATTTTTTTCGAGTGTATTTTTTTTTTTTGTTTTGGTATAAAAATATTTTTGAGTGACAAAAATACGTTTTAAAATATTTTTGTGACTTACCAATGGTTGTAAAACAGGTTTAACGGGTTTTCACCACGTGAATTTAAGGTGAAGCTAATCTGATATTCACGATTTTGCTAATAACTTTTGAACCACTGGACCGATTTGGGTGAAATTCAATACGAACTAGGCTGGAGGAACGAAAAATATATATGCCAAGCTTCAGCATCCTCAGAATTGATTTTCGAAAGTTATAGTGCTTTTTATCTCATAAATTCACGAAAAACCCTTGCCGAAATTCACTCTTTTGCTCATAACTTTTGAACCACTGGACCGATTTTGCTGGATTGCAATACCAACCTGACCAGGTAAATGCCCAACATATATGCCAAACTTCAGGAGCCTCCGTAAAGTCTTTCAAAAGTTAGCGTGTTTTCAACAGACAGACAGACAGACAGACAGACGGACAGACGGACGGACGGACGGACGGACGGACGGACGGACGGACGGACGGACGGACGGACATCGCTAGATCATCTTAAAATCGATCGAGGATCATGAATATATATACTTTATGGGGTCCTAGACCAATATTTCGAGGTGTTACAAACGGAATGACAAACTTATATATACCCTCTATCACTAGAGTGGAGGGTATAAAAAATTGAATTGAACAATAAAACTTTTTTTCCATAGCCTATGAACTTTTTCATAGGTATCTGGTTTCTATGAATTTGTTTCATAGATTCCATGAAGGGCATCATTGGCTCACTTCTAATGATTTTTTTCATAGAATCAATGTACGTTTTCATAGCCGTAATGAACAAAATTCTTTCAGTGTATCTTTGTGGTTTTCAAAATATTTACCTTTATTTTACTTAATCTGGCATCTCTACCACTCAAGTGCTATAAAATGCCTTGTTTAACAACATGTTTTTTTTTTTGTTTGTTTGTTAATTCGTCTGTTTGTTTGCAAAATATAATTCAGTTAACACCTTTTAATACCGTTTTAGGTTGGTGTTGTTGTTGTTGCTGCTTTTTGTTCACTCACTCATTCATTCATCATAATCTCTTTGCCGCTTATTGGGTGTTGTGGGTTTTATTAAGCGTTTAAATGCTTTTAATGTTTACAAATAAATTATCAGCTTTATTATAATGTTATTTTAACTGAAATTTATTTTTTTATTGTAGTTTAGTTTTATTATTAGTTTTAGCAATTAAACTAAAGCAGCTGTGTACTATTTAATACCATGAGAAAGTGATTTTTAATTATAGCAAGAGTTAAAAATTCAGCTGTGTTGTGTTTTTAATATTTTTTTAATTTGAATTTGAAAATTATTAGTTTTTTAGAAGTTCATTTGATACGCAAATGCAATTTTGAAGAATCTGAATTTGTATGGAGTTTTATATAGCAGAAATTCTAATTTTTCCAATATGTAAATTAAACAATATAAAATGAGGTAAAAGTTTTGCAAAAATCACTTCAAAATTGCATAAGATAGAGCGAAACGATCGAAAATTTCAAACAAAAAGTGTTATCAAGAAAGTTATTAAATATCTTAGCTCTACATATCTGTCGGGGTACCAGGGTCCTAATTTTAAATCTGACCCCTTTCAAGATATCGCCACAACTTCTACAATAGTCCCTATCAGAAATTCCCACAAGCACGGTCATTTGAAGTGTTTCTGTCTGTACTTCCACTAATACACTCAAAATAAATTTTCTGTTCAATCAGCAGAAAAATCTGCTGAAACAGCACAGAAATTTGCTATGACATTTTATAGAAAATTTTTGCTTTTAAAAAATTTGTTTTCATAAAAACTTTAATAGTTTTTTTTTTAAATTTAAATAAAAGTGTGTCGGACGGTGTAAGAAACATTAGCAAAAACCCATCCTTAGTGGATTTATTTTCCTTGAGGTGAACCTGCATTCCAAATTTCAAGTTTCTATGAACATTAAAATCAACATATGAAAAACCAGAAGTCTCTATGACCATTATTAAGGAGCTAAAAATTTATACATAAAGTTTTTCCCACCAAAAAGAAGTTTTAAGTCGTTAATAAGCTAATCAAGTTAAAAAAATCTAAAAAATCTAAAATAAAAATTTTTGGTTTGTATTAGTGCCTATGGTCAGTACCGTAGTACCGGGAATGCCGGTATTCCCGGTTCTCGGTATTCCCGGGAAATGGTACCGGTTTCCCGGTTCTTGAATTATTCCCGGTATTCCCGGGAATACCGGTATTTCCGGTTCCGGTTCTGACGGTTTTCCCGGGACTACCGGTATGTATATTTTGTAAAATTGTGTAGAACTAAAATTGTTTCTTCGCTTTTACCAAAAAAATACAAAACATGTTAAAAACACCATTTCCAATTTTTTTTATGAATTTAAGAAAAATACAGTTACATGATTTTTTAATAATTTTACAAACACAACTAAATTTTTCTGAAATACTGATTAAATGGTGTAATTTAAATATTTTATGGTATAGTATTTTTTTATTTTCTGAGAACCGGTACCAACATCAGAACCGGGAATACCGGTATTCCCGGGAATATATCTAGAACCGGGAAACTGGTACCAGAACTGGGAATACCGGTATTCCCGGGAATACCGAGAACCGGGAAATGGGGGGCACTAGTTTGTATCGACTTTCAAAAATTGTATAGAAAATTTAAAATTTAAAATAAAACTTTTACGGGCCATACGATGGCCGCCATGGCTTAAAATGATCGGATTTGGCTCAAATTAGTTTTAAATGAAAGATTGTCTCAAGCTTTACAAAAGGGTCGGCGGAATGAAATTTTGATACTGTTCGACCGATTTTATCGCCATTTAAAATTTGTCAAAAATTGCAAAATGGGGGGTTTTTCTCTACGTTTTAGAATATTTAAAAAAAAAACTCTAAAAATTTCTTTATTTTAACCCTTTTATAGAGCTTTATGCAATCTTTCATTTAAGCTTAATTGGAGCCAAATCCGATCCTTTTAACCCGTTGCACCCTTCGATCAAAGTTTAAGGTTTTTGGTAAAAAGTTTCTAAAAAGCCAAGACTTTGATCGATGGGCGCCATGGCTTAAAATGATCGGCTCAAATTAGTTTTAAATGAAAGATTGTCCCAAGCTTTACAAAAGGGTCGGCGGAATGAAATTTTGATACTTTTTTTAAAAAATTTCTTGAACGTAGGAAAAAACCGCCATTTTTTGCAATTTTCAAAAAGCGATATCTCGAAAACTTTTCGACCGATTTTAATTTTTTGTTGATGAAATTTTGAGACTTTTTTTAAAAAATTTCTTGAACGTAGGAAAAAAACCGCCATTTTTAGCAAATTTGAAATGGCGATATCTCGAAAACCAATCGAGCGAATTTAATTTTTTTTTGATATTCGTGCTCAGCGCATCGAAATTAACAAATTAAGACGTGTCGAAAGATAAATATTTTTTAAATTTTATTTTTAAAAATTTTTAAAAAATCCAAAACTTTGACAGCCGGGCGCCACGAGGTTAATTTAATCCGATTGACCTTAAATTTGTACAAAATAAGTTTTACCCCTAGGAGAAAAAAATTGCCCGGACATTTGGGAAAATCGAAAGTAGACAAAATAATGCCAGTCTAATGTACATATACAAAAATTAATTTTTTTTTTAAAACAAATTAAAAAAAATTATCTAAACGGATATATTATCATGAAAAACAAAACTCCTGGGGTCTTAATCCGTATATTATCCAATAGATGTATTGTGCGATATTAGACTAATAATATAGATGGGACTAATTAATTAAAGGGACCAATTAATTGATGGTTTAATTAAAATTATCTCAAAAAAAACATCAAGTCCAAACATGGACCGATTAGATCTATATTTTGTTAGATATTTATTAAGTGAAGAAAACACACACAGATTAAATTTTATTTTTTTGCCAATAGACCGATTTAACTGAATATCGGTCGAAATTATCATATGGCGGACTAAGTCCACACATGGTCCAATTATATTCCAATTTGATTTGGTTAATAAAGTACACGTTTAACACCTAAAAATACAATTTTTTATCAAATATTTCCATTTTTAGGAATTTTGAGGGAATTATGTGAATATCGGGAGGGTGGTTTGTATGGCGACTACCAGAAGGACTGACCCGATTCCTTTGGAATTTAGAATGATGATTTGTACATACAAAATTTGATTACCTGTTAAATTTCAAAGCGATATCTGTTAAAATACAGTTATTAGAGTCAGTTAAGCCTAATCCAAAAGAAGCGTTTGTATGGGGGCTAGGTCTTAACATGGACCGATTTTTTTCAATTTCAATACGCTTTGTCCTTAGGCCAAAAGATGCTCAAGTTTCAAATTTCAAGTCAATTGGTTGAAAATTGCGACCTGTATCGTGCTTAAACCGATAGATGGACAGACGGACGGACGGACATCGCTAAATCGACTCAAAAAGTGATTCTGAGTCGATCGGTATACTTGAAGGTAGGTCTAGGACCAATATTTCGGGTAGTTACAAACATCAGCACAAACTCATTATACCCTGTACCACAGAGTGGTGTAGGGTATAAAAATTAATTACCATTTGTAGAAGTCGTCGCAATATTGTCCAAATCGGTAATATTTGAAAATATCTGTTGTTTTTTGTTATTTTGTATTTTAATTTTTTACATTTTGTAAACCTAACACACGTTGATTGCCTTTGCATAACACAATATTTGAGGGGGTTAGAGCACAAGGGGTTCAAGTGTCTTTTATTTAATAATGAGAAAAAAGAGTTTAAAGTTAAATTGCAATAAAAAATGTTAGATGCTATCTAGAATATTATTTTTTAGTTAATAGAGATCCTGAGATATATTTTAATCCATAGATGGGAATTTTTCATTACCATTGAAATTTAATTACCATTGGTTGATATCAATGGTAATTAAAAAATGTTCATTACCATTTAATGGTAATTAAATTTTTTTAATTGAAAAAATAATTACTAATGGTAATGAAATGCACCAATTGTTGAAAAACACCAATTATAATTGGTTTCAAAACCATTGGTTTGCACATTTTTTTTTTTTTGAAAAGTTAAAAATTTAAACATCAAAGTATGTTTTTACAAAAAAAATATGAAAATGTTAAAGACAAAAAACAAAACGTAAATAAAAATTTCAAATATTGTGTTATACAAAGGCAATCAAATGTGTGATTGGTTTATAAAATGTGAAAAACTAAAACACCATATAACAAAAAACAACAGATTTTTCCCAATATTAACGATTTGGACAATATTGTGACGACTTTTACTAATGGTAATTATTTTTTTTAAGTGATGCCATACCAATGGTAATTATTTTTTTTTTAATTATCATTAGTAATTAAATTGATATGTAATTTAATTGGTACAATTGATATAACTAATGGTAATGAAAAAAATTTCATTACCATTGACATCAATTAAATGGTAATTAAACCATCAATTAATTGGTCCCTTTAATTAATTAGTCCCATCTATGTTTTAATCTAACAAGTTAAAAAAATACCATCTTTTGCAAATACAAGAGCCCAAAAATTGCCTTTGAACTTTTTTTTATAAATTTAGAAATATATGAAAAGAATGTTAGTTATATGTAAAAGGAAAACCACATTTTGTTACGAAAATATTAAATGGTTCTTTGTTTCATTTTTTAGTCATCATAATCAGATTCCATGACATCATCGGGCTCATCTTCATCTTCATTAGGGCGTCCCGTGAAATATAAACTTTAGCATTTCGTGCCGTAATACATGCCAAGCGATGGCCACGGAGTAGCTAATTGTGGAAAAATTTATGAAAAATTTTTGCAAGGTCATCTTTAGTTTAGCCGGCATCCAGCGCACAGAGGGGTGAAATGCATCCAAAGTGGCGATTAATTCAATAGATGAACATTAACTTTCACAACCGTGTTTGGTACCAGGTTAAAGTAGATAAAATTCAACATCAATAATGGCAAAAAACAAAGTTCTAAGTTGTATACTTTATTTGCAGTGTGTGCTTAAAGTTCAATTATTTTTATTATTTTTGCGCGCATTGATTTAAAGTGAAAATTTTAATATTTCAAGTAATTATATTTTGTATAAAGACTTCTAAAATTGAAAGCTTCATAATGGATCGGTCTACTTAAGGTATTTGAGCATATAAAAAAAAATTTTTGGTTTAGATAAATGTTTAGGAAATATTAAAAAAAAAATGATAAAAATGCTCTAAAAATAGGGTATTTTTGATATAAATATTGAGTTTCAACAACTTTGTCTGTGAAAGAGTGAAAATCCGCGTATATGGTCTTTAAATATATGATTTCATCTTATAAATCCCTGAATGTCCGTTTGCGGTTTTTTGCGGTTTTTGACTTATCAATTTTTTTGTGAAAGAACTCCAGTTGCTAAAAATCTATTTGAAAAAAAAAGACTAAAAATCAAGTTGTTTTCATAATATTTTGTCCTTATATTCCGTATGGTAGTTGTAACTGCAGCTCATGAGTGTACTGTTTATAAGAGATGGGTGCGTGAGTTATTTTAAATCACGCACACGCACGCCCGCCCCCTTTTTGGGGCGTGGTTATAAAAAAATATGTAATAATAATGCAATTATATTACTTAAGTGCAAAAACCAATAAAAATTAATTTGCAATGATTAATCGCAAGGGTGAAAGTGCCCCCTACGTCCCCCTCCGAGCCCCTATCAAAAATGCCCCCCAAATTTTTTTGTAGTTTTGTAACGTTTTGGATGGTATAGAAGATTCGGCACATCACTCTTACTTGTTGTGTTAAAATACTCTCAATTTCCATATTTTTGGTATTTTGTTGTTTTTTGTTTTGTGAGAGATGAGTGCGTGAGTGATTTTGATGAAGATACACCATACATAACCTCATCAACTAGACCTTAAATTATTCTGTTCTGATCCTTTAAAAATTTTCGTCTGTAAATTTTTGAGATAAATGTTCACATTAACTGAATTAAGTGAAAAATAAAAACTTGATTAAAATTGAATTAATACTAATAAGAATACATATTTTATTTTAAGTAGATTTATTCTAGCTCGAGGTCATTATTTCATTTACCAACTAAAACTATGATATTCTCATATTTTTTTTTTTGCTAAATAATCTTGACAATGGGATCTGACAAATCCCGAAACACGTTTCGATTAAGTCTTGAAAAAAATTACCAACATAAATAAATTTAAAAATGGAAAAATTAATTTCTTGAAAATTATTCTATGAGAATATCATAGTTTTAATTAGTAAAGGAAATAATGACCTCGAGCTAGAATAAACCCACTCAAAACATAATATTTTAAAGGTCGAATAAAACAATTTTTATTTTATAATAAAAATTAATCAGAATTTGAATACATATTTTATTTATTTTATATTTATTTACTTATTCTTTTGATGTCAAAGTTACAGCGAAAATTGTGAATTAGGCTTTTTCCGAAAAACAGAAAAAAAAGTTTAACAGGTAAAAATATTTTTTCCAATTTTTCTTCTGAAATGCTGCGTTTTATTAAATTATGATTATCCATTAATAAAAAAATTTTAATCTTCTGTTTCGGGACTTTTTGAGATAAATTTGTACATTAATGAGATTTAGTGAAAAACAAAAATCGAATTTTAAATTAAAATTATACTAATAAAAACACATACGATATATTTACTTTTTTAAGTTTTTAATAGCACATTAAGTTCGCTATAATGTGCCATTTTATTTATAAATGTAAAGCTTTTTGTTCCAAAGTTACAGCAAAAATTGTGAAATAAGATATTATATCCGAAAACAATAAAGCGCCTAACAGGTTAAAAAAAAATTTTTTCCAATGTTTTTTTTTCGAAAATTCTGTGTTTTTATGTGTTTAAGATTACTCATCAATAAAAAATTATAATATTTTAAAATTAAGTCTTCTATGTATTAATCGCCATTTTAGGTATCATCCACCCCACTGTGCAGCGGTCAAAGTTAAAAAAAATTACGTGTTTGGACCAAAAATCATATCCGAATTATTTAACCAAATCTGGCTGAAAAATAAGAAAATTTTGGGTACTTTATCAGAAAAATATTAAAAAAATTCCAAAATAGCGATTTGGTCCACAGATCCTCAACGCTCTTGGACAAAAGAAAAGGAAAAGAAAAATTAAGGTAATCACTGTGGGCCTTTTGGCCTTCGAGTGAATTTGATAAGTGGCAAACGCGTATTCCAACCTAACTTATTATTTATATTAAAAAGAAAACACATTTATTTTTTATTTTTTTTGTTTATTATTATTTTATTATAAAAAGTTAGTTTTTATTACTTAATCAGTACATTGCGTATAAAAAAAGAGTTGTTTTTTGTATTATTATGATTAAAGTAAAATTAAATTACTTGAAGTATAAATTTAAATTAATTGAATTTACTATTTTTTGATTTCTTATTTAAATTCCCTTAAAATGTTTTATAATTTTCTTTTTTATTATTTTCTTAAAAACTAAATATATATATAAAAGCACCTTTATTGCTTTCGGTCTAGCGCAGTATAAAAATTATGATAAATTATTTTTTTTCGCTTACTTAACTAAAATTAAACTAAAGTAGAAAAAAAATAAATAGAAAAAATTATATAAAGAATAAATACAGTTTTATAGATTTACAGAGTAAGAAATATCTTTTTACAATAAAATGTAAATTTTATAAAAATATTTTGATACAAAATTATTTTAAAAATTTAACATTTTATTATGATTTCTCAAGATATTCCTTTATTTAAGTTTTTTTAGTGGCCACATCGAAATGATAGTATAAAAAATAAATTAAGATTTCTTTTAAGAAATTAAGATTTAAAATAAATAAAAAAATTATAAAATGAAGTAAAGCTTCTTTTTTTTTATAAATTATAGAAAAAAATATATAAAATATTACAAACTAATGTTTTTATATAATACCTGCGTTTTTTTTTTTTATTTAAAAGACACAATGCCAGGTTTTAAAAAAGCAATTTTAAAAAATTTCTAAATTTTGTTATTTATAGATGTTGTTTCAAAATACGGTCAAGTTTTTTGTTTTAGATAAAATTTTTTTGATTTTATAAAATTGCTTTTAAAAGCGGGCATTGTTATAGACAAATTTTCTTAAAAGTTTTTTTTTTTTTTAAACTAAACAAATTCTACATAATTTTTTTTTTTGTGTTTATAAATTATTTTTTTTTTCTATTACTTTAAATAATATTATTATTTTTTTGTAAAACTAAGTTGTTTTATATAAAAAAAATTTATTATTTATATTATAAAGTAGAAAAAAAGTCTCTTTAATTTATATTTTTTTAAATAAATTCTGTTTAAAAGAAAAATTTTACCCATATCAAATGTTTTTTTTTCTTAATCGTTTTTTTTTTCTTAATTTTCTTAATTTAAAATCTTGTGAAAATGTTTTCCTTTATATTCGTTATAAATTTATTTTAAACTTCGTTCATTCCTTTAAAATTGTTGCCCATAACGTCCACTCATGCCACTATCGTATAATTTCCCTAATGTATCGCTGGCATTCGATTTTTGTTGATGTCCACCATGATTGTGATGTGGTGCTGCATATACCATTGGTGCTGGTGCTCCATAATTTACCGATGAGGCTGTTGAGTCTTGATGATATAAATAACGTTCTTTTTTCGAACGTTTTTGTACGGTCTTCCAAATAGCAATGACCGATAATTGCGCTAATAAGAAAACAGCACCGGCAATAATGAGACCTGAAATGAAAAATTTATAAAGATAAATTTAAATTAATTATGTTTAAAATATTAAGGATTTTTTTGTTAAATATTTACCCCCAGTTTCTGTAACACGAACGTCATTCGTTCGTGACGAATTTGTGTGTATTTTGTTATTGTAACGAAAACAAAATACATGAAAATTCGTCGTAGACGAATGGCGTAGTACGAAACTACAGAAACTTTTGGTTAATGTTATATTAGCATGCCCGCCCATTACTTCGTTATCAACAATATTAAATAACAAATAATAAAAAGATCAGTATTAGTGTCCCCCCACTAAAAACAAAAAGTAAAATTACTGGAAAAAGTCTCGTAATCCCGTTTTATCAATATTTGACAGTTTTCCTTGTCTTTAACAAAAAAATTTCGATCGATATTCACATTTTTTTTTGTAGTCTTACAATTTTTCTTGTAATTTAAATTTTTTTTTTGTAATTTTACAAATTTTTTTCAAATTTTACAATATTTTTATAGTAATTTTCTAAATTTTACAAAAAAATTTAGTTAGTTCTCTAGAATTCCTTTGAAGTTTTATTTATCCAAAAAAGTTGTTAGTTTACTATTATATTGGTAAAAAGCTTATAAAATTACAAAAAAGCTCGTCATTTTTACTAGAAATTCTCGTAGGAGGTAGCAAAAAATCTAGTATAGTCATGAAAATTCATGACTATTAGAGCACCCACAAAATGTATGGGATGTGCAAAATTGTATTTTTTATCGCTCCCCGCTCATTTTCGGTTGAGTTGGGATTAAAAAATAATATCTATCCAGAAATTGGACTTCTAGGTTGCAAACAGGCCAAGCAGTTTGAACTTTTGACCTCAAAAATGGGCTAAAAAACCTTTATAGATTAATTTGGCTGTAACTCTTAAAATAAAAGTTTTTCACAATTAACTTTGATAACAATTTTTTTGTAGAATCAAAATGCAAAGATTTTTCTCTCATACTGTTTTGACCTAAATATGTCCGATCGCGGTGTTTTAAGCGGTTAAAGTCGAAATTTGGGTCTGAACTTTTTTTAAAAAAATTCTCGTAAATTTTTAAATTGGGGAAAATTTGAGCTCCTTCCACAATTCACTAGGGTATTGAATGTAGTTTTCCAAAAATTTTTTTTTTGCAAAAATATATCGACTGTTCCATGAAAAAATCCCAAAGTTCTACTCTGAATCTCATTTTTTTACCATTCATCCTCAATATAGGCGAATACTCACTTTGTAATTCCGTGAGTTTCGCACCAAAACATCTGTCTAGGAATTCCCTAAATATATATATGGGGTATACAGTGCCAAATTGGACACTTTGAAATTTTTTTTTTACATTTTTTAATTATTTTTAAATTTTTTTAAAACCCATTAAAACCCCCATCCAAGTTTGTTTTCAATTTTTTTTAAATTACCCGTTTCAAAGATATGGAATTTTCAAAAATAAACTATCGTTTTCCGTATTTTTATCATAACAAATTCAAAAATGGTCAACATTTTTTTTTTTTTTTTTTAATTTTTGTTTTTTTATTACATATTTCTTAAAGTGTTCTAATATGCAATTTTTAAATGATTGCTCTCTTTGTTTTGTTGTTTTCAATCTTTTCTTAAAATTTTTTATTTGATTTTTTTTTTTAATTTTTCGTGGTAAACTTAATATTTTCTTAAAATTTTAAGCTTAAGTAGATCGTGGGATTTTGGTAATTAATATATTCAGCGGTTTTTGATTTATTTTTTTTTGTTTTCCAATCTTTATTAAAACACTTTAAAGAAAATACTAAAATTTCAACAAATTATTTCGAATTTGGACCATTTTTAAAGAAGTGAAGACAGAAAAAATCGTGTTTTTTTTTTATTCGATATTTTTTGAACGGATTGTCAAAAAAGATGTCAAAATTTACTTGGAATGAGTTTTTAAAGGGTACTAAAAAATTTAAAAAACATAAAATTAAAAATTTTCCAAGCGTCCGATTTGGCATGGAATACCCCATATATTCTATGTGAAATCCTAGACTCATCTTTCGATGCGTAAAACATGCAATGACAAAGTGAGTACACCCTCATAACGTAGTTGGAGGTAAAAAAATTGTGGTTCAGGGTATGATTTTGGCAATTTTTCATGGAAGGGTCGATATATTTTTGCAAAAAAAATTTTTTTGGAAAACTGCATTCAATACCCTATTAAATTATGCAAAGAGCTCAAATTTTCCCCAATTTAAAAATTTACGAGAATTTTTTTAAAAAAAGTTCAGACCCAAATTTCGATTTTAACCGCTTAAAACACCGCGATCGGGCATATTTAGGTCAAAACAGTATGAGAGAAAAATCTTTGCATTTTGATTCTACAAAAAAATTGTTATGAAAGTTAATTGCGAAAAACTTTTATTTTAAGAGTTACAGCCAAATTAATCTATAAAGGTTTTTTAGCCCATTTTTGAGGTCAAAAGTTCAAACTGCTTGGCCTGTTTGCAACCTAGAAGTCCAATTTCTGGATAGATATTATTTTTTACTGCCAACTCAACCGAAAATGAGCGGGGAGCGATAAAAAAAACAATTATGCACATATGGGTGCTCTAATGACTATACTACAAATTTATTGGTAAAAAGCTTGTAAAATTACAAAAATATTGGTAAAAAGTTTGTAAAATTACTAGGAATTCTCAAATAGGAGGCAGAAAAAAAATAATTACAAACTTTTTGTCATTTTACAAGTTTTCTTTTGATAAGATTGTACTTTTAAGGCCCGGTTTTTGAGATGTCGATTAAGGATAAACTTAGTTTAGCGTAGCCTGAAACTCGGATTTTTTCCGCGGAATGTGAATTATTTTTTATTGTTCATTAAAGACCACCAATTTAAGCGAACCTTAGCTATTTCGCAAAAATTTTGTTTACACACAAGGTAGTGGCGGCTAACTAACTAAACCAAGTTAAACTGAGATCCAAAAAACCCAGCCTAAGTTTTTCACAAAAACTATTTGGAATAACTAAAACAATAAAATTAAAATTATTCCATTTAGCCAGGGATCACGTTCGTTCTGGTGAAATATTTTCTTAAAAACAATTTGAATACAAACAAATTTTTGAGAAAACAATTTTCAGTGAATGAAAAAAATTCGAATGAAAACAATTGAAACGTTTTTGATAGAAAAAAGATTTAGTGAAAAAATAAGTTTTAATGAAATTAAAAAAAGATTAAGCAAAAAAAAATTTAAGTGAAAAAATTGATTGCAGCACTTTTTTGTGAAAAAAAAATTAAATGACTCAAAAAAAAATTTGAGTAAAAAAATTGATTAGTGCAAAAAAATTTTTAGCAAAAACAAATTTTGAGAGAAAAAAATTAGTGGACATTTTTTTTGTGAAAAGCTACGTTTAAGTTTAAAAAAAAATTGGATGTAAAAAAATAAATTTTGAGTAGAAAAATCAATCAATTTCTGCTCTACTACATTTCGTATTCAATTTTACTCCATTTCGTTACCATTTCATTCCATTAAGCCTTTATTCCTTAGCATAACATGGGGTTCAAGAAATCTAAAATCGTGAATCCAGAGTCGTTATCCCAATATATATAAAAAAGTTCCAATTTACATCACAAAACTTGGTACCTGGTTACCGTAAAAGGTTTAAATTTGAAAATATATCCCTCTTTTGGATGCTATTTCTGCTGTAGGATTATGAATATAAAATTTTTGAGACTTAATAGTTATAATGCTTCATAATATTTATGACATGGTTTCATAAATATATATTTTTTGTCATAAAATTTCATTATATTTATGAAACCTTCATAAATATAATGAAGTTTCATAAAAAAAGTCTATGAAATGCATTTCATAAAATTTCATGATTTCATAAAAAAAATCATAAACGTGTCATATGATTTTTTATAATATTATTAAGAAGACGATTTTTCAAACTTGAAGACGATTTTTAAAACTTTAATTCCTTACTTTAGTTCTTCCAATGAAAATATCATAAATTTGATTTCTAGAAAAAATAATGCTTTTGCTTTATTAATGAATCGTTTCATAAATACTATAAAACTTTTTCATAAATATAATAAAACTTTTCATGTAATGTTCGTTCAATCTAACTGTTTCATAAATATTATGAAATAGTTCATAAATATTATGAAACATAAATACTATGAATTAGTTTTCTAATATGATCAAATATTTAGGAAAAAATAAATTAAATCTATGAAATTTTTCATCGTATTTATGTCGCATTTCATAGTATTTATGAAGAGTTTTATAAATGTGTATTAAATTTTTCATTTCATTATTGAAAGTTTTCATAAAAATAATGAATAAAATTTAATAAATTTTTATGAAACCTTTTATAAATACTATGAAATGTTTCATTAATATTGACCCTGTAAATAATTATGAAACTGTTTCATTGTATTTATGAAACTTTTACATTGGACAAAATTTAATGAAGATTTTCATTATTTTTATAACATTTTAAATAAATATAATGAAGCCTTTACTTTGAGTGTACAATTTTCAAAATTGTTTTTTTGTTGGTTGTTTTTTGGTTCAAAAGTTTTAAAGACAATCGAAAAAGTACTACAATACAATTTTTTCCCCCATTTTTACCAGGAATTCCAAAAAGATTTTTTTCAGAAAGTTTTTTTCCGGCTGAAGAATCCCACATTTCAAGTTTCAAGTTTGTATGACCGTTATTTTGGATTGAAAAAGTACCAAGGAGATAGAGAAAGTAAACTTTCTCTTTTGCCCCTTTAAAATTTAAATTTCCAAAATGAACTTTCTTCACAATATTTCTTTACGATAGAAAAATCAAATTTTCAAAATTTAATTCCTATTATTTCAAAAGAAAAAAACTTTCTACAAAGTACTTTGTCATAATGTTTTATTTGCTGAATGATCCTTTATTACACATTTCAAAATTTTATAGCCATTTTTTTTAGAAATTTCTAAAGGTTGTTTTTCTTCAGGAATATCTTACGTTTTAAAGTTTATGTTTTAAATTTCATTATTTCAGAAGATCGAAAAAGTTCCAAAGTACACTTTTTATTCTCTTTGCAAATAAAATGTACTTTTGTCAGAATGTTTTGTCGCTTAATGATCCTAATTTCCATATTTCTAGTTTCTAAAACCATTATTTAGGAGGAGGAAAAAGTACCAATAATTTTATAATTTTTAAAATTTTTTACCCTTTTTGTATCATAAAAATTGACTTTTTGCAAATTCTCTTTGCAAATAAAATGTACTTTTGTCAGAATGTTTTGTCGCTTAATGATCCTAATTTCCATATTTCTAGTTTCTAAAACCATTATTTAGGAGGAGGAAAAAGTACCAATAATTTTATAATTTTTAAAATTTTTTACCCTTTTTGTATCATAAAAATTGACTTTTTGCAAATAGTACTTTTATAAATTTTTTTTCGACTGGGAGGTTCTACATATCAAATGTCACCAAATAACGATAAGTGATAGCGAAAATAATATCACCTGTATGATACCGATTACAGTATCACCTTAAATTATAATTATGATACTATTTTCGAATTTTAAGCGATTTTGCTATCGTCCTTCCTGGAAATTTCGATAGCGAAAACGATATCACATTTTTATATCGAAACGATATCGTTATCGCCAGGAAAACCGATAGTTTTTCGATAAATTTTGGAAAATGGCGATTTTACTATCGTAATGACTGGAATTATCGATAATGATATCATACTTTTATGGAAAAACTATATCATAAGGAAAGGTACAATAACGAAAACGCTATCGTTTTCGTATAATATGTGATAATTAGGTGGTATCGCGATATATCGCCTCGATGTCATAACGGTATCGTTTGGTTTATTGGGTAAGAAGGGTTGCCACCTTATGAAAACTTATGGTCTTTCGGGAAAGTACGAATAAAATCCGAACTAGCAAGAATTTCGCCAAACGCAAAAATACCATTCAGCTTAATTTTAGCAGAGATTAGAGATATGATTTTGGCGATCGTACGTATACACATCTCTATATAAACTAGCCACCAAGTTTTTATATTTTTAAAAATAAGAAATTAACGAAGCCGAATTTGGAAACGACCGATACGCCATTGGAATGGCTTTCAAAAAACCTATCGATCTGTAGAAAATCTTCATATAGTTTCTTCAGAAGAAATGTGAAAAATCCTTAAAAAACCAAAAAAAATATCGTTTTTTTCCCCTTATTGGGCAGCTAAGAAAAAACAGGCAACTCTTATTTTTATCCCATCTTTTCCATATGCACGTTTCAGGACAATCGGTGGGTGCCCCCTGAAAGACCTCCCTTGTCGTTCCGATCAAGATCACCCCAAACACGATCACGGTATGACACACAGATATGACTGAAACTAAACACATTTAGAGTCCCCGCACAACAATGTCGGAGCGGTTGACGTTTTCGGTCATGAGAGAGTATAGGCGCAAAACAAAGACGGTAGCGGAAAATTCTGTCACATGCTGATTTTCACACAATTTTTTCACTTTTTCGTCACTTTTTTATTTAAATTAATTGTATTTTTAATTATCAATATGATTTTTTCATATTGATTCGTTTTTTTCTGTTTTTTTTTTTAATTTTAATATTTTTTGTTTTTAGAGATCATATTTTTTTGTTTACTTTATCGAAAATAATCGAAATATTTGTAAAAAAGTGGCAACATTTTCATATCAAAAATTAAGGGAGAGAGAGAAACCGACACAAAAATAAAATTGATTTTATTCAAGCGGATTTCGGTCGAGCGTTTTTTTATGCCAAATTTGTATGAAAAAAACGTCACCGACATTGTTCTGCGGGGACTCTTACTTGTTAATGCGCCGAGCAGTTTGGTATTGCTTTTAAGCGAAATCGGTTTTGCGGTTCAAAAGTTAGGTATGAAAATGTAACCTAAAAATAAAAAATGCTTTAACTCGGCCGCTGTCTGACATATGTTAACAAAATTGGACACCGAATGGTATGTAAACAAGTAAAAACATAATTTTTACAAAAAAAAAAAATCGCGGTCTTTTTTCACCAATTTTCTTTTCGCGGATTTTTTTTTGCAAATCATCTTTTTGACTTTTTAGAGGGTATCAATACATAGAGGGTATCAATACATTCGTTGAAATATTTTTTCTTCCTTAAGATCCCACATTTCTAGGAATATTATTTCTGAAAACATAATCAAATTCTAAAATAAACCTCTTTAGTGGATCTATGTAAGGGGAGGTAAATCTACATTCCAAATATCTAATAATTTAAGCTGTGCGATGATCAATGAGTATGTCAGTTGATGATAAATGACTGTGTCTCAAGATTTTTATTCATTTGACTTTGACTATTTAAAGTGACTGCTAATTCTTCACGTCAGCACACATTGCCTTTCTGAGGTCTAATGTGACACCACAGGAAATTTATGTTTTATTATCTTACAATTAAATTATATAAATGATTTAAAAAGTTGTTGGTCTTTTTAACTCAACAGGTCATACATTGCAAAAACATGTTTAATTTACAAATAATAATTTTCTCTCAAACACAGTTTAATCTTTAAACCTTTCGTTTTTTTGTTTTGCTACAAAAAAAAAATAAATAAATTGCTACTATAATTTAAAATATGTACTAATACGTTAAACCTATAACCCATATATTTTTTCTTTTAAGAAAATTGTAAGTAATTTTTAACAAAATTATAAAAGTGATTATTTTTTTTTTGGTTAATAAAATTCTAGTTAAAACTAAAACGAAATATTTCAATTTTCTATTTATGGCAACGAAAAAAAAGAAAAAACAAATTATTTATACTTTTTTTGGCAAACAACTGAACAGATAGCTTGAAATATATATATAGAGAGAGTTCGTGATCAGGTCACTAGTTCAGTAGTTTCAACATGTTACAATATGTTGTTAAGGTTGCTAATCGTGCAAACCATAAAACAAATGTTTTCAAACCAAGCTTGACATACCAAATAACAAAAAAAAAAGAAGGAAACAATTTTAAATCCAAATATTAAAGAAACGTTGCCAAAAATAACTAAAAGCTGCTGCAAAACTAACATATGAATTGTTGGGATAAGCCAACATATATGTCTAAAAAAATCTCTAAATGCCTGCTTAAAGCCAGCTACAAAAAAAAAAATATGTTTTTACCACCTGTTGTGTTAACAAAAAAAAAATAACTAACCAAACATAAAATGTTAAAATTTTAATAAATAGAAAATAAAAGAAAAATATTTTTAAAAAGTATTTTTTTTTATTGAAAAAATTTTTTTGTTAAATTTTAGATTTTTTTTTAATTTTAAACCTCTTCATAGTTTTTTTGATGCTCTTATATCAAGAAGAATTCCTTGGAATTTTTTTATTTAACATTTTCTTAAGTTGGTTTTAAAGCGCCACATTTTTTTCTATTTTTCTATTTTATTAGTTTTTGTGTTGCAGTCTATTATAAATATTATCATCAACCCACTTGAGGTTTTCTCTTTTATTTTTGGTTTTGTAATTTATTATATGAATTTAAACCTTTAATGATCTTGACAATTCAAAAACAAAAAAAAAATAAAAATTAATATAGAAAAATTAAGAACAATTTTTAATAAAAACTTTGTTAATTTAACAAAATTGTTTATTTCATTGACAAAAAACATAACTGAAATTTTCTTTAACAACACAAATTGCAAATACAATGAAACTAAACAAAAGAAATTAAAACAAGTAAAAAAGTTATATTCGACTTGGCCGAATCTATGAATAACCTCTACAATGCCCTTTTTAAAGGATAGTAAATTTTTTAATGTAAAAAAAATTAGCAATTTGGATAAGAAATATTTTATTTTGTGTAAATTTTTTTTTTTTTTAATTTAAAAAAAAAAATTTACTAATTTTTTTTTGAGTGTAAATTTTTTTTCGAGTGTAATTTTTTTTAAGTGTAAAAATATTTCTGAGTGACAAAAATACTCTGTAAAATAATTTTGTGGCTTAATATTGTTTTTAAAGTTTGTTTTTTAAAAATCGGTGTTTTCAACACGTGAATTTTAGGTGAAACCAATCTGAAATTCAAGGTTTTGCTTATAACTTTTGAGCTGAGATTAAAAACGAACCGGGACAGAGGAACGACCAATTTATATGCCATACTTCAGCAATCTCAGAATTGTCGTTCGAAAGTTACTGTGTGTTTTATCTCTTAAATTCGCGAAAAACCCTTGCCGAAATTCACTCTTTTGCTTATAACTTTTGAACCACTGGACCGATTTCGCTGGATTGCAATACCAACCTGAACAGGTAGATACTATTTATTTTCGGTAACATAATTTTCTATTACCAACCAATACCAATACCAACCTGAACAGGTAGATACTATTTTCGGTAACATCATTTTCTATTAACATATGAAACAGAAAAAACTACAACTACAGCTTTTGTGTCAACTCCTTGGAGATTTCAGATATGTAGAAGCTTGGGAAGATTGTTTACTTCACTGAGAAAGCATTAAATAAGAGCTCATACATATAGGCCCATTGCTTTATTGTCCCCAGTGGTTATGGTCCTAGAATCTATACCTTTACTTCTTCTTAGGTAGAATTTCCCTTTGGCGAACCACAAACATGTCTTTCGTTTTAAGCACATCACAATGACTCTTCACTCCCAAATGCTCACAAAAGATAATTTTCCACCCATGGCAAGCCATCGCTACATTAACTATACATATCCATATAGGATTGCAGGGAAGCAGTCATATTTAGAGTTCAGAGGTTCTAGGTCTGGACTTAGGAGAAATAAACACGGCGTGCCACAATGCCGGGTCCCTTCTTCCATCCTGGTTAATACATATATCTCCAAAATCACGACCCCAGGGCTGAATCTGATATCCTACGCCAATGACTGTACAATATTGTGCAAAGGCATGGATATGGAAACCCTAGAGGAACAGCTGAAAAGCTATCTGCTCACCCTGAGCAATTTTTTGGCTGACAGGAACCTCGAACTCTCAACACCCAAGTCGACGGCCACACACACTTTTCACCACATGGACTTAAGATGTTACCAGTGAGCTGAATATCCATATAAGTAGACAGAGAATTCCCACCGTGAAAAACGTAAAGATTCTTGGGGTCGTCTTCGACAGCCTATTTATGTTTGTCAGGCCCGCTGAAGAGATGACCATGCGAATGAAAGCGCTGACGTGCAGCACCTGGATCAGAGATAAAGAGAGGATCTTGGCAACATACAAAGCCATAGGTTGTCACCTAATCGATTATGCCGCCCCTGTTCTGGTCGCCATCTACATGTTCCCTTCCCACTCGTCAATTTGAGCTTGGGTGTTATTAGCACCCCAACCATACTAGCGTCGAAGGTACGTCGGCACCGGAGATAAGACAAGTAAGGTCCGATCTACGCTCTTAGAAATCGGCCGTAGCTCACTTCATCAATCAGGTGCAGAGTGGCAGCATAAAAGAGGCGCAGGTCCGTCTGCACTCCTGGAATGTCTTTGAGGCCATAGGGAGGAAGATGACATGGTCTTACTAGGTGGCAGGCCGCCTTCCCATTGCGAATCAGAAAACAGCGTGCCACGTAAGGTCCGTACGACATTGTCTCAACTCCGTTCTGGTTATTCTAGGGAGTTAAATAGTCACCTGGCCAGAGTATACTCGTGGAAACTCGGTACCCCATATCACTGACCACCTTTTCCAGTACACACTCCGGCCCACCACAATCACATGTCATTTTATTTGACCTGGGAGTGAGGTTATTTGTTATACCCCATACCACACTGTGGTAAAGGGTATAGTGAGTTTGTGCTGATGTTTGTAACTACCCGAAATATTGGTCCTAGACCAACCTTTAAGTATACCGATCGACTCAGAATCACCTTTTGAGTCGATTTAGCGATGTCCGTCCGTGGCCACACACACTTTTCACCACATGGACTTAAGATGTTACCAGTGAGCTGAATATCCATATAAGTAGACAGAGAATTCCCACCGTGAAAAACGTAAAGATTCTTGGGGTCGTCTTCGACAGCCTATTTATGTTTGTCAGGCCCGCTGAAGAGATGACCATGCGAATGAAAGCGCTGACGTGCAGCACCTGGATCAGAGATAAAGAGAGGATCTTGGCAACATACAAAGCCATAGGTTGTCACCTAATCGATTATGCCGCCCCTGTTCTGGTCGCCATCTACATGTTCCCTTCCCACTCGTCAATTTGAGCTTGGGTGTTATTAGCACCCCAACCATACTAGCGTCGAAGGTACGTCGGCACCGGAGATAAGACAAGTAAGGTCCGATCTACGCTCTTAGAAATCGGCCGTAGCTCACTTCATCAATCAGGTGCAGAGTGGCAGCATAAAAGAGGCGCAGGTCCGTCTGCACTCCTGGAATGTCTTTGAGGCCATAGGGAGGAAGATGACATGGTCTTACTAGGTGGCAGGCCGCCTTCCCATTGCGAATCAGAAAACAGCGTGCCACGTAAGGTCCGTACGACATTGTCTCAACTCCGTTCTGGTTATTCTAGGGAGTTAAATAGTCACCTGGCCAGAGTATACTCGTGGAAACTCGGTACCCCATATCACTGACCACCTTTTCCAGTACACACTCCGGCCCACCACAATCACATGTCATTTTATTTGACCTGGGAGTGAGGTTATTTGTTATACCCCATACCACACTGTGGTAAAGGGTATAGTGAGTTTGTGCTGATGTTTGTAACTACCCGAAATATTGGTCCTAGACCAACCTTTAAGTATACCGATCGACTCAGAATCACCTTTTGAGTCGATTTAGCGATGTCCGTCCGTGATTTTTAATCAATTAACTTGAAATTTGAAACTTAAGCCATTTTTGCCCCAAAGACGAAGCCAATTGAAATAGAAAAAATCGGTCCATATTTCGACCTAGCCCCCATACAAAGGTTCTATTAAGTTTTGGCTCAAATGATTATAATAACCGCGTTATAATAGGTATATTTTCGAAACTTGGCATGTAAAGTGTTTTGTCTTCACAAATCACCATTCCGAATTTGGAAGAAATCGGACCAGTTCTTCTTATAGCCCCCATACAAACCACCTTCCCGATTTTCACATAAATCTCTCAAATTTAATGTAAATAGAAAGTATTTAATTAAAATTTTGTTTGTGTATGTTAAACGCGTACTTAAATAACCTTATCAAATCTGATAATCATCGGACCAGTTTTAGACTTAGGCCCCTTGTGAAAATTTCGCCCGATATTCAGTTAAAGCGGTTTATTGTCAACAAATAGAAGTCTATTTCATTCAAATTGATTTGTGAGAGTTTTCTACACTTATTAAAAATTTGACAAAATATAGATCTAATCGGTCCAACTCTGGTGTAGGGAAACTCTGGTGTAGGGTATTATATGGTCGGTCTTGACCGACTGTAATTTTCTTACTTGTTTTTAAATTTTATTTGATTTTTCACAATTCAAAATACTAAAAATGTAAGAGTGTTAGGGATTCTGCTCAAGTATGAGTGACAAACAAATGACTTTATCACAATAAACGGCGAACAAATTTATAGCGTTTTCAATTGTTTTCAGTGTGTTCATCCAAATTCCAGACTGAAACGACTTTTATTATGTGTTTGGTTTTCGTGTGTATAATAATTATTATAAGAGAAGATTGTTTTTTGATTTCTAACCAAACGCAAAGAAAACCATTAAACAAATTTTTCACAAGCTTCTTTCCTTACCGCTTACACAGAAAATAATATTGAGAAAAACAATTTGAGTAATCACTTGTTTAAATTTTTAAAACAAATTTGAGTAATTTTTTAATTAACGCAATTAAAAATTTACTCAAAGATTAAAAATAAAATTTGAGTAAATAATTTAATACAAATTTAATATTTTTTTTATTCTCTTGGTGTTTTGAATTCTCATTTAGTTTATAGTTTTTTGTATATGTATATGATAGTTTGAAATCATCTTTATAAAAGTTTCCTTTGTCTTGAAGACAAAAGTATATTTGGTAAAGTTTGAAAAAGCAATTTTTTTTGAAAAAAAAAAATCGAAACTTTTTAAACTATTTAAAAAAATAAATTGATACATTTTGAGTAAATTTTTACTTGACACAATTAAAAAGTTACTTAAAAATATTGAAAAATTTTGAATAAAGTTTTAATTTTGTGAATTAATAATTTACTCAAATTTTTTATTAAGCATTTAATAATTTTTTATTAAAAGTTTACTCAATACTATTAAATCGTTTACTGCTGCAAAATTGAGTAATTTTTTACTCAATAGTATTAAAAATTTACTCAAATTTTTTTTATATTTTTTTCTGTGTACGATATGCATTACTTTTTTGTATTTTTAAGCATGACGTAATACACAAAATAAAAACTGTTTTTTTTACCCTCTCACTTCAAATTTTATGTTATTTGGCGCAAAAAGTTTTGCTAGATTTCCGTCCGCAGTGCATTTTTTTGTGGTCTCACCCAACAAAAACTCTAAACTTTTATGAAAGGACGCCATAGGTTTAATCTGATTTTACTCAAATAAATTTTAAATAAAAGTTTGTCTCAAGGCAATGGAAAACAATATTTTTTTTTAAAAATTTCTTTAACAACTGCCATTTTTGGAAGTATTTTGACGAATTTTAAATGGCGATGTATCGAAAATCGCTCGACTAATTTAAAGAACTTTTTGATGTTTGTATTCGGCATGTCCAAATAAATAATAATAATGTATCGCAAGAGATTTTTATTTTTCAAAAATTTTAAAAATTTTTATCAAAGTCCGCAACGGGTTAAAACAATGGGATTTGGTTCAAATTAGGTTTAAATGAAAGATTGCCTCAAGCTTTATGAAAACGTCAATGTAAACAAATTTTAAGTTTTGTTTTTAGAAAAAAATTTTGAACGTAGGAAAAAACGCAGTTTTTTAAAATTTCAAATAGCGATTTCTTGAAAACCGTTTGACCGATTTTATTTTTTTTTTAATATTCATGCTGAGCGCATACAACTTATAAAATATGATGTGTCATAAAATACGTTTTTTTATTTTTTTCTTAAAAGTTTTTAAAAATCAAAATCAATGATTGCCGGGCGCTGCTATTTAATTTTTAAAAGAATTAAAATTTGCCCAGAAATTTGAAATCGAAAGAAATACTTTTTTGTGTTTTGCCATTGCTGGTTTTACAAACGAAGTGTCAAAATCATTATACCCTTATCACTAAATGTAGTGTATAAAAAAATAAATCATTTAAGGGTTAAACTTGCTGTTTATAACTTACGTTCGTTTATAGTAAACGGCATGTGCTTAAGTCTTCCTGTATTTGTGTGTGGTTTACTATACACATATTTTGGTTGGTCTACGCTTTTTTTTTTAAGAAATACTTTATCATTATTTAACGATTTAAATTTTAAATCATATAAAACGGATTTCCACGTAAATTAAACATTACCCCATCTTAGCTTAGACTTATGAATTCATCTTAACTTATCATTCATCTGTGTGAAAGCTCAACGAGTGTAAATTTGGTGGATTTTAATGTTATTTTGATGATATTAATAATGTTGTACATGTTATAATTTTAAATGGCTGCACAAAAGTGTTGGCTGGTTTTGTATAAAATTTGTTAACATAATCATAAATATATAAAAACTACTTTCTCTTATGCGATTATTTGTATTAACTTTAATAAAACATTATCAAAAACGTTTTTAAAACACTTTTAGTAATACCTTAGTTAAATGGTAGATTGCATATTTGCAAGATTGTATATTTGCAAGATTGCATATTGGTATGATTGCATATTTGCAAGATTGTAAATGTGCAAGATTGCATATTTGCAAGATTGGATATTTGCAAGATTATGTATTTGCAAGATTGAAAATTTGCAAGGTTGCATATTTTCAAGATTGCATATTTGCAAGATTTCATATTTGCAAGATTGCATATTTGCAAGATTACATATTTGCAAGATTGCATATGTGCAAGATTGCATATTTGCAAGATGGCATGATTGTAAGTTTCCGTACTTGCAAAATGTCATATTTCCAAGATTACACATTTGCAAGATTGCATATTTGCAAGATTGCATATTTGAAAAATTATATATTTGCTCATGTTTTCGAATAATCCCAATTTAGCAATAATTTTATTAAAAGATAATATTTAAAAAAAAAACTTACCATAACCATTTAGGCAAGTAAAAGCTTCTTCTGTTATACCGGCATAAATCTTTTCACGTTGTTCGGATGTATTTAAAGCATTTGCATTCTCTTGATTGAAACCGAACTTGTCAGTAATTTGAATAGATTGTACCAACAAAATATTGTCATCGGCTGGCTTATGGCTAACATCACGTTGTTGACGATGGAAGTGGGAGGAAGAAATAGAGAATTCAGCTGAAAAAGAGATTAATAAAAAAAAGTTTTATTAGAACACGGAAAACTAATTAAAACCCATATTTCTAAAACTCACCAGCATCTGTACCATTAACAATAGATCTCTTTTTACGACCATATGAAATTAATGATTTCAATTCACCGCTAACAGAATCTTCATTATCACAGTTAACTGGTTCACATCTGGGTATGCAGGGAGTTACCAAAGCACGGAATTGTACCACCTCAGATGAAGGGAATTTGAAAGCATCGAATTGTGAGAACAAGATTTTACTATTTTGTGACATTCTTTGTACGGTACCCATAATATATTGATCTGTGGGACAACCATTAGCATCGATTAAGGTAATTTCAGCATTATCAGTACCATCCATAGCAACCAATTCGCGTACGAAAATTTCATAGGGACTGTTTTGATCGATAATTTCGAATTTCAAGGCCAAGGGATCACCAACTTCAGCAATGCGTTTCATATCGCTACCATCGCGAGATGTGATCTTCATGATTACATTAGGAGAATCAATAATGATTTCTTCGCTCAACGAAGACTCAATTTCGCCAGTAACACCCAAATCTACATCATTCGATACAGTCTTATTGGTTAGATCATATTGACAAGATACCGCTAAACCCAAATCTGAGGAGGTAACAATCATATCATGATGTTGTATAACAATGTCATTCATATAACGACCATAGGCGGATTGACGGACATTACATTCTAAATCATTATAACCCATACGGAAATCAAATTCTAAAGAATTATTGACATTTACAGAGCATGACTTGGGGGAACCCTTAGCATATACTTTGCCATCAAACAATTTCGAAGTACGAATCTTAGTAATCATTTCACCGGATTTACATTCAATAGAAACATTATAGCAAGAAGATAATTCATAAGTGGCAGCCTCTGGTACATCCAAATAAGGATCCAAAACATCAGTTAAAGTAGAACGAGAGTGATGGGACAAACGACAGACCATATCACCGGTATCATTATAATCGTAAGAATGACATCTAAGTAAAAATTATAAAAGAATTTTCAAAAATTCTAATAATTCCATTTTGTTTGTATTTCTTAACTTACCTGTAGGGTGAATTCAAACATAAATCGCGACATTCATCAATGGTATTGATATCTTGATATACTGAATCTACGGTTTTCAAAATTTTTCCTGAAATTCTTTTGAATTCACATAATTTACTGGGTTCTTCAGCACAGTTATTTTCCAAATAATCAGCACCATCATAAGGTTCCACATTGTTTGAGCCCGACAAAGTAATACGATCCATATCAGATAATTCACACAAGCCAGAGTGACGATAATAATTGGCAGATCTATAGTTTTATTTTAAGGGGGGAAAGACAAAAATTTGTTGAACCACACACAAATTTTAGAGTGAAGAGAGAAGGGAAAGAAAAATAGAAAGAGAGGGAAAGGAAATTAGATTTAAAAAAAAAATATTGGATATAGAATAGAGTAGTGTTGAAAAGTGTATGGGTGTAAAAACGTTGTAAGTATATAAAAAACTTGAGAAATGTGTTAGTTATTTAATAATTTATGAATAGTGTTGGTTAACGTTAAGCTTTTCTAGTGTTGGAAATACAAAAGTTGTGCAAAAAACAAGGCAAAAAGTAATGTTACATTATATTTTTTTGGTTTGCACTCCAAAAATAAAGTAAAATTAGATTAAAGGAGACCCTATGAAAAAAGTGATCTCTTTCTTCATTTCGCTTTAACTAAACCGATTATTTATGCCAGGGTTAGGTTAGGTGGGATGGGAGTTCGCCATTTGGCAAATTAAGTCGGAGGCCATTAGGCCCATTGTGATTCCCTAAATTGTTATTTCCTACTCCCCCTCTGATATAAAGTTCTACACCTTAAACCACCCCGATTCCTTAAGGTATTCTGCTAGATACGTTAATGTGACTCCCTTTATTCACTTTAGGTCATAACAAGTGTTTCACTGACTCCTCCTCCATTTTCCCACAACTTCCACAATAGTCCCTATCAGAAATTCACATACGCATGGCCATTGGGCCAATTATACAGTGTCTTGTAAGTACTTCCACTAATAGGCTAACCGTCCATTTTCAAAAAGTATAAGGACTTAGGATTTGGCAGTGGCCACAGGATTCGCGATATCCTGCACGTAGTCAGTGACATTCACCTATCCTTCATTCAAATCTCAGATATCCTATCAAAGTCGTTCATAGATTCTACTATAAGAATCAAGATGTCAGGTTCCACATGTTACCCCACCGAGCCAAAGCCATTAATCGCACATTCATCAGCCAATTCGTTCTCAGTGACCCCACTATGTCTAGGGAACCAGATTAGCTTGACTGTGTGCTGAATGATTCGACGAATGGATTGTATAAAATTCCTAACATTTCCCAAGTTTACAGTGTTTGATTCTAATGCTTTCAGAGCTGCACTATCCACAAAAATGTGTATGGCGAAAGATCGAAGGTTTCTTGTGATAATCATCTGCGCTACTTTATCTATTGCAAGTACCTCAGCCTGGAAACACTACACTTATCCGGAAGTCTCAATGAGGCCCCATTAGTGTACACTCCCGAACCTGTTCCCATCTCCATCTTTGATCCGTCCGTAAAGATTGAGATTGCATTCTCTTTTATTACAGAATTTTCCGCCCAGTCTTCCCTAGTCGGTATTTGGACTTCGAAGGTTCTGACAAAGTTCGTCTGAGGAAGGATATAATCGGTTCTGTTCCAGTTCCATCCAGCCCATCGTACTTAATATGGTCGAGTGTCGTAAATATTTACGGGCTGAATGTTTAGTATCATTTTCAAGCCGGCCTGAGGTGCTGATCTAATAGCACCTGTGATACCCACTCACGCCAGTCGTTGTGTTTTCTGTAGATTGCAGAAATTGATTTCTTATCCAATGCTCTCCACCACACAAGGTAAGTATTGGTTTAATTATCGCACTATACATCAAGGGGATAATGTAAGGTTTTAGACCCCACTTTCTTATGAAAGTTCTTCTGCAGGTGTAAAAAGCACATAACGACTTTTTCATCCTTTTCTCTGTATTTCTCTTCCAAGAAAGCTTTGAGTCCAGGATCACACCCAGGTATTTCGTACCCAGGTATTAACTGTGCGATTCGCTTTCTCGGTCGAAGTGAGTGACTACAAAATTTTTACGTAGAACAACAGCAAAAAACTCAAATTTGTTTTTGCTTTACGCATAAAATTTCTAGTCACTCACTTCGTACGACATACTGAATCAGGGCACACATTTTTGGGGAACTCAACTCGAAAAAATAAAAGTAATTTTTGTGCTGTTGCTAAAGAAGTGCTGTTCAATGCTAGCGCTGTCTTAGCAGAAGAAGGCCATGGAAATACCCGACAAGTTTAAATTTGCTGTGACGTTCGCTCTACGTAGCACCTGTTTGTGTGTCTTTCTAAACTTTGGAGAAGGACCCTTCACCAATTTAGTGAAAGTACATTGGTTTCTTTGGAAATTTCCAAAAATTTTTTTTTACCTTTTCAACTTCAGTTGATTGGTTTCAACAGAAGTCATTCAAGTCAGAAGTAGGTATCCTTTTATTAAAAAAAATCATGAAGAAAAAGGTAAGTAAGTAATCGGTCGACATAAATAACAACATCCGATAAACCTTCTCTTGGGCGCTGACTAACATTGTAGTTGGACGTTTCACCAATATGGTGAAAGTACACGGTTTACTTTAAAAATTATTAAGGCGTTTCTTTAAGTTTGGAAGCTTTGGAACGTCAAAAAACTTTAGAATATTGATTTCGACTGAAGTCATTCAAGATGATAGAAATTAAGCAAACATTTTTTAGTTGAAAATTGCTTGAGAAATAAGAAAGTAATCAGTCGGCAATAAAAAAAACATTGAAGACCTTTCTTGGGCGGTGACTGATGTTGTAGTCGAACACAAGTTAAGTGAAAGAACATTGGTTTGCTTTAAATATATTCAATGCGTTTGTTTGAGTTTGGTACGATTGTCCAGGGTTGGTCAAAACTTATGGACTTTTAGATCGGTAATTACATCAGTCGATTGTTTTTAACTTAAGTTAGATATCAAGTTAATGTTTTATTTAATCCGTCGGCATTAAAAACCATCCAATCTTGGGCGCTGAAAGATGTTAAAGTCGAACCCATTTTTAATTCGGTAAAAGTTGTTTTAGAAATTTCCAAGGCATTTCTTCAAGTTTGAACGTTTGTTCGGATTTTAATCAAATGACTTAAGTCGATTGATTTCGACTGAAGTCACTTAAGTCGATTGATTTCCACTGAAGTCACAAGAAAGAAATTTATTTAATTTATTTATTAATAAATTCCTTAAGAAATAATTAATCAGAAAACCTCAGTGGAGTCTTCTCTTAGGCGCTTACTGAAGTTGAAGTCGGACTTTTCACCATTTTGTCGAAAGTACAATAATTCGCTTGGAAATTACCAAAGCGTTTGTTCGAGTATGGTACGTTTCGGTTTCATAAGACAGATTTATAGACAATAAAAAAACATCCAATGAACCCTCTCTTGGGCGCTAGAAATTGCCGAGGCGTTTCTTTGAGTTTGGCACGGTTGTTCGGCTTTCGTCAAATAACTCCAGTCGATTGATTTGGACTGAAGTCATTCAAGATAGAAATTAAGGCAATTTTTTTTATAAAGAAATCTGTTGAACAAATTTCAGTAATCTTTTGGCAATCAAGAAACATCCACTTAGCCCCCACTTGGGCGCTAACTGACGTTGGAATCGGAACCTTCACCAATTTAGTAATGGTAAATTAGGTGCTTTTGTAATTTCCGAGGCGTTTGTTTGGGAACGGTCGAGTAACTTCAGTCAATTGATCTCTTGATCCGTCATTCGGAAATAAAAAGACCCTGTCGTGGGCGCTGACTAGTAACGGGTACCAGTTGGTATACGGCTAGTATTAGGGAATTGAACAAAATATCACACAAATAAGCACATTCTTTTAACAGAGATATTAGCTCTGATCACAGGCAGGAGATCACCGCTTTTACGACAGTTTTAATAATGGGCGTCTTCCTAGTCCATGCCTGATTAATGTAGAAGATCGGGAATTGTATATAGCTGGTAAAAGGTAAAAACTCTAACTTAAGGCTTTGGGTTATACCAACGGGGGTTTTTCGTTGTGGCGAAACAGTTAAGTGAACTGAGGTTCAGTTATCGCTCCGCATACTAGCTAGCTAACTTGATATTTAGGTAGTGACCTCCTAAGATGCGTTTAGTACTAGCAGAAGAGTACACATATAATGAACTCGAGGGCACGTTGACATTTAAATCAGAATAGCAGATGAACTTGTATAGGTAAAGAGGTGGTTCGTATGCCACGCGGGAGTGGAATTGAGGCATTCTAATTCAGAACATAATGAGGATTTAGTCATTATGTTGGTAGTCACCGACGCTGGTGGATACTGCTGACTTGTCATTGGAAACATTTGGAAAATTTTTATGAAGATGTCAGCAATTTCATAGAGGGAGGGTTAGCAGTATCTCAGCGATGATTTCTTTTTGTCAACTGGGCATACATTGCCCCTGTAGAAATGGAAAGAAATCTCTTGACTAGAAATAATGAGAATTCTGATATTTGTTCAGAAATCGTGGTAAACCCTTTGTTTCATCAAGTTTGAATAAAAGACTCGTAGCCAGATAAACCTTTTTTTGTTTGAAAAGTGTTTGAGAGGGAAATGTTGTAAGGAAAAAATTACAGAAAGTTGAAAGTTTATTAAGATGAAGGAAAAGGTTGCTAATGCTTAGCACCAGCACACAGGGACCCCAAGGTCTATGAAAAGGCCCATAGAATAGACAGAAATATTTAAAGAATTTCAAATTTTGATAGCAAGAAATTTGAAATTGAAAACAAAGATTTATAAAACAGAAAACTAGTAAGGTGCGTAGTAAGACTAAAGCATTTTAAAGTTTAACAGAAATTAAAACATTCCAAATAAATCTGGTAAATGTTATTCATAATCACCTTTATTTTTATTTAAAAAAAAACAAGTGTGTGGTTTTTATTTTTTTATAAACTATTAAAATTGTTTGTGTGTGTGTGTAACTCATGAGTATTTTTTTTAATAACCCAAATACTCATTTATCATTTTTTTAAATTAAACAAACCAAAAAAAATAAAAAATTGCAAACTTACCTGCATGTAAATTCAGTTTCACCTAAACACAATTCCAAACAATCACGTCTTGAGTAGACTGTTTGACTGGATTTAACATGTTCTACCAAACGATAGTTTTGTACACGATCAATGCACCAGGCTTTTGAACAAGGACGTACACCTAAACAAGATTTTTGTGCGTAAATTGTAAAAACTGGGAATTGTGAACGCGAAAGTGATCCTAAAAATAGATGAAGAAAAAAAAAAATAATATATTAAAATATGATGATCATGATGCTACGCACGATATAACGGTTATTGGAGTAAAATAAATTCCTAAAGATTTTTAAAAAAGATTCTAGTTTTTTTTTTGTATTTGTGATACCAGGAATGAAAAACCAGTGTTGGTTTTATGTGACTGACTGGTTTCCTTTAACACATGCATATTTTAAACACGCACTTGTTGTTGGTTGTTAGTAAAAAATTAACAGGCGTTAAGAAATAAGACGAAGGCCATAATCTTTGTCTTTTTTGTTGTATATATTTTTTATTTTTACTTTTCTGAAAAAAAGGCTTGAAGTCTAAAGAAAACAACCTCAACTTAACATTACAACACTCTATAGTGTTTTTATATTTTATGGGTATTTTTTGTCAGAGTTTTTTTTTTAAGTTTTATTTTTACAAAGTGCGTTAAGGCGTTGGCAAAATGATTTTTTTTTCTTCAGTACATTTAGCCGGAAACCTGTTATTAAAAACAGGCCTATAGTTAGATTTTTTGTGATTTTTTTTCTGTGCTGCCGTTGTTGGTTTATTTTATATTTTGATTCGAATGCGTTTTATTTTATGTTTAGCAAGGACAAGTTTATAAAGACAAGCCCCTTGTGGTAACAGACAAAAGTATGTTTATAAATATGTATGAGAAATAATGCCACAAACACATGATCATATAGAATATATATATGTTATTAACCCTTTGAGGCAGCGAATAGATTGGTTGATAGGACCTGGGGGTTGAGCCCCAGAATGGTCATGTGGATCAACAAGATGCCATAGTCTGGTATCCAAAAACCATGCAGAGGGATGGTTATGCAAAACTAAGCGAGGTACAGCATCTGGCTTGTGCCCTTAATACGGGTGCTCCTACATTGGTCCATGAAGCCATTTTAGGTCTCACACCTCTCGAAATTTTCATCAGATCTACGGCAACTATGGCTCGCAACTTGAACGGTCATTCTTTCTTCAATATGAGTTAGGTAAAACTTGGATATGCCGAAGGATAGGATAAACTCTGAGCTTAGCTTTGGATGGAAATTTCAGATCGTGATATCGAACAGACAAGAGTGGAATGAAAGTGGCCCATATGTTGACCCTAAAAGCCTAAACTGGTATACTGAAGGATCAAAAATGTCCTCTGGAGTTGAAGGTGGTGTTTACGGTCAAAACACGCGGTTCTCCGAACCTAAGGGTAGGTGGACTTAAGTCTTTCAGGCTGAAATTCAGGCAATTAGAAAATGCACCAGAGTTATTATTGCAAACGGTATAAAGGAAGTCATATTTCAATCTTTTTTGATAGCCAGACAGCATTTTGAGCGCTGTCTTCTTGGAATTTTGAATCTAAACTGACACTAGAATGTTTTGGTACCTTTTAACAGCTGGTCGGGCGAAACAAAATTACTCTATTTTGAATCCCTTGTCATAGAGGTTTTAAGGGTAATAAGATAGCTGATGCGCTTACTAGAAATGCCTCTTTTACTCGTATGAACGGACCCGAACCGAATTGGTCTACCCTCTCGACCATGATAGGGGTTTAGAAAGGACAGACTTCTACAACTTGAAGGAGTATTCGGAAGGTCTACGACAATCCAAAGCACAAATCACAACATAAGTGACATAAGTTACTAATAGGTTTTCTTAGGGGAAACTATATAGTTAATTATCGCTTGCATTTAAAAATTGTAGCTCGTCTTTGTGTCGACTTTGTCTAGAGGAAGTAGAAGCAACGCAACACATATTGTGTGAGAGCGTCGCAATATATAGGATCAGAAGACGTTTATTAGTTAATTCTGTTTTAAACCTGATTAGGAACGTTGAACAGAGTTTGTATTAAATTTGTAAAACTTGACTGAAACGACTGATTAGGGTCGCAGTACCGGCCGTAAGGTCTACATCACCCCTGGAAAAAAACCTTTGAGGTAATCGGGTAGTTAGATAAGTTTAGGTTGTAAGTTGCTGCTGGCGTTTGCAGCCAACACCCATATACTCTGAGGTCCGTTATGGTAACATGGGACGGTAATGGGGTTCTCCAACTATTTCCTGCCGTTAAACCAATTTGAGCTCCTTATGAAACTCAGAAAGATCGTTTAACTCCCTAGATTCCAGTGATGCAAGTGTCTGACCAGAAAGCGATCCACAATGGCAGATAAAGTTTCGATAGTTTTCATCTCCACCTCATTCATGCAACTCTGGTAAAAGTCATTTCAAGGATCACTTAACCGCTTTGTGTGCTTTCCTATAAGATAGTGTCCGGAAGTTACAGAAACCGCCGTCGAAATCTCTCCTATCGGAAGCGATATCAACTCACTTGTACGCTTCTGATTAAGAAAAGGCCAAATCTGTCTGTCACGTCCCATCTTTGATTAGTCACCTTCGCGTAACAAAGCCGTAGATTTTTCTTACAAGTTTCTAGAGGCAGTGATAAAAAAACATTCAGCCCGTGATTATTTACGTCAAGATTCGCAAATGCTTGAGCAACGATCTTGGTAACACTCGACCATGTAAAGTACGGTAAGCAGACGATCTTTGGCAGAACCAAATTCCAGTCCAAATATCAACTAGGGAAGACTGGGCGGCAAACTCTGTTGTAAGAGAGAATGCGATCTTAATTTTTTACGGACGGATCAAAGTTGAAAATGGGTACGGGTTCGGAAATATACTTCGAATGCCTCGAAATCGGGGCCTCATTGAGACTTCCTGATAACTGTAGTGTTTTTCAGGCTGAGGTGCTTGCAATTGATAAAGCCACGCAGATGTTTATTACAAGGTACCTTCGTCCTAGTGTCATTAACATATTCGTGGATAGTCTTACAGCTCTGAAGGCCTTAGAATCAAATACTGTAAAATCGGAAATAGTTAGGAATTGATACAAAGCCTTCGTCGAATAAGTCAGCACAAAAACTAGCTAATCTGTATCCCTTTACATAGTGGGGTCGCTGGAACGAATTGGCTGATGAATGTGCGAGAAATATCTCTGAATCGGTGGGAGAACATGTAGAACAAGACATCTCGTTTATTATAGTGGAATTGATGAACGAAATTGATAGGACAATGTGCCGGATGTCGCGAACCCACTGCGAAATTCTAAGAGGACAGAAAGTCTTCTTTCTTTTGGCAAACGGATGGTTAGAATTTTAGTGGGAGTAATGACAGGACACTGCCGAATACCTGAAGGAATCTGGTTGGTCTAAGAAGTAGAACTTTGTATCCGAGAAGGAGTAGGGAAATAAAATTAAGAGAATCACAATGGCCCTTATGGCTCCGAGTTAATTCCCCAAATGGTGAACGCCCGTTCAACCTAACATAACCTTCTAGAGGCATACCATCTTCCATTTCCGTTGGAACCTGTAAGGTAGTTTCTAGTCTTGCAAGCTCAACGGTTTGGCAATTCCTTGGAATGTCTCTGTGCCCTGGGACTCATATGAGTTGTATGACAATCTGCTTGGCTGTAGTTAAATGCAGATCTTGTTTTCCGAAACATTGACTTCACGGACAAAAGGCATACCATCTTTCATTTCTATTGAAACCTGTAAGGTAGTTTCTAGTCTTGCAAGCTCATCGGTTTGGCAATTCCTTGGAATGTCTCTGTGCCCTGGGACCCATGTGAGTCGTATGACAATCAGCTTGGCTGCAGTTAAGGGTAGATCTTGTTTTCTGAAACATTGACTTCAGGGGCAAGACCGCGGCTTGACTGTGAGAATAAATGTTGACTGCGGTTGTAGACAAGACTTTCTAACTCAAGCAGTCAACTACTTCCTTTATTGCCAGTATCTCTGCCTGATAATACCTGATACAATCTGGCAATCTTCGAGCCAGGCTCAACCCAATTTCTTCCGAATAGACTGCAAAGACCACTTGTTCTTGCAGCCTTGATCCATCCGTGTAAAAATGTATGGAGGCTCCACTACCCGGAATGACCTTCATCCATGACTCAATAGATGGTATTAAGTATAGTGGTAAAGTGGCGCTCAAAAAGGCTCACAGATCGATTTTGGCTGAAGTCATTCAAAATAGAAGTTATGCCAATTTTTTCTTAAGAAATATCTTAAAAACATTTATGAAATCGGTCGAAAATAAAAAAAAAACATCCGCTGTGCCCTCTCTTGGGCGCTGACTGACGTTGGAGTCGGAGCCATCACCTATTTAGTGAAAGCACATTAGTTGCTTTAAAAATTTCCTAGGCGTTTGTTCGGATCCCTTAAAAAATATGCAAGTTTTCAGTGGAAAATAAAAAAAAATACATCTAATGAAACCTTCCATGGGCGCCGACTAGTAAAGTGTATCAGTTGGTATACGGATAGCACCAGGGCATTGGACAAAGGATCACATTGAACAAAGGATCACATCACAGGATGAGCTCTGATCACATACAAGAGATCACCCCGTTTTTTTAAGTATAAAAAAAACACGGGGTTTCCAGGCGCGACTGTTTTCACAGTCTTCTTGTAAATGGGGTCTTGGTTAGACTAATGAAAGGTTTTGCTCCAAATTTCTCCAAAAAATCTTTTTAAAAGTCAACACAAACGGAATTTCAACTTTGTCATATATTTTTTTAGGCCTAAAACTTAAACAATTCATTTTTATCCTTAAATGGGTTAATTTTGTACTCCTTGCTATTTGTTCTTTAGTCTTTTCAGTTATTTTTAGTTATTTCTGTTCTTTTTTTCATAATTTATTTCAGTATTTCATTAGGTCTCTGTTCTGTTCTGTTCTCTTGTTTTGGTTTTATTTTTGCGCAAAACTTACCTGGTGTTTTATCCGCTGTTGTCTTAAACAGTACACATAATCCGGTTTCATAATTAACTGCACTACATGATTCATTTATCTGGCATGCCTCCAGGCAATCGGTCAACATAAGTGTACCAGGCAGTGTGTCAAGTAATTTTGATGGCGCCGATAATACATAACTGCAAATATAAAAAAGTGGAGGATATAATAATATTTTTTATGTAAATAATATAGACTGGGTACAATAATAGATTAAATAATTAATTATATTTATAAGGGGAAGACTAAAATAAATGCGCTAACGATTTGTTATAAATTAAGTTTATAAGCTAAAATTTGTTTGAGTGTCCTGAAAAATGGTAATTTTAACGCATTAAAAACTTTATGAAATTGTTGATTCAATCATGTAACAACACAAAAAACAATTTCAAAAAAGTTCGTGTCTTAAGTCTATTGTTTATTTCATGTCCTGGCAGTTAGGCCAGGCAAATCCATGGTTGCGAAAAACATTCTATCAAATCAAACTTTTTTAAAAAAAATAAAGGCAAGTGAAAGTGGTAGGGGAAAATATTACGAAAATTTTGGTTTAGCACTCTTGTATAACACTATGGAACAAATTCAGGTTAGCAAAAGTTAGGTCGATTCTGAGAGTGGCGGCTGAAAATAGAGGCTAAATTAGAATACCCGTATCGCGGCGTTTGTTTATGTTAGTTTGATTTTTTTTTTAATCGACCTTCGAACTTTGCAGTCAAATGCCAATTTTCAGCATATTGTTTATATGGATTTTTGACTAATCGACTAATTGATATTTTCAATCTGTAAAAGCCAAATTATTGCTAGAGACCTGTCCAATAATTAAAATTTTTTATAAAATTAATTTAGAAAATGTTGGAAAATATTTTCAAAAAGCATGAAAAAAATATTTTTTCCAACATTTTGATTTATAAGCACCATAAAAATTTTCTAAATAAATTTTTTAAAAAATTTCAATTGTTAGATAGGTCTCTAGCAATAATTTTGCTTCTACAGAGTGAAAAAATATCAATTATTTTTTTTCACATTATTTGTAGCGCAAAAAATCGTTTTCGTCTATGATAGCTTACATTGAGATACAATTGGTGCCCCAGGGGTTAAGTTCAGCATCCTTAAGTGCAATGTTTATGGTTAAGCCTCGTCATTTTGTAAGTCGCTATCACAACGGGACCATTCGCTATGCGTTGTCAAAAATGCCCAAATCGGTGATTTGTTTGACCTTTGACATCAATTTTCTCAAAAACCTGATGTGATGTGAAAGTTCGGAGACCAGATTAGTGATCAATAGGACAATTGCAATTAACTGTGTGAGGTCGCGTCCCATGCGCATCAAGTTTATTTTTTTAAATTTTTAGTAGTGTTATACATATTTCTGAGACATTAGAAAAAATGTCACAGCTACATTAAATTTTTCTATTAGAAATGTCAGAGTTTTAGAATATGTTTAAGGAATACTCTCAAAAGCTTAGAATGTTTTTCTTCTAGGATCTAAGACATTTTTGCTTAAGAATTTGATCGTTTTCCTATAAGATTTCAGAATCTGATAATTTTTGTTTAAGATCTAACAAGGAAAGTTTCCTAACCCATATGAACCTATTTGCCTGAAACTTAAAATATATATAAACGATATAAAGGTTGGGGTGCCTCGGCTTATCGGCCATATCAGTGTTTGAAAATTTTGTTCGGTTAAATTGAAAGAATTTTATTTACTAGGTTATGAAACAGTTGGATAGGCATTAAAAAAACATTTCTTCTCAAAAGAAAATATTATACAGTTGCTTAAAAAGAAATGGCTAAAAAATCCAAAAAAAACATTTTTTCGCCATTTTTTACCCATTTTTTGAGCTCGTAAATTCCCAATATAAACTGCGACTCTCCAACCTAAGAATTTTCTCTCTATATATATTTCAAGTTTCATGCAAATCGGTTCATAAGGGTTGAGATACTTCCCATGTAAGAATCTGAAATTTTTTCTATATCCGATTGTAATCTAAGAATTTGCCTATATGCTCTCAAACCTTGAGAAGTTCTTAATTGATTTAAGAAAAAACTCTGAATTTTAGACTTTTTTAAGGCATTTGTTACGGAATATTGAATTTTTTTTAATAACTGAATTTTAATTTAGTTCGGTTTGAGTCCATATTAATTATTTCTGAGAAATAATAATTGTTGTACAATGAGAAAATCTGAAAAAAATCAAGTGACAACACAGGCTAAGTGGAGATGTCGACAGCTTTCGGAAGATGCCACCCTTCCATCATCAGCACTCCTTCGATTGCCACACACTTAATGTGTGTCAGATTAAAATTAGCCATTTAAATGAAACTTTTGAAGAAATTAAGAATTGGAATTACTCCTCTTTGTGTTGAATAACCCCTATTCACCATTAATTCGTGTTGTATTCATTTGGCCGAAACTTAATCAATCTTAACTTTTAACAGAGTTGTATTTTTCCCATTGTTAACCCTTAGTAGGACTTTTCAAATCTTGAAAAATGTCCGTTAGGTTTGAATTTTTGTTTCATATTTCTAATTCTTAGAAATATTACTAAATTGCAATGTACCTTATGAGTTGTGTATTAATTGTGTTTATATATTGTTGGACTGTATATTTTATAACTGAATTTTAATTTAGTTCGGTTTGAGTCCATATTAATTATTTCTGAGAAATAATAATTGTTGTACAATGAGAAAATCTGAAAAAAATCAAGTGACAACACAGGCTAAGTGGAGATGTCGACAGCTTTCGGAAGATGCCACCCTTCCATCATCAGCACTCCTTCGATTGCCACACACTTAATGTGTGTCAGATTAAAATTAGCCATTTAAATGAAACTTTTGAAGAAATTAAGAATTGGAATTACTCCTCTTTGTGTCGACATCTCCACTTAGCCTGTGTTGTCACTTGATTTTTTTCAGATTGTCTCATTGTACAACAATTATTATTTCTCAGAAATAATTAATATGGACTCAAACCGAACTAAATTAAAATTCAGTTATAAAATATACTGTCCAACAATATATAAACACAATTAATACACAACTCATAAGGTACATTGCAATTTAGTAATATTTCTAAGAATTAGAAATATGAAACAAAAATTCAAACCTAACGGACATTTTTCAAGATTTGAAAAGTCCTACTAAGGGTTAACAATGGGAAAAATACAACTCTGTTAAAAGTTAAGATGGATTAAGTTTCGGCCAAATGAATATAACACGAATTAATGGTGAATAGGGGTTATTCAACACAAAGAGGAGTAATTCCAATTCTTAATTTCTTCAAAAGTTTCATTTAAATGGCTAATTTTAATCTGACACACATTAAGTGTGTGGCAATCGAAGGAGTGCTGATGATGGAAGGGTGGCATCTTCCGAAAGCTGTCGACATCTCCACTTAGCCTGTGTTGTCACTTGATTTTTTTCAGATTTTCTCATTGTACAACAATTATTATTTCTCAGAAATAATTAATATGGACTCAAACCGAACTTAATTAAAATTCAGTTATAAAATATACAGTCCAACAATATATAAACACAATTAATTTTTTTAATAAGTAAAATATTTCAAATTCTGATTTTGAGATTTTTTTTTTCGAAAAAATTGCTCAAAGAAAAATATTTTAAAGTCTGGGATTTTTTTGCAGGAAAAATGTTTCAGGAACTAAGAATTATACCACGGGTATGGTTTCGTTTATTTGGCGATAGTTCCTCAGATTCTGTGCAGAAAAATCTTTTAGAATGTGTGATTCCTTCTTGATTTTGGAATCTGAAACTTTCATAGAAAAATCTGAAATTTTTTATGATAGTGAAAACCTAAAGCTTAAGCTTTAAACCTTTATAAAAGCCACAAGTTTTCAGATTCCATTATATTTTTTTTATAAAAACTTGCACAATTAAGAAATTTTATTACTACTATTTAAATCCCATTAAAAACCTTAAAGTTATTTAAATATATTTCCGAAGTTAAATGCAAACAGAGAAAAAATATGTTTGGAACATGATTGCAGCACAAGTGATGGAGGAGCAACATAGTATGGCTGATGCATTTGATCATATATATCGCTAATTTACACTATTCAAGTAAAAAAACTCCGATTTTTGAGTTAGCGATACAGAATTATTCGTTATATCATGCTTTATATTGTGTCAAAAATTCGTATTAATATCTTTTAAACTTTGAGAAAAAGACATGACTTTTTTACATTTTCTATGTATCGGCCTTTATCAATCGAAAACCAGTTTTAATTGTCAACTTTAAACGGGTTTTTTGCAAAATCAAATATTTTGAATTATGACACTATACAAGTAAATGAGCGTTATGATTGTGGCAATCATACTATGATCATCAACAATTATAAATTGTTTTTTTTTTTATTATACTATGATCATTGTAGATCATAATATGATCACTACAATCATGTTATGATAAAGTTATCAATCATACTATGTTGCCCCTTCATTATGGTTGTCGCAATCATGTTTCTTCTCTGCGTGTATAGAATTTTTAACTGTGAAGTCATTTGTTGTAAAGATTTTGTAACAACAATTTCTTTTTAGAAGAAAATATGATATTTTTTTTTTTTTAATTCCAATAAAACTCGAAAAACCGAAATTTTATTAATTTCTTGATATTTCCTTTCAAATAATTTTTATTTAGCAGCTTACCTGCTTAGTTTAACCTTAGGTCATTGAACAACATTTTTATAATAAGTATTATAAAAAAAATTTCTCACATTTGTTATTAATACATGTATTCACAATTATTATCTTTTTTAAACCCACATCTCTATGGCATACATGAAACGCATATCATATTTAAAAATTTTACGCCTTAACATGTTCTAATTTCTATAAATGAATATAAAAATTTAAATAATAATTCCCTCATTATAAAAACTTTCCATCTTGATATAATTTACAAACAAACAAAAAAAATTAAACTAAAACATCATATCAATAAAACATGATTAAACAAAAAATAAATAATAATTTTGCTGTTTAAGCAAAACATTAACATTAAAAGAACATCAAAAAACTAATAACAAAATTTTTTTTCTAGACACATCTAACTTTATTATTTAGTTGTTAAAAATGAAAACGAAAGTTCAGTGACTATGTTTTTATAATCACGATGACGACGATGAAGATGATGACGAATATGAGGGTTTTTTAATATGGTATTAAAAAAAAATAAACCGTTTAACGCGTTAACAAAATGATGAGATAGCAAAAGTATATGATGAAATATAGATGGTGTTTAAACTGTAGTATTTTGCTACTTTATTTATGTTATTTTTATAATTTTTATTTTGGAAGACAATACGGCTAAGTGGAAGATAAAGCTATCAAATTTGAATAAATTTGAAATTAACATATTAATAAAGAAACATTTATAAAATTGTTATGGTTGAATGTTTTTTTTGAACAAAAATTCCGTTATAATATTAAAAAAAAATCAAAAAATTTGCATTAAACATATGTTGATAAAAAAAAGAATTTAAAAATTAAGTTTACATAAATTTTATTTGAATATTTGAAATATGTATGTCAGGGTGTCCCGAAATTGAAATTTTTTTTGCATACCCCTAGAGAATCTTTGAAAGTCATCTTCAGGGCGCAACCAAAGCTTAAAAGTTGCATCCGTAGTGCATTCTTCTAAAAAAAATATTTTTTTTATTTTTAGAGTTCGTGCCAAAAGGTAAATTGCGGAAAAATATTTAGAAAGTTTTCATGGAGCAATTTTAGTCCAGCACAACGTTTTGACATTTTGAAAATGTGTAGTTTATTATACACTCAAAATAATTCTACAGTAAGAGGTTTAGTAAGTGATATTGTACCAAAATCTACTAATTAGTTACTAATTTTAGTATCTTCAAAGTACTGAAATTTGTAATTTTAACTGGTTTTGAATAATATTAGTAAAAAATTTTAGTATTGGTTACCAATTCCTGCACTAGGTCCTTTTGGACTAAAATTTAGTTAAATTTTTAGTAATGAATACTAGAGATGGGCACATGAGCAGATTAGAGCGTGATTCACGTGATTCACGCGTGAGTGTGACTGGATTCAATTTTACTCACGTGATTGTGAGTGAGTGTGAGTGGAGAAAAAAATTGCGTGAGTGAGTGTGCGTGAGTAAGATTTTTGCGTGAGTGAGTGTGACTCACGCCAATTTTTTTGCGTGTGTTTGCGTGATTTTTTTCCTCTTCATATTTCCTTTCGTACCAAAAGCAGAGCTTCAAACGAATTAATTCTATTGAGAATTAATTCCCAAAAAGTTCTATTCTGTTGTAAAAAGTTTTGAATTATCATTCCTTACTAGCATTCAACACGAATTATTTCAAAGGCTTAATTCTCAAAGCTTAAATCAAATTGAATTAATTCCCAAGAGAATTAATTCCTTGCAAGCTAATCATTCAATTGAATGATCAAAATTGTTCATCATTCAAATCTATTACAAATTGAATGATGATTTTTTTATTTCATTCCCTTTATATTTTCAAAAATGTGTTGCTTGTGTGCATTTTAAGCATCTTCGTCTGTAAACGATTGGCTGTTGTTTTGTCGACGTCTCGTCTGCTGCTTCCCACACAAACATAAATGTGTGTGTATGTGTGTTGCGTTTCACTGTTTAAAATTGAATGATAAGAAAATTTCACCATTCAATTTGTAGTAGATTGATTTGGATAAAAAAATAGTTCATTCCTTAAGAATGATCATTCTTAAGGAATGAATTCTTGAAAGAATTAATTCAGTGATTTTGAAAGTTGAATGATTTTAGGGAATGCCAAATTCTATTTTTTTAATTCGAATTAGAAAATTGAATTAAAGAATTAATTCTTTCGAACCTTTGACCAAAAGAGCAACAAAAAAATTTTAAAATTTGGCGTAACTTAAGATTTCGTCCCGAAAAATGCAAAAAAAAACTGTAAAATTTCTCTGAACTTTAAATTTTGTTGAAAATTTCAAAAGATTTTTGAAATTTTAGGTTTTGAAATTTTTTTTTGTATAAATAAGAGTTCCGTGAGTGTGACTCAACGTGAGTGTGAGTGAAGCTTGCGTGAGTGCACGTGAGAGTGAGTTGAATTAAATTTACTCACGTGATTGTGAGTGAGTGTAAGTAGAAAAAATATGCTCGTGAGTGAGTGTGCGTGATTCAAAAATTCCTGTCGTGAGCGTGAGTGACTGTGAGTCAAAAATCACTCACGTGCCCATCTCTAATGAATACCCACGTTTTTTTTTTTGGGTGTACCCTACACCACTCTGTGGTACAGGGTATAATGAGTTTGTGCTGATGTTTCTAACTACCTGAACTATTGGTCCTAGACCAACCTTCAAGCATACCGATCGACTCAGAATTACTTTTTGAGTCGATTTAGCGATGTCCGTCTGTCCATCTATCGGTTTAAGCACGATACAGGTCGCAATTTTCAATCAATTGACTTGAAATTTAAAACTTAAGCCTCTTTTAGCCCAAGGACGAAGCCTACTGAAATTAGAGAAAATCGGTCCATGTGAACCCCTAGCCCCCATACAAATGCCCCCTTTGGATTCGGCTTAAATGGCTCTAACAACCGTATTATAATAGATATCGCTTTAAAATTAAGCAGGTAATCAAATTTTGTATGCACGAATCTTTATTCCAAATTTCAAAGGAATCGCGTCAGTCCTTCTGGTAGTCCCCATACAAACCACCGTCCCGATATTCACATAATTCCCTCAAAATTCATGAAAATGGAAATATTTGATAAACATTTTATTTTTAGGTGTTAAACGTGTACTTTAGCAACCTAATCAAATCGCAATATAATTGGAGAATTTTTGGACTTAGTTCCCCCATAAAAAAATTTCGACCGATATTCAGTTAAATCGGTCTATTGACAAAAAAATAAGTCAATTTCATTAAAATTTGATCTGTGTGTGTTTTCTACACTTAATAAAGATCTAACAAAAGACAGATCCAATCGGTCCATGTTTGGACTTGGGACCCATTTTCCGGAAAACACTGGTGTAGGGTATTATATGGTCGGTCTTGATCGACTATAACTTTCTTACTTGTTTTATTTTTGTTTACTTTTCATATAAAACTGAGTTTGTAAGAGACCTTTTAAGTTTTCGTATACAACTTACAAGGGAAGTCTCCCTAATGTCACCTGCGGATCTTTATGGAATTGGTTTTATTTTGTAGAGCAGAAAAAATAAAGGAACACATATTTTTCTTTAGCGGCCCAAATTCATATATAAGGGGTGTAAAGGAGGGGAGAAGAAAAGGTTATTTTTCAGTTTTTTTCGTTTATCTCCTATATTATGCAAAGAAACCCAGTCATGTTACATACCAAACGAAAGGTTTTTGGAAAACCTGTCTACGTGTGCTAAGAACGTGTCCAAAAATGCACAACTTTTCGTCATATTGAGTAAAATACCAAAATTTTAGGATATTTATGTTAATAAGTCGAAAAATATTAACTTCCCAAGTTGGCAACGTCCTCGAGCCATCCTCAGTGACGGAGCGGTGACATGTCAGAGTCACTGCTAACATCCACAAGACATCTCTATGTACTGGGTTGAGAACAGTTTCATACAAATTTTCAAAATGTCCTCACTCAAAGTCAGCAGTGGTCAGGGCTGACCTTCTGGGGACATTTCATCTAAGACTTCTTTGGGGAAATGTCTGACGTAGGTCATGCGAAAATACAAAAAATTTTCGTGTTTCCTTTAGTTTTTACTTTTATCCATTTTCCTTTTTAAATTATCTTTCTCATATTTAGAAAAAACTTTTTGCCTTTTTTAGTCCCGACTGGATTTGAACCTGTAACCTCCAGTTTATAAGTCCCACACCTAACTACTTCTTCCAAACTTTATTTTGAAAATTGTTTGTCTATTTATTACTTTTATTATACTTGTTAGATTTTGATTTTATTTTAAATAAATCGATATAAATTCTAATTTAATATACTGCTATTCTGATGACATTTCCTTTTAGACGTCTTAGAGGCATTGTCCACATTCTTAAAGCAAACAGCCTCTGCTGACAATGTTAGGACATGTCATCAAGGATTGCCTATGATTTGTCAGAACCTGAAGACATTTCCTCAAGTAATCACTGTGGAAATTTCCTCAGTGACACATTTTCCAACTGGGTCTTTGGCCCGTTGTTAGTACCAGGAGAATGGTATTTTTAATACCTTTAATCTGATACCACATATGCTTATATTAATTTTGTTTAAATAGACGTAAATCGTGAAAAACTAAAAAAGATAAATTTCCCCCGTACAAATCGACCTCCCCCTAAAAATGAGTTTGGGCTGCTGAAAAAATACGTATCGAATTAATTTTCGTTCTTAACAACATATCCAAATTTCATGAAGATCGGAGGGTGACACCAGGAAGACTTCCCGTGTTAGTTCAAATTTTTGTAAAAAAAGAGTTTTATACAAAAAAATTTCAAAAAGTTGCTCCATTAAAACTTTTTTAATATTTTTGCCTTAATGTACTCTAAATAACAAAACTTTTGCCATCAATTTTAAAAATAAATTTTTTTTTTGCGCGCCCTGAAGATGACCATCAAAATTTTTCAGATTTCGGAACCCACTAGTGTATATACCAATATTTATACCCTACACCACACTGTGGTACAGGGTATAATGAGTTTGTGCTGATGTTTGCAACTACCCGAAATATTGGTCCTAGACCCACTTTTAAGTATACCGATCGACTTAGAATCACTTTTTGAGTCGATTTAGTGATGTCCGTCCGTCCGTCCGTCCGTCTGTCCATGTAAACGGTGTAAACACGATACAGGTCGCAATTCTTAATCAATTGACTTGAAATTTGAAACTTAAGCCTTTTTTGGCCCAAGGACGAAGCCTATTGAAATTGGAAAAAATCGGTCCATATTTAGACCTAGCCCCCATACAAAGGTCCTCTTTAGTTTTGGCTCAAATGACTCTAATAGCCGCATTTTAATAAGTATCTTTTCGAAATTTGGCAGGTAATCATGTTTCATCAACGCAAATCACCAGTCCGAATTTTAAAGAAATCGGACCAGTTCTTCTTGTAGCCCCCATACAAACCACCTTCCCGATTTTCACATAAACCTCTCAAATTACATGAAAATAGAAAATATTTAATTAACATTCTGTTTGTGTATGTTAAACGCGTACTTTAATAACCTTATCAAATCTGATTATCATTGGACCATTTTTGGACTTAGGTCCCATGTGGAAATTTCGCCCGATATTCAATTGAAGCGATTTATTGTCAACAAAAAGAAGCCTATTCTACTCAAATTTGATTAGTGAGTGGTTTTTACACTTATTAAAGATTTGACAAAATATAGATCTAATCAGTCCATGTTTGAACTTGGGACCCATTTTCCGGGAAACTCTGGTGTAGGGTATTATATGGTCGGTCTTGACCGACTATAATTTTCTTACTGGTTTTATTTGAATTTACTTAAGCAAGGTATTGTGTTTCTTGATTTGTTTTAAAAGTAAATGTATTTTCTAAATATTACATAAAAATTTTTGTTTGGTTAACAATAGAATTTCACTTTTCTTTGTTTTCATTAAAAAAACAAAAGACTTAAGAAACGAACTTAATATCAAATTAATTGATAAAAATGAATAAAGCGAGAAAACAAATAATTTTTTCAAAGTGATTTGAAATGCATTCGTTGTTATGGTATTTTGTAATATCCAAACAAAAGATTTAAGAAACAAACTTGAAAAGGTCATACAAAACAAAAAATATTTTTGGAGAAATGAACTTTAGCGTTGAAAAAAAAATGTGATATCGATTTAATTATAGGTTGATTTCCAAGATTTCATAATATGTTATGCAATAAGAGACAATAAATTTAAAATAAACAAAAGACTTAAGACACAAACTTTATTGCGTAACAATGCGTACAAAAAAGTTAGTCTTTTAAAAACAACGCAAATGGATTAAGATTAAAAAAATATATTGCTGATTGATTATTCGCACAACCTGAACGCTATATTATTGAAGTTTGGAATGTATTTTTATCTCCCGTGTATGTATTTTCACCTCCCAAATGAAATTCCACAAAAGATAGAATCTTCTAAGGAAAAAACAATTTGAAAATATAATTATTTAAAAAATAAAATTCTAATGGGGCAAAAAATTTTAGAATGTCTCAGAATCTGAAAATTTTTCTATAAAGAAAATGTCTCAGAATCTGAGACTTTTTCTTTAAAAAAAAAATGTCACAATTAATGAGACTTTTCTATAAAAAAAATATTTCAAAATCTTAGCGTTTTTCTATAAGATAAATGTCTCAGAACATGAGACTTTTTCGATACGAAAAATGTCTCAGAACATGAGACTTTTTCCATTAATTAAAATGTCTCATAATCTGATACTTTTTCTATAAACAAAAATATCTTAGAATCTGAGACTTTTTCCATAAGAAAAATGCCTCAGAATCTACGACTTTTGTTATAATGACAATGTCTCAGAATCTGAGAGTTTTTCTATAAGAAAAATGTCTCAGAATCTGAAAATTTTTTTTTACAAGAAAAATGTCTCAGGATCTGAGAGTTTTTCTATAAGAAAAATGTCTCAGAATGTGAGAGTTTTTCTATAAGAAAAATGTCTCAGAATGTGAGACTTTTTCTATAAGAAAAATGTCTCAGAATCTGAGACTTTTTCTATAAGAAAAATGTCTCAGAATCTGAGACTTTTTCTATAAGAAAAATGTCTCAGAATCTGAGACTTTTTCTATAAGAAAAATGTCTCAGAATCTGAGACTTTTTCTATAAGAAAAATGTCTCAGAATCTGAGACTTTTTCTATAAGAAAAATGTCTCAGAATCTGAGACTTTTTCTATAAGAAAAATGTCTCAGAATCTGAGACTTTTTCTATAAGAAAAATGTCTCAGAATCTGAGACTTTTTCTATAAGAAAAATGTCTCAGAATCTGAGAAAAATGTCTCAGAATCTGAGACTTTTTCTATAAGAAAAATGTCTCAGAATCTGAGACTTTTTCTATAAGAAAAATGTCTCAGAATCTGAGACTTTTTCTATAAGAAAAATGTCTCAGAATCTGAGACTTTTTCTATAAGAAAAATGTCTCAGAATCTGAGACTTTTTCTATAAGAAAAATGTCTCAGAATCTGAGACTGTTCTATAAGAAAAATGTCTCAGAATCTGAGACTTTTTCTATAAGAAAAATGTTTCAGAATCTGAGACTTTTAATATATGAAAAATGTCTCAGAATCTGAGACTTTTTCTATAAGAAAATTTTTCTATTAGAAAAATGATATTTTAGAATATTTTTCTATTAGAAAAATGATTCAGAATCTGAGACTTTTTCTTATAGAAAAAGCCTCAGATTCCGATTCAGGTTCTAAAAGATTTTTGAAATGGGAAAATTTTAGATTCTGAAATATTTTATGTTTATAAAAAGTCAGACTCTGATAGAATGTCGCATAATCTGAGAAAAATGTCTCAGAATCTGAGACTTTTTATATAAGAAAAAAAGTCTCAGAATCTGAGACATTTTATATAAGACAAATGTCTCAGAATCTGAGACTTTTTCTATTAGAAAAATGTCTCAGAATCTGAGATGTTTTCTATAAGAAAAATATCTCAGAATCTTGAACTTTTTCCGGTAAGAAAAATATATTTAAATTTGAGAATTTAAGAAAAGAAAGAAAAATAATTCAGGATCTGAGACTTTTTGAGTAAGAAAAATGTCTCAGAATCTGAGACTTCTTATGTTACAAAAATGTTTCAAATACAAAAACTTTTTTTCTATAAGAAAAACGTCTTAGAATCAAAGAATTTTGCCACAAGAAAAATGATTCAGGATCTGAGACATTTTCAGTCTTAGAACTTTTGTGTAAGAAAAAGGTCTCAGAATCTGAATCTTTTTCTATAAGAAAAATGTCTCAGAATTTGAGACTTTTTTGTAAGAGACATTTTCCCAGATTCTGAGACATTTTTTGAAAATAAGAAAATCTGAGATTATTTATAAAGAAAAGTCGCATATTTAGAGACATATTCGTGAAGAAAGTCGGAGAAATCAGATGTTCCTCTGTGTTAGCTTAAAAATTTTGTAATTTTTCGAATTTTCTGCTGCCAATTTTAATATCCATCATAAACAATCTCTTTTTTTTATATAAATACTTTAAGCATATTTAATTCATATGTATATAATTCATTTAAACTTACCCCGTTATAATTTCAAAACCAATCATATCCGGATCACATTCTTCATCAATTAAACCATTACTACTGCTGCTGCTGCTACCACCGCCTCCTAAAGCTGTTGGCATTTCGGTCTTAGATTCTTGTGGCAATTGTTGCTGTTGTTGCACATTTCCGTTTGCTGTATTAACAGCTTCCAATGGTTTTGGCAATTCACTGTCATTCAAAACATTTCCTGTTAGCTCAGCTTCCTCTACACTTAGATTCTCTGGTTTTATAGAAGCCGCTGTTGTTGTTGTTGAGCTGGTAGTAGATGTAACGGCTGCCTGTTGTGTTGTACTAGACAATTGTTGCGGTGAAGGTGTTACATTGGTACGTGGAAATGTTTTGGCCGGTTTAACAGGACGTTTTGTTTTACGTGCTGCTGACGTTGAGCTGATTACTAAGAAAATCATTAAGAATACTAAACTTTTACGTAAAAACATATTGTCTGTTTATTATGTGTATTGGTTTTTTTTTGTTGGTGTTTTAGTTTAAGGTCGGGTAGATGAAGTTCTGCTGTAATGAAAAATTAAAAAATAGTTTTGATTAGTTTGCATCATTCGTAAAAGTTTACAACAAAAACATTTTTATTATTATTATAAATTTGTGATTATAAAACTTTAACTAACACTATTCTGGTTTAAATATTTTACAATTGGAGATTGTAAGAAAATCTTAGAAAAAAATTAGCCTAAAGAATATTTTGTTATTTCTTAACTGAAACAGATTTTTTTTTTGTTTTCTGCTGCAATAAACAAAATTTATTTAGTTTTACTTTCATTTTAATTGTTATATGGACTCATAAAATGAAAAACAGATTTATAATGATTTTTTATTATTTAAAAGAATTTTTATTTTATAAACCAACACAAGTGTTTGAGCGTCTAGACTAAATTTTTTTTATATCATTCATTAAATTTTCTTGTGCTGCCAATAAAGAAAATTTAAAGACGATCTAGGGATGTCTATCGGTCTGTCGGTCCGACTAACAAAATAGTTTTGCTTAATATTTTAATACATTTTGTTTACTAAAAATGTTTTTTATACCCTCCATTCTCAAGAAAAGTCTCTCAGAGGGTTCCCACCGATTGTCATTTAACTTGCATATGGGAAAGAGGGGAGGAAAATAAGAGTTAACTGTTTTTTCTTAGCTGCCCAATCTTATATTTAGCGGGTCAAAGGGCAGGGGGGAATTTTTTTCATAAGGTGACAACCCTTCTTAAATTTGAAATTGGGCAGTTAAGAACAAAAGATAACGGGGGTTGCCCTCTTAAAGACTTCCTTGTAAGTCTAATTTACCGTTTTTACTTGTTTGATTTGTTATTATTTTGTTGTTATTTATATTTTTTATAAGTTTACAATAGATCTTGTTTTTTATTCACTGTTTTTTTTATATTTACTGAACTTGTATTATATTTTGCTAGTAAAGTTATATATTTTTTTCGTTTCTTAATGTTATAAATTTTAGTCTTTGGTGGTTACTGTTCTTCTTTAAGTCACAAACTTGAATGTTCGCTGCAAATGATGTGTTGTGTATTGATGCTTATGTTAATATTCATAAACAATTAGTAACACCAACAAAAGTGTGCTTTCAAATAGATGACAAAGTAACGGATTATAGTGTTAGATAATTAAAACACTACAGACTACGATTGTTTGCATAGGGTAACAGTGGAAGTTATTAGTTTAAGGGTCATTAGTAAAGTAGATATTACCTTATCAATGAAAATTAATTTGCTCTAACTTATAAGAAACATCATTAAAAATAGGTTGGCGATGAAACGTTTAGTCAGAAATTGCCAACCGTACCAAAAATTTTGTGTTGGTACAATATCGGGCTAGCCAAAAATACAACATTGTATAATGTAAAACCGTTTTACTAAAAATATTGTGTTGGCACAACTTTGTGTTTACATAAAACACTACACTATAGATTATAATTTAAAAGTTTAACATTTTTATTTTTTAAAAAAGTTTTTGATTTACATAGACCTCAACCACAGACTAATACAGACTCGACAAATATGACAGGTGCCAAAAAGTAATTTGTAACCATATGGTTAATGTTTTCAAATTATTCTACGAATTAGGTTAGAAAGAGAAAACTGATATAACTCGCCATAAGAAAAATTGATGCCAGATCGGTTTTTGTTGTCTCACTCACTCCTAAGTCGTAGAAAGTGTTGCCATGTTAGCGTAAAACGGACTAAAAACCGCTGTGTTTTCTCCTAAAATCGCTTAGTTTTTCCCCATTTTTTCTTGTAAAACTCTACTGTCGAGTCTGTATTTAGTCTGTGCCTCAACTCTTTAATCTAAGTGAACACTTAAGTAGTTGCTTTTTCAACCAATTTGTACAAAATGGTAACTAAAAAGCCCTACATCGAGATTTTCAATCCATCCCTAAGCAAAATTTAAATCCAATGTCGTAAATTTGTAAAATCAATGTTAACCCAACGTCAAAACAAAAGTCGAGCGATCGTTGGCCACTGTTATCATTTCAACCTCGGAATGACGTCATAGACTTAGAAACGGGTATGATTCGCCAACGTTGGTACCGTCGCCCGCCAACTTCATTCCAACGTTGGCCCGTTTGTATTTTCTGCCTGGGTAGTTACTACATATAACGCTTATTTACAACAAAAGTGACATAACGAAAAAAATCGATTTTAGAGAAAACGTGTTTGAAATTCTTAATTACAAAAGTGTTTCGATTGAAAAAGGCCGTTACATACAAAAAGTACCAATGTAAAATTCTCTTTTCAAGCAGCGAATTTTAAAGATATTAATACGATTTTTAAATATAAAATAGTTTTGCATTCTTAACTCAAAAACCATTTTAATTAAATGTGAACCAATATGTCAATATCAGAAACGACCTCATTGCTTTTTCCATTTTTTATTTCTTTTTCCAAATGAAAAAGTCTCAGATTCCGAGATTTTTCCTACAGAAAAAATCTCATATTCTTAGACATTTTGCCTATACCTTTTTTTTTCTATAGAAAAAGTCTCAGATTCTGAACAGTTTCCCCATTAAAAAAGTTTCAGATCTGAGACATTTCTTTATAGAAAAAGTTTCAGATTCTGAGACATTTTTCCCACGGAGAAATGTTAAATTCTGGGACAGTTTTCATAAAGAAAAAGTCTCTGATTCTAATACATTTTTCCTCTAGAAAAATTCTCAGATTCTAAAACATTTTTCCCATAGAAAAAGTCTCAGATTCAAAGACATTTTTATTATAGAAAAATTCTCGGATTCTGAGAGATTTTTCCTATTTTTTTTTTCTCTGATTCTGAGACATTTTCCTATAGAAAAAGTCTCAGATTCTCATACATTTTTCTATTAGAAAAATGTCTGTGAATTTGAGACTTTTTTTTGACAGTTTTCCCATTAAAAAGTTTCAGATCCTTAGACATTTCTTTATAGAAAAAGTTTCAGATTCTGAGACATTTTTCCCACGGAGAAATGTT